>JAVKLF010000047.1:12592554-12638293 GCA_034783495.1 Millerichthys robustus
AATTAGGGACAATTTGACCAGACTAATAAGACATTCAGGAAACCTTTTTTTCTTGTATTGCATAAAACAAAGTACATTTCCAAAGTCTCAGATAAAATGGTCTGAAAGAAGTTGTAAAGGTGTAGTGATTCAGCTAAACGAGGTACAATGATCATCAAATAGAATGTTTGTATGTTGGTATCTGCAGATCTGACCTCCAACATGGTGACCAACATCACCAGGGCTCCGATAGTGTTCATGATGCCTCCATAGTAGGACAGCAGGGCGTCACGGCAGCCACGCTTCCAGACATTGAGCTCCTCCGTGTAGTGGTCGTAACTGTAGTGAGCCGAGTTGTTGGTCATCTGCTGCTGAATGCAGGGTCTGGGGGAGCTGGGGTTGCAGCAGCTGAACGGCACTCCGTCCATCAAATACTGCCCGTCCACGTTGCTTCCGATGCGACTGAACAAGCAAAGCAAAGTGCTGATTTAGAGATACAAAGATGGGGAAAAGTCTTGTCTTTATCTGAAGCTAGTATGGGTTAAAATTACTTAGGATATAGTCTACAAGTGCAGGATAGACTTCTCTTTTTTTAAACACAATGTTGACAGGTATGTACAGGTGCAGTGTGGCGTGCAGAAACAGTCGCCTAAATGTGCATAAGTGGGTCAAAACTCAATCTCACAAGCTGATCTCAGCTCTGACTGATGGTTGTAGGTCAGTGGAAAGACAAGTGTGATTGGATCACAAAGCTTCATTGACTTCCAGAAGCACCATTATCTAATCAGGAGCAAAAGTAACACCTGAGGTTGCACTTTCAGCAAAACTACAAAGATTTCAAAATAAGTCTTCCCTGTATCAAGCAGTTTATAATAATGAGAGCTTTTATTCAAGGATGGATTTGTAAGCTTATGAAGGTCTACCAAAAGAGCCGTGATCATTCAAAAATAGTTACTGCTAACTCAGATGATTTTAAACAATAAAGTGGACAGAGGCGGGTTTTCTGGTAATCACACGATCATTTGTTCTTTACGGTGAGCCCGAGGCTGTTGAGCGGTGCTATTCCTGGACGGCTGTCAGGTCTTCTGCAGATTGGACAGGACACTGATTCTTGAGGGACATGTAATCCCAGAGATTAAACACTAATTATGTTCCAGCTTTCAAAAACTGCCCCCATCACAATTGTTAAGATAAAGTTTAGTGATACAGTGATACACAAAAGGGAGTAAGAATAATTGGAATGTAGCAAAACACTTTTAATTCCACATGCGCCATTTGAGAGCATTATTTTTTTTCTGTTCCCAAAAATGGACACCCCTTTATCTTAATTGTATCCATTAAATGAGCATGTAACGCTTATCCCCCACACCACACACTTCACCACTATCATCCATATCCCTATCTGTAGCTGTCACCATTTCTTAGAAGGTAATTCTGAGTGGCAGAAAGTGAAGAAGAGAGTGGAAGAAAGTACACCTGCTCTAACCTTTTCCACCACAAATCCACTTATACTCCGCTCTGCACGAACAGCACCTAAAGATCATCACCTTGAAATGTCAAGCTTACACACTCAGGCTGAAAAAGATCTAATTTGTGGTCACATTGCACTCTTAATGATCACCAGATTGTTGTAAAGAGTTTAGCTTTTGTTCTTTGGCACTCACTCTTTCACTTCTTTGGCGCTGAAGTCCAGATAGCGGTTGCTGACCCACTGTATCTCAAACCAATCTCTGTAGTTGTCATTCCCGCAGCAACGGAATTCCATCTGCATCAGGTCCAGGGTCCTCTTCATGTAGCAGCGTCCCGGTGTGTCCGTGTCCTTGTAGTACTTCATGCCATTCTTCAGCCCCTCGGCCAGAGTGAACTGCAGTGGGATCCTCATCACGAAGCAAAGCAGAGCGGTGAAGAACAACAGGGCATTGAACACCATACAGAAGGCCAAGAAAGTCTTCAGCATGGGCTTCCATTTTACAAACTTAGTAGGGTCCAAAGAGTCATAGCAGACTTTGCCTCCAAAAGCATTAATACCACAAGCTATGAGGCCCATGAATATGAGCACGTTGGGCAAGAAATGGCTCTCGTTGTTGTCCATAAGTTCTGAGCGCTTCCGCAGCTCAATCTTGAAGAACAGGCCCAAGCTGAGTACCAGGATTCCTGCCAGTACAGCAAACCAGTACATGAACCACACTGTCTGAGCGAGCTTCACTCGCTTTTTCAGATCAAACTTGACCACCATCAAAGCCATGGTTCAATCTGTAGTGTGTCCTCGTCTATGAAGAAACTAGTCAAATGATGTAGAGTTGCAAGCGCTCCAAGTTACTTAGATGTTCTTGAATACGCCAACCTGACGTTCTTGTTTCTGTGTTGTCAGGGTTTCCTCTTGTTGATCAAACAGAGCAGGAGAGTCAGCTCAAGTTAAAATCCATCCCACAACAAGGAACAGAACTGAGGGAATTAAGAAGGACTCCACAGTGGCACTGGAGTCTTAGTTCTTCAAATGTTTCACTTTGCCCATTGTGCCAGAAAAAAAGATAGAGGTTTGTAAGGCTCTACTTCTGCAAAATTGTCTTTTTTCCTTTCCTTACGCACAGGTTAACCTAATCCTGATGTACTGTTCTCTCAGAGAGGTGGACGATTGCAGAGGAGCCTCATGATTAAACTCCAAGTTGCTGTACGTCATGCTAAGCCCCTGTAAGCAGCCTGATCCAATTTACAGAAATCCCCCCACACAAGATGAGCCTGATTGTAAGCCGCTGCCAGGGACCATAATTGGTTTGAGGGTTCACGTGGTTGTAGCACCTCCATGAAAACGCACCAGGAGATGAAGGTTCGCAAAGATCATGGACTTGACAGTGGAGCTAAAGGTGAAGCATACCCATTCACAGGTGAGGGGTCCACGGCTCAAACCAGATCTCTTCACAGAGAAGCAAATAGGCTGAATTAGTGAAACTCAATCATTGACAAAAATGCTGTCAGTTCGATCCATCAACAGCTGCACATTAAATCAATGACAAATAAGTCTTTCTTTCCATTACACAACCCTCTACCAGAAAGGAAATAAATTCAAGATTAAATTTACAATATCAAAGTTTTTTCCACATACTCCAAGGGACCTCAGAGCTAAAGTTAATACATGTTTTTTTTATTTGTGGACATCAGCATTCAGTTGTTTTTCCATTTAGTTGCATTGAAATTTTGACCAAACGTCTATCAGTGATGCAACAGTTGGGTTGGTATAGTTGCGTCACAGCTAAAATGTTTTCAGATTTGCAGCTGTGTGCAAAGTTTGCATGTTCAATCTAAAAACATGCATGTTACAGTGGTTACAGCTACTCATTCCAGTCATAAAGAAAAAAAACAATCTGCATAATATTTATCTTATAGAAACTAAGCATGAGTGTATACTTCAAACATTTGTAAGCACACTTTTTGATTGGATGCCAAGTACCTTTTGGTAACTCCAAAGATTTATCAGTTTTAGATATACAAGTATTGAATAAATAATTGAAATTTATTTAATGGTTTATGAGATATTTTGGTAACAAAAGAAACAGGGTTGACTCCAAAGGCTAATGCCAAGTTTTTAAACAAAGATGATGTGTAGTGTGTTGTGTTCAAAGTATGTGTTGGGGACGATGCATAGCCCATACCACACCAAAGTTTAGCTTATTTTTAAATTAACTGAGTTGTAGCTATTTTTGGTGTTTTTCTAAAGTGCTTTTTCTGCAGTGAATCATTATTGTTGTTTTACAGTTGTTTCAGTGTTTTATCACCTTTTTATATCATGTTTGTCTTATTCCTAATGTCTGCAAAATAGCGTGAATCAGTATATTGATTTCGATAAAGCTTTTAGCCAGCAATCATTGGATGAACACAAAACTAATTATTTTGAGTCAATCTGATTCAAGATGGCCACCACAGCCAAATTACCGTAAAAAAACAACAACACAAAAATCGCTAAAATTCACTCAATTTTAGATGTTGATCTGAAATTTGGTGAGCACCAACATACTGATCTTTGTCTCAAATTTTGTCTGTAAATATTAAGTCAATTCAGTTTCTCTGAAAAACGCATCAACAGCAGAAATAAAGGTACAAGGAAACGTGCAAGACTGGTGAACGTCATGATTGTGCACTTGTCCTTCCATCTGCAGTTTTAAACTTCTTTTTTGAAAAATAAATGTGGTTGTCTCACAATTTTAGACAAGAGAAATAAAAGGTTTGATGCTATGCAATTATAAAATTAGCAATAAAAAAAGAAGTTCTCAAATTGAAGGTAATAAAAACAAATATTTTCATCAATATTATAATTAGAAATGAATCGTAGATAAAGGACCTGATCAAAACAGAATTAATACTTTTTATCAGTTATTTCAATTTTATGGCTTTTAAGTGATAAAAAAAATACTTAAGGCTTGAGCTTTGGACTAAGATGAGGCTTTATAGAAATAATGAGTGCATAAAGAACTTTAATAAAAGGATGAAAGTTCACAGACCATTTCATGCTATGATTCTTTCTATACTTCTATCCCCATCTTCATGTTTAAACATGTAAGAAAACTAAGGAATGCAGTTTCAGCCAATTCAACTCAACAAATCTGCTGCAGTTTTAAGCTTTAACAAGAAACAATTATGGTTAGAGTTGAAACATTTCAGATCTAGTGAGTGAAGCTTTGAATTTCTTGTCGAGTTGATAAACAACAACTTTAAATATTGTATTTCAAGGGTCCCAGGTGGTTTTTCGTTCTTCTTCTGGAATTACAGTCCAGTTTGGGGACGGTGTCCCTGCTGCAAGCCAGTTGAAGTCATCCACCTGGCTCCAGTTGTTCCTGTCCTGATCCAGGCCAGACACAGAAAAATCCTCCTCCATGCTGGGGTAAAACCAGGAGAACGGGGCGAAGCTCACCCTACGGCAGTCTTCTATGATGGCTCGGCTGGTGACATGCAGGTACACCTGGGTGTCTGTGGTGTTGTGGGTCCGCAACTGCTGACAGGGGAAGGCCAGAACGCTGTTCCTGCAGTGATCCACGAACACAGAAGTGGCAACAGGCCCGCACAGGATCTCACAACCGTCAATGTGTTTCAGATGCATGGTGCTCGGGGAGCCGAATAGACGAACCTTGCAGTTGGTCAGATGACTCAACAGCACGTCCTGGTTTTGGATTTCCTCAGCTGTTTTAGTTAAAACCTCGTCGTGAATGTTGGAGAAGCCACATTGCTCAAAGGCTGGAGATTCAACCACACTGACGATGCCTGAATCAGCAGAAAGACTTGTAGCCATCATCTGTGGGGAGGCTTTATCTGCAGCTTTAGTGCGAGAACGAAAGGCGAACTTCTTCTTGGGCAGAGCCTCCTCTCTAGTCTCGGCCAGGGAGGCGTGGAGCTCCTGAAGAGCAGCCTGGGCTTTTTTGAGCTGGTACTGGGTGAGAACCATCATGCTGTCATTGACAAATTTCTGCAGCTGCGCTGTTTTGGTCGTCGCCTCTTCCAGCTTCTGGGTGACAGCAGCCCGGTCAGCTCCGGAGCAGTCGGAAAGCAGCTCCTCGATACTCGCCCGCTCCGAGTTAAATGTGCTGGAGAAATACTCAGTTTTCTCCTCGGCGACGGTCTGGTTCTGTTTGGCTTCTTTCCTCCGCTCGGCATCTTCTACCCTCGCCTGGTGCCGTCTCTGAAGTCGCTCCTGTATCGTGAAGCCGTCACTTTCTCCACGAAACCCGTTTCCATTACTATTTTCCACAGCTGCGTCCATGTTGATTACGGGTGTCGCAGAAGTGATTACGTCACTTTATGTAAACGTAACGTGACTGGACACTAGCGCCACCTGCCGTTGCGGAGCTAGAATGTAAATTTGACATCAAGGAAACCAATCATAACCACAAAATGTTCTGTAAAATATATCTAATAAAAGATGGCGTGTTCTATTGTTTGAGAGCTCTTCAACTAGGAAAACAAACTTTAAATAAACTTGTACTGGGTATAATATAAGAAAGAGATTTTCAAATTAAGTTTCACATGAACCACTCAAAACTGCATTCTTGAGGTGCTAGTTTTTGTGAATTTATTTGTGCTATTATATTTTTATGAAATGGCACGTGCAAGGCATAAAGAGCAAATTCAGTCAATCAATGAATCACACTTTATTTACAAATCACTTTACATAGGCTATGTTACACAGTGTGTAAGACCAGATGAAAAGAAAACATAAAAGAAAAGCAATAAGTCAAGAAAACCAGTCAGAAAACCGCATATAAAAATAACTCACAGCACAACACATTGTTCTTTCATTTTCAGCAATAGGAGTAATGACCAATAGTATAATTAAAAAACAAATTCGCATTTAAAACACAAATATCAGAACAATGTTTCAGTCAAAAAAATTAGCCTTTTTAAATCACACATCTGATTAAAATAGTGTTTGACTTATTTTTTAAGTGTCCTGTATTTTAGCGCTGCTCTTGTTTGCTTATTACTGTTTAGTGTACCCGTATTTTCTATGGTATGATTGTACGTTTATGGCAGAAGTGAAATAAGTTTGAAAAAAACAAAGTAAATTAAAACAAATATACCTTTAAATAATTAATAACGTTTACTTTTTGACATTGGATTGGTTTAGCCCGTCTATTTGATACTTGCGTTGACTGTTGCATAGACATAATGTAAAATTTAGACAAGTTATGCTGCTGATTTTAACTTTCTTCATACCTGAGCAACGTCAAGGTGTGGTGAACACAGGCCCGCCCTCTACCGTCGGTAATAATTAGGTCTAATAACTTTTGCCTTTCTGTTTATATGAGCATAATGCATCTTTAAAGTAAATACTTTTATAATATATCTGTGTAAAAACCTAATATTATCAACGGTTTTACGTTAATAATGTAATTCCCTTTGAAGTGTGCGGAGTCGCGTGCCCTCGTTGAGCACGGGTGATTTTGGTTGCGAGCCCTACCCCGACAACCCGTGCGGCGATGGCGAGGAAACCCCGTCGACAAGACACTGCTTTTTCATGACGGTGAGTTCCCCTTTGAGTGTATTATAATTTTGTGATAAAAATTTCAAGGAAAAAACACACACAGGCTCCTTCCTCCCTTCCTTCAGGGAGGGAAGAGAGTTTGAGCGGAGAGAAAAATCTATCTGAGACAGAACAGGGACGGTGAGGAAAAAATATATGAGTGGGAGAGGGAGAAGAAGAAGAAGGAGGAGGAGAAGGAGGGGGGGAGCAAATTAAAAGTTGCCAAATGGAGATATTGGGTTTCAAGAGGAGTGAGACAGGAGTAAAAGGGTTTGCCTCTTTGAGTCGTCTTTATGTTATGCTAATCGGGATAAATATTTATGGCTCGACGCGGTATAGTCCTTTCTACGGATTCTAGTAAAGAAAAAAAAAATAGGCGTCGCACGATACCGCGGCTAGCTAACCGAACAACGGAACAGGCCGAAGTTTTAAGGCTGAAAAAGAATGCGGCTCCCGTCTTGGACAGCGACCCGACCGAGACCCGGATCGGTTCTAGCTCCCGAATCGAAGCCTTTCGGTTCGACATGTCAATACAAATGTGACGTTTTTCGTGTTGGCAGAGATGAGCCCCATCGAGGACAAATGAACGCTTCCCTCAGCAGAGAAAGACGGAGTACGTCAGCGACGACAGGCGTTTTGTCCTGCTTCAGTGCGATTAACATTCAGTCGATTCTGGTCTATTTTTGGAAATTAAATTCGCACAGCTGTACACCAACCGGGTTTTGAAACTAGTAGTGGTACCCATCACTACTAGTCACAACAGTTCTTGCTTTCTGTGTCGTGTCGCCTCGCATGCTAGGGCGGTTTGAAGGACCAGAATATTAAAAAAACAAAACCATACTTAAACTGCAAAATATAGCGTTTAATAACGGAGATTAAAAACCACACTAAGGGCATAAAAATTGAGAACATTTAGAGATTGTAATTGTTTTTACTTCCGGTCGAAACCGTTTTTAACCAGCTAAGAACTCTAAATAAGATGGTAAAATAATAATAGTACCTTGACAGGTAAATATTTGTTCAATTAAAGTAGTGTAGTGTTTATTTTACGCAGTAATTGTGCAAGTGTTGCGTTTTTTACTTATAAAGGTTAAAATGGCTGATTTCAGTCTTGTATCGACTAACAAAAGCGTCGCTGTCTGTGGGAAAACAATTCCATTTTTACAACCACCGTGTTTGTTCCAAACAAAACCGCTTTGATCGCTAGTAAAACTTTGAATTTCCATCCTTTACGGGGCTATTGTAGCTATTTTATTTAGGCGAAGCTGACCAGTATAGTCTTTGTTCTCCCTTGAATCAAAGATGGCGACTGAACGTGGTTCAGCTACAAAGACAGCCCATCAGCCATTTTGTAGCTCTGCAGTTGTTTCCCTCTACCACCACACACAAACACACAAGAACTTGTTCCTTTTTCACCTTAAACCCCTCATTTTTTTAGATATAATGTCCAATTTTGATATAACTTGAAATCTCGATTTGTCTGACATTCTCCACCCTGTTGATTAAATACAGTTCTTACAAATTATTGCCTATGATCAAATAAGTGCCCATGGGTTTGATTTTGTCTCCCACCCGTCCCTATTTTTGTGGCACCACTGTAGATTCACACACCACTGCTTGGCTGGAACAACATAAAGCCATTCCGTGTAGCAATGAAACTCAAATGTATTCAGTTTGTAGCAGGGTGGAGTTTTTTACACTCAAAGGCCAGTTTTTTTGCTTTGCAGACAGGAAAGACGACCAATGCAGGACTGCAGAGAAGGGAGTTTGTCAAACAGCATTTGCTGGAAGCAGTGAAAGCCTTGTTTTGTACACTGAATAACAAATGCTCCCTTCCACACCCCTACTTCATACAGTTTTTTTTCTTCACATACCTCCCTGTTGCACTTTCATAATCGACCATGTTGTACTAAATACATTTTTTTTTCACCTTGCAGCTCAGCCTGTTACAAAAGAGAAAAGGGTTATTAAATGACTGACTCCATGCTCCCTGGTGGACATCTGTGAGTTACACATCTTTCCTGCCATCATAAATATGTGCACATTACTATATCAGTATACTGCCCAATACATGTGTGCACATATAAGCAGAATAAAATCAACCGTTCACATGCTATTAATACTGTTTCAGGTGTCATGGATGATGATGATGATCGCCGTCTTCTGGATTTCTTAGGGTAAAAAGACAGACAAACTCTAATTTACACAGCCTGCCTGCTAAATGTTTGATCATTCCCCAAATCTTAAAGCACCACAGCCTGGCCACACATTTATTAAATATATATTATATGATGAATATAAGCAACAATTTTTGTGTTCCTCTATTAAATAAAATCTAAACAATGATCTGGGAGAATTATAAAAAATGTTCAGACTAAATTGTGAAATTGCTCTTTCCAGAGACGTGGATGCACTAAATGATTATCTCCATGGCAGCAACAGCAAGTCTGTGAGTAACATTTGCTGACTGTTTTACATCATCTAAAGTATCTTGAATATTGGTCCCAGGTTTAAAGCATAAAACTGTCCTTTTCTTTCTAACAGATTGAGGAGGATGACGTGACAAATGCAGCTTATGGATCAGATGGATCTTTCTTTGCCAGCAACACAGTGAGTATAAATATGGTTTACTTTGATCAAACCTAAGCACCAACTTATTCAAAGTCATGGTTACACAGTTGGGTATGAATGATACAGACAGGAGATAATTATTCAAACGTTCTCATATTTCTTTCAGACCAGCTCCAACCCTTGTCTCAAAGATGGCTCTTCTTCAATGGGTGACTTTGGAGAGGACTCAGTGGGGGCAGGCCTCCAGCTCTCAAGTAGCCTTTCATTTATCGAGGACGAACTGGGGGCTGGGAGCTCTCCTGAAGAGGTGGACCTCGATGGAGAAGACCAGCCCTTCGACATCCTCCAGAAGTCTCTCATGGAAGCTGACATCACAGAGCAGACGCTGGCCCAGGAGGCCTTGCTGGACTCCCAGCCTGCTCCCACTCTTGTGCAGGCTCCAGTTTCCTTCTCCTCCCAGCTGGTCTCTGGGGGTTATGGAGGTGGGGTAGGCATGGTAACCACGGCGACAGCAGCATTCCCAGCAGGCCAGCTATTGCAAGGAATGTCACCACTGCCCAATGGCTCCACTCAGCATATCCAGGTGTTGGGCTCATTTGGGACAGGGGGTAGTGTGATGACATTAAGCAGCTTGGAGAGAACTCCTCAGATTGTCTTAAGGCCAGGGGTGCCTGTAGCTACAGCAGGTGCTGCGACAGGAGGGCAGGTGTTTGCCCCTAACCAAGGGCAGATGGGCCAAGTTGGGTTACCGTTGAAAAATATTCCCCTTCAAAACATTATAATTCAAAGAGGCCCAGGAGGGACCCAGACTATTGTCAGACCAATACAGCCTAAACCCCCTCAAACGGGCTCGCAGTCTGTCTACAGCCTCGGTCTTCAACCCCCTCCCACTACAGTGGCAAATACTGCTGCTGTGGGACAGTACACAGCTAATGGTACTATAGTGGTTCAACCACCACTAGAACAGCAACAAGTGCAGCCCCAGACAAACATACCAACAGGGCAGTTCTTAATACCCAACTCTTTGACTCTCACTCCGTCCTCCACAATCCCCAATGGCACCACCAACCCCTGCTCAAGTGCTTTAATTACCAGCCAAAACACCATGCAGATAGCTGCAGGGCAGAACTTCACTGCGTCTCCAGGAGGCCAGCTAATCTTGAATCAAGGCGTAGTGAGTGGGAGTCAGGTTGTCGGAGCTGTAACTCAGACGTGGACCGGAGTTTCTTGTGCCAGCTCAACGCCCTCACAGACATCCTGCACTCCTGGGCGACTCACTCTGGTTGGCCCGGCGACAGCTGGGATCGGAGGTCCAGCCCAAGCGTCTGCGTGTCCCGTGCAGCGCCTTCTAGTGACTCAAACACAGAACTGCACTTCTCTGTCACCATTACCTGGCAATGTGACACAGGAGCAGAAAGATTTCGGACAGGTATAATCACTGATTCTTACTTTTCACTGTAAACTGCCGTGTGACCCACATGATTTATTTTTTCTAGAATTCTTCATCACCTGCGTTTAAACAGGCACAACTTGGCAGCATTCATGGTAACTAAAACTTGATGTTAGAATATTTATTCGTTTTTATAAGCCATTAAGTATTTTTGCTGCACTCAAAAATCATTACTTTTTTCTGTGTTTTAGTCATGAAAACCACGATGCAAAACTCAACACCAAACTCTGAGGTAGGTTAGATAATAATTTCACACGCATACTTAAATTTAAAGGTAGAATAAACTCTTTGAAAGGAATTTGTGACAACTTTGGCTTGAATGCTTTCTTTGAGCAGGTCAATTTACAGAAAAGGCCCATCGGTTCATCGCTCACAAGAGGAGAACTGTGAGTCGTTTGACACACTGACATTGAGATTAGTTTTTTTTTTTATCGTTTTGTTGCGCTGAATTGAGTGACTGAGTTCATCTCTCTTCTTGAATTTAAAAAGAATTTTAGAGCACTTGAGGAAGGATCACGCCAGAGTTCATATCCCAGATCGACGGAGTTTTACCTCAGTTGACGATGCGCTCCAAAGACTGCTGCCTTACCACGCCTTTCACGGGGCTCCACCCAGCCAGGACGAGTTCTCACAAGGTGCATTAAAGTACCAGCTTATCCAATGAACAGAAAAGGCAGAAAAATGGCTTTGAGCTAAGTCCCAAGATAAATGTGCTTTTATTGAACTCATCTTGTGCTTATAAATTCCAGTGGATGAGGAGTTTGAGGTGGTTGCAGCTAAGGTGCTAATGAGGACGGAGGCCATGGTTAACAAATACAGACGACTACTGATGGTGGAAGCTGAGGTAGGTGTATGTGGTTGGATTAGATTGGCTTGTGGTTGTTCAATAAAAACATTGCTCTCACTTTACTCAAAAGGATGATCGTTAGATGTCAGTGTTTTACAGAGTAAAGTGACTTTTAGATTTATCGTAAAAACTAAATAATTTATATATTATTATAAAGGTTTTTTTCCCTTAATTCTTTTATAGATTGAATTTAGTGTAACTTGTGTTTTGTAAAAATAAATCAGTTGAATCAATATATATATAAAAAAGGACTGAAAAACGATAATTGGTATTCTCTGTGATCTCCTTTCTGCTGGCCCTCACATAAAAGGCATCAGCATTTAAATGGTTGGGTTGAAATGTGCCGTATTGTTCAATGCTAAGAGCTAACAGATCAAATAAAAGCTCCTTGTTCTGCAGCGAAACAGTCCTTCATCAGAAATGGTGATGATTGACAGGACCTTCAACCAAGAGGAGCACAGCAACCTGACACAAGACAAACGCACGGTTCTTGTAGATCCAGGTAAAGGAAAATGAAACAAGAAGAGAACAGCTAATTCAAGTAAATAGTTTTTCACAGTTTATTGTAACTCTTCCTCACTTGTTTGGTTTACAGACAACTTCCTTGAGGATTTCTGTTGTGGAATAAAATCCAAACTTTTCCAAGATCCCGTTCCCTCTCAGTCAGCAGACAGTGATATTTGGGATCAGTCAGAACAAAGCTCTGGGGAGTCACCATACAGGACAGACACCCAGTCTGGGTGTGGAGACCCAGGAGGGGGTGGGAATGTAGGACCGGCTCCAACAGAGAGACTCCACCCATCACACTTAGAAAACAAAAAGGTTTTGGAGCTGAAGAGACCCCAGCAGTGCTTTGGGTCCAGCAGCGGGGGCGGCAACAGCCTCGTCGCAGCCAAAAGTTACTCGCAAGGTAAACCTGCACATTTTGCAGCGGCGTCAGGACAGACTCACTACTCACATCATCTTTCCTCCCCACCGACGCAGCCTCAGTACTCACCACACTCAGTACTCACCTCTCCAGCCCACCCAGACACAGATTCTGCGTTAGAGGCGGCCGTGAACAGCATCCTGGAATGTTAACACTGATCCTTCGTTTTCTTTTTCCTTTTTATTTCTGTAGGTCCTTTTTTTTCTGTTTGTCAAATGTGTGTGAAGAGAGGTTCACTCTTTTTTTTTTTTTAGTTTTTCCAGATCTATCTTTGTGATATGCAGTCATGTAGCATTTCTGTAGAAGGTTTTTGAGGCATTGTGTGAGTTTGTGAAACGTAGAGGTGCACATGGGCACTTCACCTATAAAGATTCGGGAATGTGTGCAATGCAGCGGATTAAACAGATGCAATTAATTAAAAAACACATTGTTTATATTGTAAAGCAGTAGGTAAATGTTGCCGCTCTGAATGCAGGAGTGTTTCTCTCTTCACATGGCATTTAACAGTTTGTGCCATTTCATTTCCGACTAACAGGAGGAGGAAGAACGTGGCGACTCTGTGCCTGATTTTAAGTTTTTTTTTTTATGGAAGTGTTTACATGAAGAAGCTCTAAGCTCTTATTTCTTTATTACATTATTATAATAGAGTATTAGAGCCACTCAGAAGGAAACAAAAAAAATTGAGGATGTAAGTTGAAATGTTGAGATAAAATTTTATAAACAGAAAAAAATGACAATTCAGCTAAAAAAAAACCTCTTAAGCATCTGAAGTGAATGAAAAAAAGCTTACAATGTTGTTCCTTAGCCTGGCCCATCAGGATTTTTGAGTGCTTAGAATTCAAAACTCAGCTTCACGTGTTTGAGGCTTTTATTGTGAAGGATTTAAACACCTGCCCCTGCTGCAGGAGTGATAAACTGTATGTTGGACTGCTTTATAGTAAATTATTGTGTGTTATTCTGTAGTTAATTTGGTAAATGTGCCTTTTTTTGTCTAGCACTTCAGATTTACCCTTAAAACTGAAAATAAAACCTCTCAATTTAATTTCTTCTCACTGGCTCTAATACTCTGTGGTACATTACAAACCTGAGAAGTGCACATTTGTGATTAGTGTTTCTTTATAATCTTACTTTCACATGGACAAATTGCACTAAAACAGTCATTTCACCGTTTATATGAAGGAGACGCCCTCACATGTTGGGACGCAACAGAAATGTGAACATTTGGAGCCGAACCAAAACCTTTTTAGCTGCCTGGAATAATAATATTGACCTCATAATCACACTTTGAGAAACTCATCAAACTCACGTAGCGTTACTGTACTCGACCAAGTTCCTTATATTTTGTGCTTAAGTCACTTTTTTATTTCTGTCAGTTTTCTTTTGTACCTTAAAGGTATGTGAGTCCCGACACAAACGCAGCGCAGATCTTTGCCACTTCTCATCATTTCACGGTGAGTTTGTGTCCGTGGAGCTAAAGTCCTCAGATTGAGGAAGATATGTTCAAGTCGATCTTTTTTATTGAGATTTTCAGTTCCTCATTTTTAGAAATGACTTTTAAAAAATATGGTCTTTTTTTGTTTGTGGCGATGTGTTCAACTTAAATGAGCAACAATCATATATTGATGGTGTTTATCTATGATTTCATATCTTCACACCTCTGCCAGTGTGTTCGTGTTTATCTGCACTCGGGTTTCAGCTCTACTCGTGTCGTTTGCCATGTTTTTCTAGTTCTCAAGCATTTCTGGTGTTTCATTCTCAGCAACACAACCAAAATATAAATAAAAAGAGAGCGGTCTTGTCCAGAATCCCCTCAGTTTCTTTTTTCTTAGCTTTGGTGACAACAACCAGAAAATATGTTCCAATTTTTTTCCTTTAAAGCCAAAATGATTCCTTTTTTTCTAGTATTTTTTTTAGTTTTCAAAAGATTTTAATGACCTTTTGATAATAAATAACTTAAAACCTGCCTTACAATTTAAAACTTCTCAGCGGTGTCACAAGGAACAAAATAAACAAAAGCTGCACAATTGTTACCTTATATGTTTGTGTTCTTGAACTACAAATCTGTAAGTGAAATTTGCCAGTTTCCACGTGTTTATTTACCTACAGAAACAGCCAAAGTGATTGGATTGTTTTGGTACACCTACATGTGCAGATAAATAGATAATAAATTTAATGATCTAGACAGAGTTTGGCAAAAATCTCACACTGGATCCCTGACATTTATTCTTGCCAGTTATTTTACACGATGGTTCTCTTGTCTTTCATGTTCAGAAGCAGCTTCACTCCTATATTGCCACTTAAATATCTCTGAGGTTCTTCACTTGTCTGATTCCACATTTGCTCACCTACAGACTACAGCCAGCCTAACGGAGGTCAGTCACGTGGTTCAAGCATCTATGTGGTTTTCAGACAAGTGTTTTATTTACATTGAGAACAGGCCCACATTTCAGAATTGTATTTCAAGAGGTATGGAAAACTAGCAGCGTAAGCTATTTGAAACTGCACCGTTTGATATATTTCACAATAATTATTTTTTAATGTTTGATTTCATAGTTTGCAATGAGTAGCTTTAAACAAGAAACTGTTTATTGTGAGACCAAAGGGTTGGCACCTCTTTTCTATCAAACATGCAGGAGCAGACTGAAGCCTTTAAATGGAGATGGGGAAACTTTTCATGCGTGCCAGTGATCACAGCTTCATTCCTTGTAAACATCCTCCAGCAGCTTAAACGCTTTCACATAAACGGGCTTTGTGACGATAAGATTTAGCTTTTGCACCTGCAAATAACTGCTGCAAAATTTAGTGCCTCTACAGCGCTTACATGAAGAGAAATGTTGGATCTGTGATGGTAAAAACCATTTGAATGCATATCATGATCTCCAGGCCTGAGGGGGACAGAGACCCCCGCCCCCCATCTCTACTGCAGTTAATTGTTTCCTCCACTGTCCTGTTTGTTTCTTGACTTGTATAGTTTGTTGTTTTGTATGAAAAGAATGAAAAGTTGAACATAAAATATTTATAATTTTGTATGGAGAGAAAAAAAAATGTTTCAAGAAAAAGACACCAATTATGGAATTTTTTTTATTGTGTTGGCTGAGGAATAGTGGTTACAAAAATGCTTTTATTTCCATTCTTTGTAGCTTAATGTGTGTTTACTACAGCGGCAATTAGGATCAACAATAAATTAATTTTTGGAAAACACCAGAACGGGTCCAGAACCTTTCTTTGTCCCGCCATTATTATTCTGTGAGTGTCCACACACTGATGGACTTGGCATGCAAAATCAGAATGTGTGGGAGAGGAAGTAGGAACTCAAATACGAGCTGCTGGTTTGCCGACATCAGGATATTTAGGTTTCATGTTTCTTTTCAACATAAAGCTCAAAGTTTTAATAAGTTAAAACCTAATGGCTGCATTTAATCCTCTGGTGTACTCTAGAATCTGTGCAGCTGCACAAAAAACAGCGTTTTCTTAGTTTTAGTAACAACCCAACAATGACACCTAGTGGACACCTAAAGAAATACACTGGCAGCTTAAATTTGTTTAACTCAAAAAACGCCTTTTAGTTCCTCTTCTAACTTATAACATTGCAAAATGTGATGAATTTAGATAATTTATAATTTATATTCAACAAATGAAACAATTCATATCAGTGATTTCCAAATATTACAGTTTCTGACCCATCTGTTGCCGGTTTAATAAAACAACCACAAACAACCTAAACAATTAACAGACTACTGTCATTTCTCATATTTTAAAGACATTTATGGGACAATTTACAATTCACAAATTCAGTTTTTTTTATTCAGGCAAATAAACAAAGATATTAGTAATTGTGATGCAGAGGAAAGCATCACGATTAGCGAGCCAACTTGTCATAAACTTAACTGATGTTTTAAAAAAAAGACTTATTTAAAGATAAATATAAGTATAAATATTCATTTCTCATATAAAAATCCAGTGCACATTTATGATTGAGATGAATCAAATATGATTCAAATACATCCTCTTGTGACAGCTGCTTCCTTCATCTTTAATGATACTTTCTCCAACGACTCAACTCTGAGGGGATAAAAAAAAAACATGCAGACTTGAGATTTAATCTATTTGCTGCAGAAAGAGACAGAGTGACGCTCACACTCACTTATATGAGGGTAGCTCCAGATGTAGCTGATCACACAGTATCCTGCCAGCAGCATGCTGAGTCCAGCTACACCTCCTTTCTTTACATCAATGTACCGCCTGTAATACCACCGCCAGCCTGGAAGAGGCACAGAGAGGAAGAAGGGATCCATACAGCCGGATTTTACTGAAGGAATAAAACAAATCTTGTTCGATCAGGCTCGAAGGCACAAACAGGAGAACCTGCTGATTCTTAAAGCAGCCACTCGGCCAGGAATGTTCATCGCTCTAGATATTTACTTTGATCAGAGGAAAGAAATGTATGAAAATATTCTAAAATGTTCTGTTTAAACACGCTGCTGGGTAATGCACGTATTTGCACTAAGAAAAGCGAAATACACATAAGATTTTATTTACATTAGTTTGTGAGAATATGCGATGGATGCAAATCTAAAAAAAAAAGTAAAATGACAACAAACCACTCCAATCTATGATTGAGTGAAACGAAACTGACCACTTTGCACCATATCGACAACATCTCTGGGATGACTTGGGGTTCTGCAGGCCAGCCATGTGGGTAACTCCTTCAGTCTCACCTGTCCCAGACTCTGCTGCTTCAGACGTCCTGCAGGTCCAAAACAGACAGAAAGAATTACTGTACTGACAAAAATACACACTCAAAACACATTTTTAGAGATACTGTGGTTAGTAAAATTTCAGAGAATCATAACCAAATCAAATGTGTTTGTTTTATCCATTTCTTAGATGACAAAATTTAGTCCCGAACCATTTTAACACACAGCTGAAAGAGTGAAACTCTGACCTTCAGTTGTTTTTCCTGCAGAGTTTTGTTTCCCGACCTTGAGCTGCGATTCTTCAACCCTTCCGGGCAAAGTTTGAGCCAGGTCAGAAGAAAGAAGGAAGCTGGACAACGGACTGACGGGTGCAGCTACTGCAGAGAGTCGTGTCAGCCCCACAGTCAGGCTGAGTTTACCTGGAGGGGGCGTGGCCTGCTGTACCTGAGACGCAGCGAAGACAAAAGCAGAGGGACAATCTGGTTCTTGCTGACAAGTGCCATCTTGTTGCAGTGGGATGAAAGCTGGTTCTTTGGACTTTCTGTGAAATAACGGTAGTTCTGTGTGTTCCTCATTGCTCCTGAGCAACTTATCTGACCGCGATGTGAAGAGATTGACGACATCTTTTCGGTTCTCTGTTAGAACTGAACTAAAATCAGTCTCAAGTTGAATTTTACTGCCCTGATTGTCAGCGGCAGCAATGTGACTCAGGATGCTCGGCCTGCCGAAGTATCGGTGGCCATTAGCTCTGCCTAATGTGGCTTTAACATCCTGCAGGGTAACCTTCACATGGTGACCACTTCCTGATTTCAAGAATAACTTCTGAGCAAATCTTTCCTCTGTCTCCACCTGACTTTCCACACAGAAGCTGTCTCCTGCATGGGGGGTTGTGGTATTTTCTTTCACATTTGAGTCCAGGATAACATTCTTGATTGCTGGTCTTTGATCTTTCACCAAGTCTTTGACTGGATAAAACTTGGTCCCTTTCTGACCACTGGTACAGCCATTAAAACTTGATCCTTTTGTTTCTTTCAGTGACTCTTTTGCAACGTGTTTTAACTTTGCTGCTTCTATTAAAGCACGAAGACTTTTCTTTCTTGGCTTTGAAAATGTGGAGGACGGTGGTGGAGAGGGAGATGAGAAAAGGGTGGTGGTCTTAATTTCATTGGCCACCTTCTGCTTTTTCGTCTTCTTCGCTGATGATGGAGGTGACGCAGTACTAAAGGAAGGTGCAGATGATGCAGCCATCTTTGTACCCTTCTCTGCTTTGAGGTCTAAGGTCGGGGAGATTGTCTGTTTGACCTTCTGTCCTCTTTGGGTTGTTTTGGACAGCACAGCAGCTGGGTGAGAAGATGGTGTCTGAGAAGTTGGGACAACTTGAGCGGTTTGAGGTGTTTTAGAGCTTGCTGCTGCTTTACAGTGTGGCAGGTGACTCTTCAACCTTTTGTATGTTTTCCCACAGTGTGGACACACCTCTGTGTAGAAATTAAAATAAAAAAACAGGCACGCAAAAATAATAAGATGACCAATAACTTAAGGTAATGCATTAAAGTAATTATTCAATTACATTTGTCGTCATGTTTTGGTGTAACAGACCCGTTACACGCTAAAAGCGCTTATAAATAAACTAAAGAACAACCAAAAATAAATAAATTTGTAGCAATTATTATTTTATTTTTTTTGCTTTACGTGCTGGTTGTGAACAAGTACAATTAGGAGATTAAAAAAAAAAACAAGATTTTAAGTAAAAAATGTTTACGCAGAAAAGTCCTTAGATTCGACCACGTGACAGATGGTGTAAAGTTTTGTGACACTTACCGGAGCTCATTTTGTTTGCGTTAAAACAACGTTTTACAAACTAGAGTAGGAAAGTTTTAGCTGCATCGTTCATACTTCAAAGTACTACCAGTCATGACATTAAATAGCTATATTACGTTAAATTACTTTCTGGTAGATGGGTTTTCGCCTCTAGGTTTTAAAGCCTTATTAAAGAGAAAGACCCCTTTTGGGTAGCTCGGGTAAAGCCTGAATGAAAATGGAAATAATTAATTACATATAAACATACAAAACTAAGCTTTAATGCTAACTTTATGTTTGAAAAGTGAGTGATAATGAAAGAGAAGAATGAGCCTGACAGTTACACATTTAAGCACTGAACTACGTAACTGCGGTTTTGTTCAGATGATTCACTCCTCCCTACTTCCGCCTCAGCGTAATTCCCCAAACGCTTACAGACACTTTTACGTATCTCATTACGTAAAGAATTGAAGCGCGTGGTTAAATTATTTGCAGAAGTGTTTTCGATTTTTGTTCCGGCAAAGCGAAAGACTTTACAACTCAGTTAAACTGTAAAGAACAACGGTTATCAAAAGTCACCACAGCACCGGAGACTCATTAACTGTCTGTCCTGAGGCCTTCCTCTGTTTTTCCTCCTCATGAAGTTTATGTATTTTTTTTTACTTCAGATCATTGGGGTCCCTATGTTCCTTGTGTTGGCTGCATGTTCTGTCATTTGGAGCTTTTTGTCTTCTGTGATTATTTAGTTTTTTTCCCCTTTTTGTTGGGTTTCTGTTACAACCACCCTCGTTTCTTTGCGTAACTTTTACATATACTTTGCAATATTTCTGAGAACCCTGAAGATCCCTTAATAAATAGGCAAATACATAGTCAGCAAATAGGTGTATATCATTAGAAAAGTGTATTTTATTAATAAGGTTATGAGGGTAGCGTTAGACTTGACATAAGGATGGATTTCAAAGAGGTGGTGTGAAAAAAAATACACAAACATCTACATCGAAAGAAAATGAAATCAATGGAAAAGCAGTGATTTGAAAAACATCCAGCATAGGGGAAAAAAGCCATTTCTACAACCATTTACATACATGAAGATTAACCTGAATAATATTTACATGACAAATACAGATTACAGTATTTACAAAGCTAAGACAGGAAGCTCTTAAAAGCATAAATTGCAGAAAAAACAAAACTGCAGACTGTTGATGTGCACAGTATTGAGAATGCATAGTATGATTGAATAAAAAAAGAAGATTTTAACAGTGCTTTGAAATTGTCCACAAAAAGTAAAATAAAATAAATAGAGCAAAGTCAGACAGATGTATTCAACTCCAGTAGCTCTTAATTTTTGGTCACATTTCTTCTACAAAAATTACAAACTTTAGGGTAAAAAAAAGTACAGTCTTGTGTGCATAAATGAAAAAAGAAAGATGCCCGGAGTCAAAACAACAGAAATTTTCAATGGTTTGCAAATGACCAAAGCAACGTTTGTTAGTTTATTTGAACAGTAAAAAGTAAAATGCCAGGAGAATTAATTGCCAACACACATTTGCGATTAAGGCAGAAGGGAGGATGCCTTGCGAAGGTCCTTTTACTAATCAAGTGACAGAAGGGGAATCAGGGTTGGGAAGATGCACCAACTAGCTATTGATGTGACAACTGCCAAATGTCTGAAATGATTCCGAAATGACATCCGTCAATAACACCGGTTCTGATTCAACCCTGAGGAAAACAGTGGACTGCATGTTCACTTAGTGGCTTATTCTTTTACCATAATTATCAACCACATGTCAGAAAAGATGAAATTTAATCATCTTAATACAGAAATTACTATCTAATAGACGTTCATTCTAAAGGCAGTGATTAGGTCCTAAAAACACACAGAAAGGTTCAGTCTTGTGGTTGTGCCCTCTTTGAACGTTTTTTTTTTTTTTTAACAAACAAGGTGCCAGTGCTGGAGCCAGCTGATGCATCTGAGCATTTTCAAGATCAACAGTCTTTCAGGTGGTTCTGGTCCTGGCAAATTTCAGCCCTGTGCCGGTACCTAAAACCTACTGTTCTGGAACAAAGAAAAAGTGATGCAACTAGTGAAAAACAAAAACAAACAAACAAAAAGAACGGCAGTGCAGTGTGATTGGAGGAGAAGGCCTCTAGATGCTGGGGGGGGGGGGGGGGGGGAATCTCTTACAGAGTAAAAAGGTAGGAGTGGAGAGTGCAACAGGAATATTGAACAAAATTTCGATGAACTGAAGTCAGTGCTTGGGAGTAAACTGAATGATTGTGTTTGAAACAATTAGCTTGGAGTCGTAGCTTTGTCATTAAAGCAGATTTCACTCTGACTATTTGTTGCTTCATAGGTTTGAATTAAGACCATTTATCAGGTTTGTAAAACTTTTTTCTGACTTCCACTAGTGCCAGCACTGACACCCTGTGAGTTGAAAAGCCCCAGCAGTTCATTTAACCGAGGTGCGACTTAGGACAAGACCAAGCAGCAGGGGGTCAGATGTTATCCAAAAACAAACCAGTTTTGGTCTTTAGTTTAATACCACAATCTACCCAAATGTCTTGTTTCTCAATCAGATCCTGAACTAACAAGAGGGCCAACTCTTCAAAAAGGAGATTGAAAATGATTATAAAAAACATCTGAAGAAGAATGTTGGCGTCTGTCTTGATTCTTCAGAGGCTGCTCCAAGTCCTCGTCAGGAGCGAGGAGTGGTCTGTCCCCCGTTCAGGTCCTCTACTCTCACAGGTCGGTGGGGGTCATTGGAGCATGAGCTGCCTGAGGTTGTCATGCAGGATGGTGTCCTTGACGTCCCGGAACACCAGCCTGATGTTCTCCGTGTTGATGGCCGTGGTGAAGTGGTGGTAGAGGGGCTTCTGCGTGGCGTCGCGTCTCTTAGCCCGGAAGCAGTCCACCATGAAAGCCTGGACGTCCGTCAGGCTGTGCTCCTGTCCGGTGTATTCGGAAAAGTAGTCTTTGAGTGGAACGATTTTCACCTTCTCCTCCAGCAGGTCTGTCTTGTTCAGAAAGAGGATGATGGAAACGTTGACGAAGACGCGGTTGTTGACGATCGTCTCGAAGATGTTGAGCGACTCACGAAGCCGGTTGGTCTGCCTGTCCTCCATTAGCACCTGAAACAAAAGAAGGGCGGTCAAAGTTCTAGTTACTTGTTGTTGTCAAAAAGTTAAATCAGTGAACATTTATTTTGCCCTCATTTGACTGTTGCCAAAACATGTCATAAGCCACTAAATTGATTTTATTTAAACTTGCAGAAAGCAATCATTGGATGTAAAGGTACAAATGACCATCTTTTAGAGCAAATCCAATTCAAGGTGGCAGGCACAATGAACTGATCTTAGAAAATAGAAAAGTAAGTATACTGTGGTAGTGGCAGAGAGTCATTCACAACACAAGAAATCTCATATTATTGCGTGAAGATTGAGCATAACAACATTTTCAAGGTTCGACGAAAACGATCTTTAAAAAATGTATGTTCCAGCATTGCTGGAAGGAAGCAAAATTATTCTTTAGAAACATGTCAAGCCATCTGTGAAGTTGTCATGCAGGTGTGTCTAATCTGAACACAGATCATTTTCAATTCCTTAAACATCTTCTCACAACAGATCCAGACTTGGTCAGAATGAACTGAACCCTTGGAAACGTGAGATTAAAGATATGTAAACTTATTCTGCCGTGCTAAACATGAGTCCATTTTTGAGTGAGATGAAAATTACCGTACATCAGGTACCTTGCTTACACTGACTGCAGAGATGCACACGTTGTGCGCACTTGAAAACTTCTAAGATTTTCATATTTTAGGTTTGGTGAGATCTTGTGAGAAGCGTCAGCACTCAAAGTGTGTATTGAGGATGAAGCTCCGGTACTACCACACAAAACTCAATATAGCTCAATGTCTGTAAAACTGGTTGAGTTAGACATTTTTGTTTCTTAGTCAAACTGTAGCAGATGATTCCAAAAATAAAAACAACCACGATGACTCAAACACCATCTTCACACACAAACTGCTTTTCACCTGGTCATATTCAGAGGATGATACGAGGAAGAGGATGGAGGTGACGGAGTCGAAACACTCAAACCATCGCCTTCGCTCCGACCGCTGACCCCCCACGTCTACCATTTTAAAAGGAATGTTCTTGATGTCAAAGTCATATTCGTGGATCCCCTTGGTGGGTTTACGGGCCAGCAGGATGTCCTGCTGACTGGGAAGATAATCCTGCGGGAGAGACAAAATTCAGTCAAACCGATTGCAGTTTAAAAAGCCAACGTTAACTCTGAGTTCAATAAAACACAGCAAGAAAAACATTGTACAGCTCCAAGACGGTTTGCCAGGAAATGGTAATCTTCTAATCAGTACTCCTACCGAGACGTGTCTTCACTAAAAACACAACTTCAGATTGACGCTGTGATTACTGGAGATGTGTTTATTCTGAGTTTAGTGCAAACTGGGCAACATTAGATCCAAAACGGGCAACATACTATGTCCCACATTATTTGACAGATGTCATATTTCTTAAAACTAAAAATTGAGATTAAAATCACTTTATTTGGGATACAATTTACTGCAACCTTTGCTTGTTTTCCCCATTAGTGTCTAATTTCCAACGAAACAAAAGCAGCTTTCTAAAACAATCAGCTTGTCTTTCACCCACATCCTGACCAGACTGTGCTGGATATTCCCCTAATTAGTATCTCCACTGTAGAGCTTGTAATAAATAAAAAAAAACCACTGCACCTCTTTTACATATGATAAGCATAAATACACACTCCAAAATGTGAATGGTAAAAATCTTGTAAAATATAAATTTACTGCACTGAAAACAAAGGATCCTGATGGTTCAGCTTTGGCTGTGTGTTGGGAAAATGCCAGAAAAATTGTTGGTAAAACTTGAACAAATTGAGACAATTTACTGGACATACAGACAAAAAAAATTTTCTTTCCACAAAAACTTTTTAAGTGAAAGGAAATCTCTTGTCTGTAGACTGCACTGAGGTGTGTAATGTGATAAAATGTTTACATGTTTGTTAAAATTGTTTATAAAAGATATAAGACTATAAAAAAGCTCAAATTTCTAACAAAAACAAACAAACAAACAAAAAAAAGTTCCGAATGTATTGCTGGTATTCTTCAACAATTACATCTTGACAACTGATGTGACTTAACAAAAAAAATTCAGTTTTGTCTCGTTGGTCCCTAAAACTTTGGCCCTTGTTAACATGCATTTTGGCAAATTCCAGTCTGACTGACATTCTTTTGTGTTTTCCTGTCAGTAGCAGAGCCCCCTGGGTCTTCCTCCACAGATGTCATTATAACTCAGAATGGGACAGATGGTGCGATCAGAAAGTGACGTAAAGATCTGAGAAAACCACCCAAAAGTCATTTTTCTACCATCCACATTATCTGCCCAAAAACCTGGGGTCGCATTTCCTCTTGCATCTACATTTTGAACAGCTGGACACAATCCCACGAACCTTATACTTTTTAGTTGATTAGCAGCTGTGGTCAGAGGAACATGAAGCTGGCTGGAGGTGGTCTTTTAGTTCTTTGAACATCTCTGACCTTAGCTTTCTCTACTCCATGATCAGTGTGGTGCTCACAACAATACCAAATTACCCAGCTTCATATTTGTTCCCCAACAAATAGGCTGAAAGTCTCATGAAAAGCTTGAAGGCCCCAGTGGTAACAATTAAGATTAAAACACAACTATAACACAAATAAAAACAGTCTATTTAAGGTACCAGCAAATTTGTCTGTACTATTTTAGCATATTTGTAAAATAAACAAACTGAATCACTGAGAAAAACGAGACATTGTTTTAGTTAGCTGACTACTTTAGCCAAGTCTGTTTGTACAACGTTCATGTAGTTTTTATATTAGTTTATAGTAGGTTAAATGTTGCATACATTATGTAATTACAAATTTTTCACACCACTATAGAAGCTCCAAGTTTAAAGTATCATAGAATACCACTTGGGATTTTATTTACAACATTCTTGTAAACGTAATAGTTCATTTTACATAATCTGAGTCTATTTTTTTCTTTAAAGACCTAAAATATGCCTGTAAAGTGTCCCTGTGGACTTTCATAAATATCCTAACTGTCACAGCCAATTTTTTTCTTTACAGTTAATGGAAGTTTGCCTGCCAATACATGAACACAATGTCCTACAAACAACATATGTGGCTGCTTTTCTGCTAACCGTATGTTGTCTGGACATGTTGAGATTTTAACTTATATCATGCACAAACAGAAAACAACAACGAAAGCAGAAGGAAACAACTTACCGGTTTGCAGAGCTTATCCAGATTATCCAAGAAATACTTCACTGACTCACCCTGGGACAGGACAGAGGAGGAATTTCTGTTAATTCTACATAATTTATAAACTTTTGTCATGTCAACAATTTTAGCTACAATCACTTCAGATAGCACGTTGACAATCTGCTATTTTATTTTTCACCAGAAGCCACTTAATGTCTTAACAAGGCACCAAATAGGCACGTGAGAAAATCTCTCTTTGGTGCTGCACACACAGGAAATCTGTTTGTTTTCTCTCTCAAAACTGTGTGTCCGCCTCAGAGGTGAGGAGAAGCAGGATGCAAATAATTTGGTGCTGAAGTGACACGTGTTTGTAAGTGTGTCTTTGAAGTACAGAGAGATGTTGCTCAGTTTGACTCTGTGTGTGTGTAGGAAAGGTTTTCTTCTGGCACAACTGCTTTTGTGCAGTTCGTACAAGTCCAGACACGGGGCTGCCAGGTCTTAGCAGCATTCCTTGACATGAGTCTATCTGTGTGTTTTTGCGCGCTCAATATAAACCAAAAACAAACCCAAAGCCTTCTTAAAAAAAGAAAAGCAACAGACTTTCTCTGCCATCTTCCTCAGAGTTCCTGCAGTTACCGGACACTCACTCATGAAAGCTGGGTGGTATAGCATGTACTTTGCATAGAATACAAAACAGAACAGATATTATCGTTATAAAAATCAAATTGAGATGTAGTGCTGGGTGTTCTAGCAGCATGTGCCAGTTATTTCCTCTCCACTGTAAGCTGCTCTCTTTACCTTGTAATGTAAAAAAAAAAACTAACCTGACCTGAAAAACCTGAGTGTGAATGTGTGTGCATGGGTACGATTACAGAAGGGAGGAGCAGGACAGTTCGCTGAAGGCCAGAGAGAAGGGGAGCTACCTTCTCCTTTATGAAAGCAATTCTAGTTCTGGGCATATTGAAATGCTGGCTTTGAATGAGAAAATGAGCTCAAATCTGAGGGGACTGGGGGTTTTGAAATAGTCAAGGAAAAAAACCTGTCACATCAAAAAAGAAGAAGAGAAACAAGAAGAGCAATCAATCCCAGCTTGTTGTAAGTCATGACTACGCCTAATGTTAGCACGCTGTAAAAGCAAAACTGAAACAATGCGCAGCCAAATCAAAAGTTGGAAGACTGGCCTAATTGATTCTGCATTACTGATTTTTATTGAGCTTATTTTGTAGAAAACACACGCACTGCAGAAAGCAACAGAAGCCATTCAGGCTCTCCATAGATTTTTAATGACTACGATCGAGCCCGAGGGAACACGTGATTTGTGATGCAACTACTCAAAAGGGCACAGTCAAAACAGGGCGAGTTTCATCTGCTGGCAGGGAAACAAGTCGAACCTCACCAACAAGAGGGAGGAGGGGAGATCTACACGCAACTACACACGTCTGATTTCTGTCAGAACTTTATTTAATGCTCTTATTCAAGCTTATTAAAACGTTGCTGGAACTTTTAGGTGGTTTTCGTGTCGTTTATTCATCAGAAGAGAGGAATATATTTAATACAAATCGGTTCTGAAATACCAAACATGTTGCTCTAACCAATATGTGACCAAAACGAACTAGAAAGTTTTCTCACCAACATGAGCTACTTTTTATTTTTAGACAAACACGCGCAACACTGTCTGTAGCGCCACCTACTGATGACAGAACATGACCCAGTTTGTTTGTCCCGAACCAGTTAATGGAAACAAACCTGATATAAATGTTGCATTCAGTGGTTTCCCACCACTCAGAAACCCAGCCCTACCACAGCTAATGCTCGCAAGGTTTTAAATTTAATTCACATTTATCGAATCGATATTAAGCTTTTATGCACCATCTACAGCCGCAACTCCTGATTATTTTCATCAGAGAATAACAACCAGATTGACTTCTACATGTCATTTTTGGACACTTACACTAGTTAGCTGAAAATAAAGAGTATTATTTTAGTCCAGCATACGTGTACAGTATATGTGTCCTTGTGCTTGTGTTACGTGAGACATGTGACACTCTTGGTGTTTGTGTGTAAATAATGCTGAGTGGGAGAGCCTGGGCTGTGTTGGTAAGCATAAAGCTGTTTAACTGCAGATCAACATTCCTGTTCCGATCACAAGTATTCCACCTCCTTTTCGGCAAGAAAACCTGTCTACTCTAAACAAGCAGAGAGTGAAAGAAACCAAGAAAATCCCTCTGACAACAGGCTAGCCTTGTGCAAAATTACTGAAAGTAACTTGGAGAAGTGCGCCTCTTGTTCTGGCCACAGTGGGGCCCCCTTGACAGAGAGACACAGGCAGAAAAAAAAGAGTGATTTTTCGAACTGCAGCAGGTTGTAAAAGTACTGCCAGATGAATAAAAAAAAAACTAGAAGGTCTCAGAGAGGGCATGTGAGCAGATCTCGACCGCAGCTGCTTCTCTGTGGGAAACGTCATGGCGTTAAAACGTGGTGCAGCTGACAGTAGAGATATAAGCAAGCGGGGAGAGGTGTAAACAGGAAGCTGACTTAATCACATGTCTGACTGCTCAACGCAGAGGGAACAGAAGACGTGCAAAAACTTAAAAATCTGAGTTAAAAAAGTACAGGAGCGAAAAAGTGGGTATGAATTAAAAATTGGTTTCACTTTCTATTTTCACAGCCATTTTCTTTCTTATTTCTTTCGTTTCTTATCAGTACAAACCGGCAGAAAAAACTGGGCCACCATTATCTTTTCAGACGTTTCTTTTTTGTAATTTCTGCTCTTTTTCATCAACCTACCAGCTGAAACTCCCTGCGACGATCGTAGGCATTCTGTATGCCCGAGTCAGCCCACAGAGCTGAAATGGCGGGCAGGTACTGCATGAACACCGGTGTATCCAGATTGCCACTCGCCACCTTAGCCGACCGGGTGTCGAAGGCCATCAGGGCGTCTCCGTGCTGCTGGTTGTCTGGGTCACCCCATGGGATGTGCAGCTTCTCTCGGGCATCTACCAACACACGGATACCTGGATAGGAAGTGAATAAATCACCAAAAACATAAGGTTTAGGCCATATTTAACTGGAAGATAGACCATATAGGGGTCCTTTTATACTTAAGTGGTCTCATACGAATGACAAAAAGCAAAAAACTAAATGAATATGACTGGCATACCTTCACACAAATATGTTACTAGATTTGAAGCCAATTTGAATAATTTAGTAACATCAACAGATTATAGGCATAGACACTACAATTTACACTGAATATCAGAGATAGACTGATTATTTGGATAAAATTGGCCACTTTTAAACATTAGCAATCAGCCTGTTTAAACATAATTAATCAATTAGTTAAAGGGAAAGGAAGCTTTGCCCACAATTGAGTTTGTTAAACATGTTAAAATGTTCCTTTATGTAACATTTTTAGGCTTATAATTTCTTTAAGACTGCTGAATATAAAAAAACTGGTGTTGGAGATAAGCCATCCTGATTAGCTTAGCTACCCGGATTTCTAAAGCTCTGCAATAGAAAAACTCATCAGTAGACATTTACTAAATCTAAAAAATATTTTTGAATTTATTTTTGTATAATCATATGCGAGACTAAATCAGTGTTAAATTGGAAAATATTTATGTTGTTTAGCTACTGTGAAAGCAGCTTTTTGATTATTTAGTTGAGTGAAAGTACTTAATCCCAGATTGAAACACTTGATTAGAGGCATTCAATTGTTGGGCAAGTTAGTGATTATAATTTTAGCAACATTATTAGATAATAATCAATATATGAGCCGTTTGTTACTGATGTAGCTGATGTAGCATGTAGCATGGTAACATGTGTAGTTTTAAGCAAAAAGCCTGCAAACGATTCTATTGTCTTTTTATTGAGTACTATTGTATTTTATATGGTTAATTGAGGATTTAATACAATAAAAAGCTGTCAAATGTAGCCCAGATGATTACTTTATACAGGACAATGCAGTTCAAGCCTTAATAAAAGCGACCAAATAATGCATTGAAAATTAAACGTTTTTATGTTTGGGACGGAAGGAAGTAGTGGCATGATGTAAGGCTAAATGGCTAAAATAAATTAGAGTACAAGTACTCATTATTTATGTACAAACAGGAACCTCAGTACTCTGGTGGGTTACCCCTCCATTGATCCAAAAAATCATTAAAAAACCCAAAATAGCTTAGCTTTTTGAAACTGTTATTATATGACCTATAATAAAATCTATTATTTATATATACACACATACACTAACGGAAAAACATTTTATGCTAAAGCTCGGCTCATTTGGGTGTGCCGACAGCAGATGAAGACTGTTTATCTGTGTCCTCTCGGCAGCTCGGCGCTGCTAAGCAGATGTGGAAACTTTTCCATCCATTTTCAACGCCTTCCTCGGGGCTTTTCGTTCTCAACGACAAGCGGCTCGGTCCCCCTATATAAAGTACACGTCGTAAAGAGCGAAATTACCTTTGATAACGTTGCAGTAAATCGTACTTTTGAAGTCCTCGCGGGCTTGCTGGTCGAAGTCCTGGCCGTGAATGATCCGCATTTGTTTGAGGAAAGTCGACTTGCCGCTCTCGCCAGCGCCCAACAGCAGGATCTTTACCAGCCGTTTCACGTATGTTTTCTCCCGGGACAGACATTTGTCGATCTCTTTAGACTTTCGCGTTTGTTCTACCTCGCCGCTGTTGAGCAGGCAGACGGGTAGGCAAACTTTTAACACAGACCTGGTCGGCAGGAAATCCGCCATGTTCGCACAAACTTCATCGATGCTAATTTCATGCTCGTTCGCGTCGCGCGAGCACGGGACCAAGCCCCTTCCCTAAACTCAGGAAGTAGCGCCACACAACAGTTGCCCGACGGTTTTCCGTCACTCTCAAACACTTTGGGGTCGCAGCAACGCAGTTTTTACAATCTGAAATTAACTTTAATAGATATGTACATTTCACGTTTAACTGAATTCACAAAAACAAATTACAAAGTTAATTTTGAATAAATCCGAATAGAGAAATAGTGTATTGTCACCCTCTACTGACTAACATTGGGTACTGCGTTACACGGGTTCACTCATAGAGAAAGCAGCTCTCTGATTGGTTGATTCAGTTTTCTGTTTTAGTTATGGTGCCTTCGGTTGCTTTTCAAAATATAGGAACTTTTAGTATCAACATTTCTTCAAGTCAAAATATCAACGAGGAAAGAGCAAAGAAAGGCCAAAATGTAGAATATTTTTAGCTTGTATATTTTTCTAGAACTATTTTTGTATTTGGTAGGGATTTTTAAGGTTTTTCAGCTTTGAACGGTTGTTTAAACAAAAAAAGAAAACATTTAATACTGTGCTATTGAAGTTCTTTATTTTTAATATGCGTATAATAGGTATAACCGTAGAATATTTTTAATAGTTTCAACATGAAAATCGAAACTACACCATCATGTTTTAAAATGTTCAGCCTTTTAACAAGAGTTTCGGTGAGACATTTGAAGGCAGCAATAACATCGATCGTATCGATTCCCCGCAAGCATCCTCACACGACACAGAGCTCACAGGCGACAGCAGCGTTGTTTGTGTGCGTGTGTGTGTGCGTGTGAGAGAGAGCGTGTGTTAGAGTGTGTGAATGAGTACAACATCATCATCAACATGACTGTCAGAAACGCTCTCCGGGATCATGGACAGAGGTACCGACCACGGATGGCTTGTCTCAAAAAGGTAGGCTGTATAAATCACAGCTCTGCCCCGTGGCTTCCACCTGCAGAGGCTCGAACACAAACATGAATTATCTTGTAATACTCTCCAGTAACATCATAAATTATGCCTTTTTAAAGAATGTCAGTCTTTTAAGAGGATTTTGTTCTTTGAGTTTCATTTAATGCTTTTAGGCTAAAATTTTCTCAATGAGTCGGTTTGGAAATCCTACAGGTCCTTTTTGAGTGACTTAATGCTCAAAGGAGGTCGTTTATAAAACAACAAAAGCTTGAGTTATGCATTCATGTTATCATTTTAGTTAGGAACTGTAATTTCAGATGAATTAAGCATTCAGAAAATAAGTGCATTTCCTCCAAATAGTGTTAGACAGTTTTGTTTCTGCATTTTCACACTGATAAGGTCATTCAGTTTAATAAGCATTAACTATGGATCAGTATAAGTGCTCCCACGTATACCTGAGCAGCTCATGGAAATACGTTAATCTGAGCTAATGAAAACAACAGCCTGGTTCTGAGATCTGAGTGTGGCTTGATTCATCATTTAACATTCAGAGAAAAAAAAAATCAACACTGCTGTTGGCATCGGAACAAAATGGTGAGGAAGAATGAATAACAGAAAACATGATTTCATTAGAGTCTGTTGCAGAGTGAGAGCACTCATCAAGAACTTTGAGTTCAGGTCCATGAAAGCCCGCTTTTGGTCTGGCTCTGATGTGGGCTCATAGCCTCTCCAGGATGACTTCAAAGCACAAAGTCACTTCAAACAGACCTGAGAGTCAGACCAACTCTCTCTCTCTCTTTCTCTCTCAAAGCATTTAATTTCCTATTTGCAGTTCTGACATGAAGGAATGCACTAAATATAAACAAAGCATTTTTATCTGAATGATTTACTCAACAAACTGAGCTTCATAACAGTACAGTCTTCCATGGTTGGCATCATCGTTGACCTATTTAAACCACTTCAGCTGTTTTCTTAGAGAACAAATGTCATTATTGTCAGCCTTTACAAATTTACCTTGCAATACGTTTTTTTAATGGATGAAACATTAACTACTGAAATGAGAACATTTACGAGTACCTTTAAGTTACTACCAGATTTCTTGTTTTCATCTAAGTGGTTGGATCCTACGGGAGCTGTGGGATTAGTTACAGAAACCAAAACAGCGTTTAGAAAGGAGGTGACTCATTGCAAATCACCCACATGAGCCGAAGAAGCTCCACGAGATCAGGGCATGTTGTCTCACCTCTCGGCACTTTCTAATAAAGGGCTGCAGCTTTTGAACCATGCAGAATTGTTTGTTTTGGAAAAGTCCATTGATCACAAACACTGAAGTTATACTATGGGAAAGCTGTCATGTCCAAGAAACACCTGCTTTACTCTTGTAATAATTTACTTTTGCAAAGCATTTTTTCTCTAATGTAGTGATTTCCACCTCCTCCCACAACCCATTGTCAAAGCAACTTGTTGGCATGGTGACCTCTACCCCCACCTACCCCTTTTCTTTTCTCTTTTACAGGCAGAGAAGGTGCTGCTGGAGATGCAGGACCCCAACATGGGAGTCAAGTCACAGCCTCAGAGACTTGTTATCACAACTATACCACATGCTATCACTGGTAAGAAATAAAAAAAAACAAGCACACACAACCCACACATACACAGAAATAGTTGAGTGCATATGTCCTACGGTGCACACTCATTCAGCGGCTGGTTCTGTGATCATGGCTGCGTGGTCTTGCTGAAAAATACCAGCGCTATATGGGGCTCAAACTCAAGAGCTGCAGATTGCATCTCCATGACAACCCCCACGGTCTCAGACTCAGGCCGAGGGAAGAGGTAGGAAACGAAGGAGGAGGAGGAGGAGGAGGAGGAGGAGGAAGAACATGATTGAACAGACAAGAGGGAACAAGAGAGACAAAAACAGGGGGGAGAAAGAGGAGCAGAGAGGGAACCTAGACTCCTACGTCATTTGCAAGGTCTGAATTCCAGCGAACTAAACAGATTCTTCTTTTATTTTTTCTCTCCTCCCATTTTGACTCCTTTTCACATTCTCTCATGCATGCAAACAGCCCTAATTCATGTACAGTACATAGAAACATAAATATACTTATTCTTTTTCCTCAGGTGAAGACATAGTTGCATGGTTGGCAGACAGATTTAAAATAGATACACAAGGTAAGAGATGAGTTATCTGATGCAGTACAAATAGATTTAAACTATACTTTTTAGAAATCAGCATTTTAGATAAGCTTTCTAAATTGTCTATTTTGAAATTGCAGGAGTGGCAGAAAAAATCTTGTCAATATATTTGTTTGTTTGTCTGCAGAAGCCAGAAACTTTGGCTCTATGCTGGTGGCGTTGGGTTACATCTACCCTTTACAAGACCACAAACGTTTAGTGATCAAACCAGATGCGTCCCTGTATCGCTTCCAGGTAAACACACTCCACTTCAAACTCACGTCAAACCCTCAAACTGGAGACAACTCCTTTTGGAATTATATGCAAAATAAAATACTACGTTGGAGAACAGAAAATGTAGACGTTAACCTGATGTCATCTGACTTTCACTCTGTTTTCTTGTTTACTTCAGACGCCGTATTTCTGGCCCACACAGCAGTGGCCTGTTGAGGATACAGATTATGGTGAGTATGACAAACAGCTGGTGTCTTCATTTTATCTAATTCTATCAACAATCCATTAACCATCCTGTCTGTTTATTCGCTGAAGCAATCTATCTCGCAAAGAGAAACATACGTAAGAAAGGAATCTTGGAGCTGCACGAGCAGGTTAGGCCACAGCTCAGAGATTCAAGTGGAAAACCTTTTGTTTTCTGTCTATTCTTTTGTCTTTTGAGGTGTTATTTTGTCTTCTCAGGAGCAGTACAACCGTCTTCACAAGTGGATGAATCATAAATGGGATTTCATTGTGATGCAAGCGAAAGAACAGTACAGGTGGGTGTCACACTTAGTCTTATCTTTCTAATTTATAGTGAGGATGTTGTTACAAATGTGTTTTTGTCTGTGTGTGATTTTTCTTAGAGCTGCAAAAGAGAGGAAGAAACCAGACCGTGTGGTGTTTGACTGTCAGGAGAGAGCCTACTGGGTGGTTCACAGACCTCCGGTTAGAAAACACACACACAGTCGTGTATCACTATCTTTGACTCCTGACCCCTGACCCCTGACCCTAACCTCACAGGTACACACTTGACCCTAACCCTAACCTAATTCATACCTGAGCCCTAAACCTAACCCCTGACCCACAAATGGTATTTTCCCTTGTGTGGACTACACAAAATATCCTCATAAATATAATACAATGTCAAAAAATGTCCTCACAAGGATAGCAAAACATGCCCCCACACACAGAATTTCCACTCATTTAGCTTTAACACTATTTAAATCAGGGTGGCACGGTGGCTCAGTTGGTAGAGCTGTTGACTCCCAGCAAGAAAGTTGCTGGATTCAATCCCAGCCAGGGGACATTTCTGGGTGGAGTTTCCAAAAGTTGATCAGTTGTAGATGTAATGGTTCATGAAGTATTTTGTTAGCCGTAGAGTAAAACAAATACAGACATAGGATAAAACATAATTGCCATTTTGCCTTTGGCTTGGAGTAATAATTGCGTTAAAGGAAGCTCTTTTTCTAACAGTAAATGAGAAATGACTTATAATTAGATTTAAGTCCTCACCATATGGGTAAAACAAGCACACACACAGATAATTATCAGACATGTGTCGTGAAAACAGGATGCAGCTACATGTAGATGTGCTGTGAAACACCAGCAAACAGAAACCTGAAAAAAAATTGCATGCCACCTCTATACTTCCCAAGGTATCTCATTATCTCAACCCATGATGCCTCATTATCATTACATGTCCAGGCAGCAGAAAAGGGCACCGCTGATTAATATTTCACATTACATGAGAGAACATGCTGTAGCGGTTTGTGACCAAAAGTGTCAGAGTGCATCCAGTTATCAGATATAATCCAAATACAGCTTGAAATGAGTTTTTATCTAATAATTTTATCACTGAAACTGTCGAATGATGTATGTTATCAACCCTTTCCCAGGCTAACCGACTCAGCAGAGCTAATGTTAAGCATTTAATTTTTCTGTTTTCTGCAGCCGCAGGCTATGATATGAAGCTGCCATTTGTATTGTTTGTGGTAAAGTGAGCCTACGCTGTTCAAAAATTCAACAATGCGGGCAACGATTACAGTTCAGTGCATCAAACGTGTTGCACAAGAGTCGCAGCAGCTTTCCCGGATTCGCTACAGTGGGGGTAAATTTCACAACAGATGAGCCGAGGCTGGAGCAGACACACTTCAATGAAACAGAGGATGTGTCTGTTCAAAACGAGATTCAGTGAGTGTGTACTCTAACTGATGTGTCGGGGGAGAGAAAACAGGTTATGACATCAAATGTTGGTTGAAGAGGTTTCTGAAATAAATGTTCAAATTAGTTCCCAAAACACATTGGTACATTTCCAATAAAACATTGTATATTATATTTCATATTTCATATTATATATAATATAGATATCTTATGTGATATGATAAACTGGTGGACCCTTCAGATAAGTCAACTTATTCTAACCATGATGATCAGAGAAAAGGTTAATCCATCCATCCATCCATCCATCCATCCATTATCCTAACCCACTTCTTCCTTTCAGGGTCACAGGGCTAGAGGATAATACATTAATACTGAAATAAAAAAATGGAAAAGTTTTGACACCAGATTGATCATATTTACTAATAAATACGGCATTAAATCAGTATATATGGAAACTACAGGTGGAAATAAGTGAAATAGTTGCAGAATATACATTTCCACTCATAACTAAGTTCTCAGAGTCCCAGATGTCCAGGAAAAGTGCTATACATAATCAGCTGATGATTAGCATCAGAGAACAGCCATCTGCTGTGAATAATTAGTCATTTGGTAAACACACAATGGCTAATTGGCTTTTTTAATGTGCCTGCAGCCGGGGACAGTGAGTGCCATGGACTATGGACTGGATCGAAGAACAGATCCTAATGCGGACGAGGTACCAGGTCAGTCCCTGCATGACCCGCATGAGCATAAATCTTTACAATCAGCTTATATCCAATAAGAAGCTTTAATGCATGAATGCAGCTGTAGTAAATGATGCTTTCTTTTTAAGTTTTATGGTGTCTGTTTCTAATATTGATCCTTTTTTCTCTTCTCTTCTTTTCATTTTTCTGTACTTTTTTTCTTCTCTGCAGATATTTTCCATGGTTCTATTTTTCAATCCACACCTTTAAACAAGTTACAAATAGCCTGTTGGATCATCATCACCAACCCCATCTCTGTTTCTGTACTAACATCAATTCTGAAATTGTCTATGAAAAACAAAATAAAAATCTGCCTTTCATTAAAACTTCCACTCTGGAGATCTGCAGCTCACAGTGGTCCTATAAATCAAAGAAACTCAGCAGGCAGAGAATATACTTTGTGCTTTTTTAACCATTTATACATCCGAACATTAGGCTTGATCAGGGGTAGTATGCTGTAACCTTTGTTTTTAGTAACTTTTGTCCTTTCAAAATACTTGAAATCGCTTACATCTCTGTAAAATCTGCTCCAGCAAACCTGCTGCACTTTTATCTAGTTGGGCTCCTTTTACCTTGTAGCTACCATTTTGCTACTTTTAGCTTACTGTTAGCAAGTTTTAGCTATAGTTTAGCTTTTTTAGACACTGTTTTGCTCATTTTAGAATTAGCATATACTTTGTTTTTTTAATTGCAGTGTTGATAGTTTTAGCATTTGTTTTGCTGCTATTTAGCTTCTAGTTTCAGTTCTGCTAGTTTTAGTTTTTAGCTTATACTCTACGAATGCTAGCTTGACTGTTAGCATTCAGATTTCAAGCTGCATGTTTTGCATAAACCGGAATTTCTCCAAATTGTATATCTTTGTTTCCAGATTGAAACTCCTGATTACTATGAGAGAATTGTGAGTTTCTTTTTTCTTTTTTTTTGTCCCATCCTGTGTGGTACAGCTAACACACGCACATTGTTCAGTGTGTCTTCTCTCCATTTCTGTAGATGATCTTCACTCAGCAAGCCATCATGAGGCCCAGAGTAAAGTCCTCTGTGTCCATTGGCGCGTAAGACACTTAAACATTTTGTGAAACGTTGTTGCCTTTAATCGGTCCTTCATCGAGAGGGTACACTCTTCACCAAATAAAAAGAAGACACACAGATAAAGCATTTAACGAGCAGCTTTTGATGGCCTAAATTTGACATTAGCTATAACTTGTTTCAGGCAGTGAATAATTCTTTTTTTATTTCTTGCAGATTGGTGAAATACTGTGCTACCTATAGTGGCCACGACCCTTTTCTGTCCAAGTGTCTTCCTAGCAACCCCTGGCTCACAGATGATACAACCTATTGGACCCTGAATATGTCAAAGTGAGTCAGCCAAGGTTGCTAAATATTCTTTTAAAGTTGGGTGCACTTAAAGTTTCCGGTTATCCGTGTATGTGGCAGCGTGGAAATACCGTCGAAGATGCGCGTGGAGAGGTGGACATTCAGCTTTAAGGAGCTGCTCTCAGACCCTCGAGGACGAGACGATTTCAGACTCTTCCTGAAAAAAGAATTCAGTGGTAAGGTGGAGGAATTTTAATTAAACAGTGAAACGAAAATCAGCTTTAGGAAGCTTAAAAGTTCATTTTTCTATTGAACACTGAACCATTCTTTTTTAGGTGAGAACCTGGCATTCTGGGAAGGCTGTGAGGATTTGAAGTGGGGCACCGCTGCGACTATGAAGGAGAAAGCAGAGCAGATTTACAAGTATATCCTCTTTTTATGTAGCACAGTTGTTTTCTGCCTAATTAATCTGAATATATTAACACCAACTTGACACAAATAAAATAAATATTTAGTTCATTATAAGTGGATGTTTATTTTAAAGCATCTCTTCTTCACTTTTTCAATCATCTCCAGGACATTCTTGGCTCGTGGTGCACCACGATGGATCAATATTGACGGAAAGACAATGGAAGTCACTGTAAAGGGGCTGAAACATCCACACAGATATGTTCTGGATGCAGCACAAACTCACATCTACATGCTAATGAAGAAGGTCAGTCATTACATCAATATTTGTAACTCAGGAATGGTAATGCTTTATTTGCAATTTCATAAAAACCTCTGTTTCTCAATGTGGCCACATTTATTTTGCAGGACTCCTATGGTCGGTACCTGAAATCTCCGGTGTTTAAGGATACGATGAAGAAGGCCATCAACCCTGAGGAGCACAAATTCAAGTGAGAGGCAACTTTCAAGCATTTTCACCCTGAATCGGTTACACTGTTAAGGGCTAGCTGTAAATGTTCACTACAAAAGCTGAGAATAGATTTAAAAAACAAAACTCGTCACTTATCGTTTCTCCGTCTTATGTTTCTGCAGCGATTCGCAGTTGGAGCAGAACGCCAGGAACAGACGGCCCAGTCTCAGCCCTATCATCATCCGACAACAGGAGCAGGAGCAAAGGGCGAAGATGGCCGCCAACGCCCCAGTTGACATCACACAGGTTATGAGCAAACTCAGCAAGCAGGGCAAGGAGGTTCCCCCTCGTCCTCCTAACAAATGAATGCAAACACAAAATGTTCAGGGATAAACCGAATGAAAATGAGGCTTTTCTTTTATATTCGAGATTACTTTTTCCTTATTTTAAAGTCAGGCTATTTTAGTTTCTTATTTTTTATTTTAACAGTTGCTTTTTTATTTGTTTTAGTCTCAAAATACAACCAAAAATGTCTTTGGAAATAGGAATGCACAATAGTGAAGCGATAACCTGAGCACATTAAATTTAAAGTAAATTGTTTTATCAGGTAAGAAAAAATTTAAAAAGAAAAAAAACTTTGTGTGTTGAAAAATAAAACATTAAAGAGTGCAGTTTAACCTCGTTGTCATGCACACATGCAGTTAATCAGATTTGAGAGCTTTGCCAGAAAGATACTTGAAAGTGATCAACAGAAAATATCTCAATTTTGCAGAAAATGGTCAAAAATTTACTGCAACAAGTTAATAAATCAAATTAGTCCATGACCGCAGGCAGAGAGCAGATGATTAAGAACATTTAATCTGTTTTTGTCTGTTACATTTATGTTCATGCGAACTGTAACTTTACAAACTGTCTTTTATTTTTCACGATTGTGATTTACTGTCTGTCTTCTATCATTGTTTGTTCTGTAGCGTTGCTTTCTGTTTTTCTTTGTCATCAATCATAAGTTAATAAAATATCCATGAAAACCACCTCATGTTAATTGTTTTAAGTTGCAGCTTTTTCAAAATTAACTCACGAAACAGTTTGTCATGCTGCACGTTGTTTACAAAGGCTTAACATTTTCCTTCTTTCATTCCTCCCTTTCAAAATCACAGCTTTTATTAGCAAAAAAAAGGTCAATCAGCCAAAACAAAACAATAAATAAAAATGTTTCGATTTTTGCTGATGGACAAAAACTAATTCAAGTATTTTATTAAACAGTTGTAGTTCTTATGTTTCTTACTTTCAGTGCTTCCATACATTTTTGAAGTTGAAATTGATGATAGCATGCTAATAAAATGAGTTCCAGTATACAAAATTTTAAATCAAAGCAAAGCTGCTCTTGTTTTACATAATTTCCATTTTCCCTTTGTACATATTAGCCTATATCCTTGGCTTTTATTTTTTGTGAAACAAGAAAAGCTGCTCCTGTCCCAAAAGATGTCCACTTTACTTTCATTAGCCAAGATACCACCCACCATCCGTTTAGGAGTAATTTTAATTTTTATGCTTTAAACTTTCAGATTAAGATTATACTCTAAAGTACAGGTTTAGTCTTGTTCATTTTTTGTAGGAAATTCTAAAACTCTAAAAGTCAGCAAAACTAGATACATTTTTTTTCAAGCACAATACAGATTTAGTAAAAAGAAAAGGTTTTCGTGAAACATACAGATGTGAAAAGGTTTAAAACAACTAACATGGTAAACAGGATGCCTTTTTTGTTGTAATTGTGGAATATTTTTGTAATATCGTGTATTTTTGCCCTCTGTTGATGCTCTCTGACTTGAGTCTCCTGACCTTTGACCTCTCAGCTCTGCAGATTTACCACCCCTGTCCCTCACCTCGCTGTCTATTCTGGAATCACTGACCCTCCTTCTGCCCATGCTTCCCCGTCTCTCCTCTTCCTGGCCCACACCCCGGTGTGTCCGTCCCCCATCAGCGTGGCCTTGGACAGCACCTCTGTCTCTGAGCGGCGACAGGAGGCCAGCGAGGGCGAAGGTGAGCGAACCAACAAGGCTCCAGCCCCCGACGGAGGGAACTTGTCAAAGTCTCGTGTGGCCCTGTCCCTGCGGCGCCTGCTGAAGAGAGGCTGCAGTCCTTCGGCCATGTTCGCCAGCTTGTCGCCAAAATGTCACACCACTGCGGCAACGAGTAGCCGAATTCAGCCAATCACGCCAGATGAACCGAGTCAGGCTCCACCCAGGAGAACTGGCAAGTAAGTCACACCAGCAAACACCCCCTGCGGGAAAACTGACCCTCAGTGGCAGCCATCTTGAATTGGGTTGACACCAAAAGTTAATCAGTTACAGACGCACCTTTAGTGATTACTTTCTGAGAATTTCTGAGAAAATCTGTCCTCTGGGTCAGGAGATATTTTGACAAACACGCATGTAAAACAATCTATATAGGATGACTTTAAGACTGATGAGTCTTATGAGATCCTCTTTACTGTACTTTTTTTTTTATTTAGCTTCTTTCAAATAAAAGTAGACATTCCTCCAGAGTGTCGGATCTATCCCATCGAGTCTGAGGACGAGGAGGAGGAGAACAGACCTACTTCTGAGGGAGGGGTGGGCACCGAGGAGATTATCTGCCCCTGGGAGAGCCTCACGCGACAGAATGGGTCGGGCTAACATGCAGGATTTATAAAGGTGCAACAGCATGGGACACAAAATATGTAACATAAATAAATACCGAACAACATGAACCACTTGGACTGGGACACTGAAAAAAAGAGATGGTTGATGGTCTTTGGTGGACTTACATGAACTTACTGTTTTGAGTATTAAATATCTGACTGCCTGCTGGTTTGAATGTTTTCTCAGGCACATCTGTTGCAGATGTGATCTGTTGTTTACCTCTCTTGAACATTTTTAAGAGACAGTTCAATTTAGTGAAAAGGAAATACACTGAAATTGACAGTAACTGTACTAGGGGAGGTTTGTGACTGCCATCTTACTAGGTGCTGTTTACACGTCTAAGCACAGAAATGTAGCCTTATTTTCAGGTAAATAAAGATGTATTGTGCTTATTGTGAAAACAGGACAACCATCAATCCAGCGGCAGCACAGCAGTAAACAACTTTTCTATTAACGTAGACATATACAACGGATAAGACAATTAAACTGAAAAATATTTTCGATGATTTATGAACTTATATAGGATAATACTCACGCATAATCGTTCAGGAACTGTAGCACTGCAATCTTTAAAGTGCATGTTCTGATAATTACAACAACTGATGGCAAAATATTGGACCTCTTGTCTGAGTTTAGTTTTTTGACTCAGAAATTAATGGTTTGATGCAATTCTGGCAGCAAGAAAGGACGTCCATGAAGCACCTAGCAAGATGGCAGCACAAATTCTCACCTCATCAGTATAACTGCCCTGTGGTTGGTCTTTCCAGTGTATTGCTAGTTCACTGGTTCAGATCTTTTGATATGAGATTCTTTAGAAAAACATGAACAATTAATATCTTATCTGTTGCAGATAGCTTTTTAAACAATATCAGAGTTTAATTTGGAATGGATCGATGAGCTAGTTAAAGACTCCTTTAATTGAAGCATTACTGCAGTCTTAGAACAACTGTAAATGATCATAAGTTTCATTGCGTTTAAAATTAAGACTGTTTTATAAACTGTTACAATGTTGATAAATTTGCATGACAGATGGGCAGGCAAAAATATTAAATATATGCAGCTAAAATGCAGCTGATTGCTAGCTGCTGTTGTTGCCATTTAACTTGCAAACAACAATGTAGTTCTATATAAATAACTGGTAATGGTGTAAAAAATAACCTTTGCACTGTTAGGTCTTTGTGATTAAAGTTGTTTATAATCCCCTCTGGATTTCCCTTCTAGTCATTATCTTATCATTCTAGTCATAAATAAACTGTCTCCACTGATGTCGAAAGACATATATCTTCAACAAGTAAGATAGCAATTGTGTAGAATTTTCCACGGAGCCCTACTTCAAAACATCTGAACTACCACTTTAATGATATTTACAAGTCGCATGGTAAATTTAACTGCACAAGTGTATTTCCGATGTGTTTTATTTGTGTGGCGTTTCACAAAGTAAACTTTTTTCACCCCTCAGTTCCCGGAAAAATACGAAACAGATCACAATACTGTTCCCAGCTTTCAAGCCAACAGGCAGATAAAATTTGTGTCCAAACACTGTTTTTTTTGCTGGAGTGGTCCTTTAACTACAGCCTTACAGTCACTCATCCTAACGTACAGCCTGGGCCGGAGGATTAGTTTCAACAGGGGGCCCCTCCACGTGGGGACGACAGGGTGCAGAATGTTCAAGTGCTTTCACTACTTGGATTGTAGCTTTTATAATGAAACCTTATTCTTACTGTTGATGAACTGTAGCCAAACAGCAGCCTTACAATGCCTCGATTTGGTCTTTTCTTCAAAGCAAGAAGTCCACACAGATATTTCTTGAAAGCCAAGGGAACTTGACAACAGAAGCTACAAATTATTTTTGTAATTGCTAACGAGCATTAATCACATCCCCAGTTCCCATTAAACCATTTAACCCCTTAATCACTGAATTCCAACAATGTAAAATAAGTTTGAAACATGCCCATCCCCTGCTTGAGTACACTCTGCTTACACATGCCTGTTAAAACGATCATGTATTCATATATATACTGAAGTAGAGAAGTGTTTTTGTGTTGCAGAGTAGACTTAGAAGCCTGAACTTACCTCCTATTTTGTGTGAAAAAAATAAAAATAAAATGAATGCATTTCAGGTGAAACAGGAGCACACAAACAGCTTGTCTGCACATATAATCTCTTCATGCAAGAAGAGTTACCGTAATAGGGTTCTAGATTTGTATTTGGATCTCTGTGTAGCTGTTGTGCACTAACTGAGGTGTTGGTGGTTTCTTACATTTCTCCTTTTGTGGAGGGACAGTAGAACATGAACTCTCTGACAGAATGTAATAATGTCACTATGTTTACAGATGCAAGAATGTGAAAAATAACTTATATTTGTTGTATTTGATATGTACATTCCATGGCTTTTGTCAAGTGCCTCAATAAATGAGTGTCTTTTTAACCGATCAACTTGTCATTTCAAAGGTTTCTCCAAAGGATGATTAAATGTATGTGTACAACTAATGATGAATGACTATTTGAGAATGTCAATAGAATTCATAAAAACAAACACAGGCAAAAACCTCATTGCCTTTGCATTCAATGGTGAGCAATAATCTCACAAACAATAAGGGCAATCTGTTTGCTACAAAAAGCCACTGCAGAAAAAACAAAGATCCACATGTGGCCCCAGAGCCACAGAGAAAACATTCAGTTGTAATGACAAATATAACCACTGGGTGGCGACATTTAAAAGAAAATGGTACAAGTTGAACAATGAAACTTGGATATTTAACAACAACAACAACAACAAAAAAAAGAGCAGGCAGACTTCAAAATGCTGCTATTCTTGTTATTTACATTATGTTAAATATTTTGAATCCAGTGTCTTATGTCACTCATTGCTTAAATAGTTTTGTCTTTTACAGATTTAACAGCAGACTTTCCATGCTTTTTCCCCTTTTGGTTCACATGAATTTTTCTGTCTCACATCTCCCCGACTGATGTGCATCACTGAGGTGACTGAACAAAGGCTGCAGCTCAGCTTTGATCTGCCTGTGTTTCCTTTTTTTTCACAGTGTCTTTGAACAGAAAAATCTGATAGCTATCTTTTAACACTCACGCTGGGACATTCACACGCAGTCCACTCGTGCATCAGACCATAAAAAAAGAAAAGAAAAACAACATGTATGCAGCAATCTTCTGAGGACGTTCATCTATCCTGATGCATCTTATTAATGCACTTTGAGTTCTGCTACACAATGAAAAAAGAAGAAAATTACTCCAAGAAGAAATGCAGAATTTTCATTTTTTTAATTTTCTGAATTTATTAGTGAAGATGTAAGAAGCAAATCCAGTATTTTGAAGAGAATGCTGGATGAACAACTAATTAACTTCTGGAGTCAGTTTTAATTCAAAATAGCTGCCACAGCTAAGCAGATTTAGAAAACATAAAATGAATATTACTCTGTCATAAAGATATTTAACTAGAATTTAGTGTGTTTGTAGCTGAAAGACATCCACTGCACACACACGCCAAGCGCTTAGTGACCTGCTTTTAAACTTTGCTACTAACTATTTGCAATTAATCTGGACGTCACGGTGGGAACACAAATTAATGTAATTTAACTCTTTATCTTTAAGACCTGTATTTCTTTTACATTTTCATGTGTCAGATATGTCATATAGAGACAAACACGAGTGAACTACATTACATTAAATCTTTAGGATGCCTTATAAAACACAAACAAGGCCTAAAGAAATAATTTACTTGTTTGAAAAAAAAAAAGAGATTCCTGTGAGGCCAAAACAATATCAGACAATCCCAAAGCACCCCCCCCCACACACACACACACACACCACACACACTGTATCTGCTCCCCACATCAGATCTGTGTGAGCCGCTGCGTATGACCTCGCTGTCACATGATGAATGACCAAATCAGAGGCGTAATGAAAAGGCACACGTTGGCCTGCTGCTTCCCTCTGTCTTTCATGAGTGTGTGTGTGTGATGATGATGATGATGTGTGTGTGAACCTCGATCAGACTCACAGGTGACCCTCCTGTGTTTGACAAGAGCAGCTAATTACCGGTGACCTCCCACCTTGTAAAATCTGCCAAAAGGAGAAAACAAGTGATGAAGAAGCAGAGAAATGACCCTGTAAACTTAAACCGGTCACCTTTTACAGCCTTTTCCTTTAAATCTCCACGTATGAAATCAGACATAATATTTTGAGCTAACTGGATATTAGGTAAGGAAAACATGTTTGCATTAAAAAGTTTAGAATTGCCTCATGATTATTTTGTTTCACCCGTGAATGTGTGCCAGTTACAAACGTGAAGCTTCGGGGTTTTTTTTCCTCATAAGCAAAGTCATGCCTCACACAAAAATCTAACACAACGATGCACTTCCTGTGAATACAATGTTTGTCTCACGAGGACTGATATTATTATCTGACAGTCTAAAATGTCAGCCAAACTCCAAACAAAAGGTGCACAAAGAGCTCATTTATTTATGGATCTGACACTTTTTTATGTCTCTGCTTCTCAAAGCTATTTTTGTTTTCAAAGAGAGTCTTATCTGCAAAAAAAA
>JAVKLF010000047.1:12640495-12650618 GCA_034783495.1 Millerichthys robustus
CCCCTTCTGCTGTGCAGCTGTTGGACCATTCCGCCTGTGTTTTTCAGGTTAAGAGTCTGAGTAAAAGTGAAGGCATTGATTTCAGCCCCATGGGTCTTTTCTGTCAGTGATGAGCAGTTTCTTAAAATCAATTCAACACTTTACAGGGAGCCAGTGAGGTGAGGACTGGTATGTGAAACAGAAATAAAAGAAAATATCTCACACCCAGAATAGACCCAAACGTTTTTTTTTTTTCTGAAGAACCGCTAGAATAAAGCCGAGCCAGAATATAACAGCATGAATTTTGCAGCTTAGAAACTTCTGACTTTACTTTTCAAGATTAAATTAACTGTTTATAGTTGATCATTTCTGATAATATTAGTAAAATTCCTGATTATCTCTTTTCAAACACAACTGAAACAATCTGTTTGCTTTAGGCTCACAGCTGACCTTCCAGTCAACAATTTAACGACTTGGCAACACAGAATTAATTAAATTTAATCTTTATAATGATAAATCTCAATTTTTGGCAAAGTTAGCTCATTCTTTTGGCTTCTTCCACCTCCCTTCATTCCCCAAGGCGATTCTTTTTTTCTTGTCACATTGTTCGAGTTTGCATTCTTCTTTTAGTGAACGCCTTTTGTAAGCATAATTTGTAGGCATAAAATTGTCCCTAATTGCTATGCAGATAAAACCAGCAGTGTGTCGGACTGAAGCGCAGTGATGCTGGGACTTTCACTGACACTGTGGCCTGGATATTAAGTGTTGGATGTGTCACAGCTTCCCACGGCCTGGTAGCTTTTTACTGAGAATTCCGTCCACTTTTACCACTATTATTAGTGAAAACTACTCTGTACACCCAGTGCTTATGGCTTTCTTGTCTCACAAACTCTCATGGAAGATAGTTCTACTTTTTTTATATGAAAACATTAACATTTCTGTCATCTTTCAGCCAGTTTTTTTTACTCCCTGCTGAATGATTTACGGTTTTCTCTCAACTTTTCAGTCTTAACCTCGATAATTTGACAGTCAGGGAGTGACGGACACAGGTGTGTGGTTACTATGGTGACCATGATGGCAGCAGCTTTAATATATATCTTGGTCCTCTTTACTCATTTTATACAGTTCATACATCAAAATATTGGAAATTTAGGGATCCGCTTTGTCGTCCTTCGAAAATTTCTAGTTTACAAATTCTAGCTTGGCTTTTTTTTACAAGCTTCATTTTTATTCAACACTGCTGTTTGCTGGCTTCTAAAATTCCAGCAATGTGTTCAAACAGTCTTCTGGATGCAAAAACTCACAGGATTGTATGTAAATACCAGCTTAATGTAAAACAAACTGGTTAGTCTAGTCAGAATTCAATTTTAGCTTCCAAACTGAGGTTCATCCAAGAGTTAGAAGACATTAGCTTTACACAGAACCCCAAAGTTACACCTAATTTTTGAAGTAATTTTAATCTTTCATATCCAATTCAGGCAGAACAGATTTGTATACAAACACAAGCACAACAGCCTGACGTTGAGCGTCTTTGACCTGTCTGATGCATTAATGTAATCCTGCACACACACACACACACACTCACACACACACACACAGATTGGGGGATGATGATATCAGACACCTTCCCCAATAAGAAGAATAAAGCTGCAGCGTACAGGTGGTCTCTGATTAAATGAAACACAGACAGCAGAGATAAATGAGTGGAGTGGCGAAGCTGTGGCAGACCAGCTAAATGAAAACAGGATATTTTAGATGCAATCAGTCATTTGTTCAAACGTCTCAAAGGACAATGACTTACATTCACCTCACAACGACCTTGTTGCTGTTAAAATGATTTGGAAGGCCTCTTTGTGTCAACTGTTGGCTGTAGTGAGTGGTTTCTGAGTTGGGTTTTGGAATACTTCCATGTTTTCTGTCTCAGGATCTTTGGTTTTTATCTTAGTTTTATTTCATTAATTTCCGAAGCGTTATTGAAGCATTTTGTAATGAATGCCTGGCTTCTTTCAGAGTTTGCCCTTGTTGATCATGTGAAATTGAAAGGCGAGGAGGACAGTTATGTTTTTTTTTTTGCTTCTGCCTGCGTCATGTTTGTTACCAAAATATCTCATCAACCTCTAGATTGTTCAGCCAAATAACTTTTGGAGTCAACCTAATTCAAAATGGCTGTCACAGCTAATTGACATTGGCCAACACAAAAACGACCATAACTAGTTTTATAGATACTGAGCTCAAATTAGGTATGGTAGGAACTGAGCATCATTCCCAACACATTTATCAGGCCATTTCTCGACAGTACAGATTAAAATGGCTACAATGTTGTAATTTCTTAACACAAGATAAACTAAAATCCAGGCGATACGCATTCCCTCAAGTAATGTTTTGTAATGAATATACAGCTGTTGGTTTAGTAAATCCACATTTCACGGTATACATAAAACCTGAACCCTTTCCAACAACACTCAGAATCATCAAAGTAATTATTACCAAGTCAGCCAGTGAGCTTTTCCCCGGCAAACATAATTCTGCTTCTTGCTGCATAAATCTGAGTTAATCTGTGGATCTGCTGGCTGGAGTGTGTTTGTTCTCTGCTGGCTGCTTCACACGCCGTCCAGCTGCTGACAGAAAGTCTATCCGTTTTAAACATCTGTCTCGTATTGTCCTATTTGCATTCGTCAGAGGGCTCACTGTCTAAAAGCTTCACACTACACTTGTACGAACACCTCAGTCACACGTCTCACATCTGAAACACTATTTTAACACTCGTCTGTATTTATAGAGTTGTGTTAAAAAGGCTCGTCTCCTGCTCGAGCTGCCTGGTGAGGAAACGAGGCTTTTATTAGGACTGATGCGAGCGACAACATTCTTTAAAACTCTGAACTCCGTTTTAACAGCTGGAGGGAAAGAAAGAAGGGGAGCAGATAAATAGTTGTCTCTCTTCTGATAAGTTAATGTAACAGAAAGCTAAAAGGAAAAAAAAAGAAACTGAATAATTGACAATTCCTTCTCTTTCGTCCCGCTGCCAGTTTTGTTGCAAACAGTCGACTGTTCAGAATGACAGCTTTGATTTAACGATGAGAAAAGGGGCAAACATTCAGCCTTGTTGTGCAGCACTTCAAGGTTCTTTGTCTTGTTAGTTACACTTCTGCCACCATCTTGTGGATAATTAAAATGTAAACATGATGTTTATTGGCTTGTCTTCACAGCTACAACCAAAGATTGTCCTCAGGATGAATTATTGGGTTAATTTTCTTTTCCAATGGAACTTTCAGGAAGTTATTCACACTGCAGCTCGATGAATGACTCCAACAGTTGTAACAAATCATTGTTGACTTGCCGATGATTTCTTTTAAGTGTAAGCTTTATTTTAAATGCACAAACTCCATAGAAAATCACTGTTCATTAATGACTCGGTTTCATGTTGAAAAAAATTTATTATTGTTATTTTCTTTCTTAAGCTCAAATGGGCTTTGGAATTTTGAAGTCAGGCTGTAGTTTTCTGCTCTTAAAACTGTTTTTCAAACTTTCCACAAGTACTTAAAAAGCTTCTTAATGTTTTGCTAATCAAGTGTGTAAAAATATAAAATAGCAAGTAAAAAGTGGAAGTTCAATCTTTAAATATTCCATAATGATTAAAAGCAGAAACAGATTAAAAACAGACAAAAAACAGAATGGACACTTGAAACTTCCTCATTCAGTACCTTTAAAATATCATAAAACTGTTAAAGATTTATGGAGCTCTGAATGTGTGGATTTAGTGACTGATTTTCTGCTGAATGGAGCTCATTGGGATGTATACTTTGTATACTTTGTCAGTTTGTCTAAAGGCTACTGGCTCTGTTGACTTGTTGACTTTGCTAAACTGCATTTGGTTCAATAAACAAACAACCTCTGGGAGATCCCGACTGTGAAAGCAAAACTACAACACAAAACAATCTTTTTTATGGTAGATCTTTTAGTTTTAACATTTGGTGTGTTTATTTAGTAGCACTGTGAAAAAAATTATGAAATTTGCAAATCTACAACGCCCCAACTTTTTTCAGAAAAGGGGTTGTCAAAGTGGGGCCAAAGGGGTGATGTGAGGAAAAGAAGGAAGGATAGACGACAGGATGGAGGTGAATAATACAGAGAAAATGGGAGCAAGAGTGGGCTGGGAGAGGAGGAGGAGGGTTAGCTGCTGGAGTGAAGGGAGAGGGAGGAGAGGACGGGAGGCAGGCTAAATCCTCGTACCGTTATTACCCAGACTCACATGCAGCCACTCCTGTGATGGAGTGAGAAGTGGGGGGAAGAGAGAGGCAGAAAAGATGGTGTTACAGAGCGAATGGAAAGCAGGATTACTGATGTGACAGCACAGGCAGATGAGTGGCAGGGCTGCGGTGAGGGAGAAACTCTGCTGGCAAAGAGAGAAAGAGAGAGAGAAAAAAAAGACAAAATTAGTGCAACAGGATGAGGACCTGCTAGTGCACAGCCGGGCCGACCTCACAGAGCTGCCATCTGTCCTGCTATTTGCTCTGTGTCCCTGACGCTTCCAGCATCCGCCAACATCTGGATCACCGTACATCTGAATGGGAAAGAGGGCAGAAAAGGAAGTCCACAAACCTAAACTGTATTATCCTCTAATTTTTTTATGATTAATATTTTTTGATAACAGAGGAGCAGCATCATTTGAGGGATTCCTCACAGAGGAGTTGCAACAAAACTGGAGCAAACTTTTCTTTTTTTTTTTTTTGCAAACATGCTCAGGATGTGCAGGACTTTTCCTCGTGCGCGTGACAGCGTTTGTGAAACTTTCCATGGATTTATGGCGTCTTAGCAGGGGGTGAAGGAGGGAGATGAGGAGCTGTCGCCACAGCTGAGATGTTACAGAGGTTTTCTCCTCTGTCACCGAGGATCCATTGCAGCGCTCTCCCTCCCGCGCCTCTTTCCCTCCGCCTCTCATCCGAACAGTGGGGAGCCTGAAGGATACAGGGGGAGAAGCAAAAACATCTGCTTCACGCACATTCAGACGCTCCAACACACACAGATCTGTGCCAGCTGCACGGGCTCCCACACCTCTCGTCCTCTTCCACACTCCTTTCCCCCCCCCCCATCACTTTCCCCTCCCTGTCCCATTTTGATGCCCTGTCTTCACCTCCACGACCACTTGTGAATGTGATGCACGCAGCAAAAGAGACGGGGAGCGGAGCAGCCAGACCGAAGAGAGGCTTTTGGAAACGAGGGGAGCTCACACACACTCGCTGTCACGCTGTGAAGTCCTCCAGGGGAGTGTGCAGATATCAAAAGCTGCCACACATACACCGAGGCGCTGATAAACCCGTGCGCTCAGAGGCTCGGCGTAAATGTGGACTCCTACAGGTGCTGAGAGGGGAGAGAGGCAGGTGAAAAGCAGGTGAAGACAAGAAAAAAAAGATCTCAACAACCCCAATAACACATTTAGAGGAAAAAGAATAGAGGATAATGATGGAGCAGCAGGAGTTTAGGTTTGGTGACAGAAGGACTCACAGGTAAGTCTTTCTCCCCACACACCTCATTTCATCTGCTGTCATGAATTTATAGTTTAGTGCTAGTTAGATTGACAGAATCAGAATGAGAGCCTCGGTGGGATCCGTACTTTGTTTGGTGACGTGTTTTCCCTCGAGAGAACGCTCGCATCTGTTGCTGACAGAAACAGAACAGGATACTGTGAGAAACAAATTAGTGTTTTTTTTACACAAAGATTTAGTCCCTGTCCTGCGTCTGATTGTGTGAGCGCGTGTTATGTGTGTGTTCTATACCTGCACAAACACTTGCTCAGTGTTTCAGTTGTTTTCTTTTAGAATGTGTAGCAGATCTAATTTGTCACCTAGCTCTCTGCTCCAGTGTTCCTCTTGATATTAGTGGCTACCAAAGTGACCCCACCCCCAAAAATACCACCCCCGGGGCTGAGCAGGGGTCACGTGTCATTTACCGATTTGTCGACATGAAAACTTTGATTCCCTGGATGCAAATCAGCACAAGGAGGAGCATTGTTGTCCTGAAGCTGGTAAAATCTAAATGGTGATTTTCACAGAAGGCTCAGAATGCAGTTTTTTTTTTTTCACAAAAAGGCAGTTAAAAACGTACAAAAAACACAGAGGTTTTTAAAGAGACATAGGTAAATTTGTTAAAAATAAATAAAAACAATCAACAAATGTAAATCAGTCATTGCATTTGAATTTTTGTTAAAAAAAAACCAAATGAATGAAACTGACCTTGAGAAGGACAGTACCAGTTAAACTAAGGTGTGTCCTGTAATCAGCCTCACCTGCATCTTCAGTCCGTCTGTTTAAAGGCTGTCAGGTAGTCACAGGGCTGTGTAGCGTTATTGTGTGTACCACACTGATCATGGACCACAGGAAGCTAAGGACAGAGTTGTCTCAGGAGATCCGAAAGAAAATTATTGACAGGTTTGTCATAGAAGCTATGAGATCATCTCCAAGCAGCTTGATGCTTCTGTGGCTACAGCTGTTCCGATTACTCTGAAGTTTAAAATCCACAGGACTGGAGCCAACCCCACTTTAAACAAGAAAGTGGGAAACAGAAGACAAATTAAAGAAACTGGTATTGTTGATTTTTTATCAGATTGTTTTAAAAATAAATTTGTGGTTGGGTGAGACAATTCCAAGCAGTAAAATTAGGCTAAACCAAGTAACAAAGTTTGCCAGTAGGGAGGACAAGGCCACCAGCAGCCTCGTCTGGGCCTGAAGGCCAAATCAATCGGAGGGCAGCAAGATCTAACATCAAACTGTGAACAGACATACTCAACATGACTGTCTTACCTCCCGATGAGGAGAAGATCTGTAATTAATCTTGATTTCCATAACAGCAGTCAGTAAACAAAGAAGTCAAGTTCTTCCACCAAAAATAGTCTTAAAAATTTTGTATTAATGTTACTTTTAAAAAACGTTTTCTCTGCTTCAAAGATCTGTGATAATGCTCAGGAGTTTAAAAAAAAAATTGGACAAAGCAGTGAAGTTTTGAAAATAAAAATATTGTAATGTATCAACGTGCCGTCAGCAGCACCTACAGTACGTTCCCGCTTTTAAATCGTGTAATAACTTGGATTTGACTTGTTTTTTTAAGTTGCACTTTGTTACATCAGATTATCTAAATATTTAGTAATGGATGGAGTTGTGAGAAATGAGAGATAAGCCCTGCGGCTATTTTTGAATTAGAAGGAAATTAGATTTTTACTTGACCAGCTTCAAACAGAACCAAAAATGAACATTTTGCCATTTTCTCCCATCAACTTGGATAAATCATGATGTGTCACTGCATTCTTACCAGAAAACGAATCTTTTAGCTTTTTATTTTAAAAATCTAAACCAGTTATGCTTGTAAATTTCTGAGTAAAACAACATGAATTCCATTCATTTCAAAATGATGTAATGATGATTTTATTTATTTATTTGATTAACTTTGCCTTCTTACAATAGATATTTGTACAAAGGAAAACCTCTTTGGTCAAGAGAATGTCCCAAAGATAAATATTTTAAAAATAATAATAATAATAAAATAAAATCAAGAAAAAAGGAATGAAAGGAATACACACAAAAAAAAGCAGCAATATAAAAATTTGATTACTTTAACGATTTAGAACTGTATTGTGGATGATTTTGAACAAATAATATCAGCTATATAATTAAGAAAAGTTTGTCAAACTGAAACAATATGCTGGCAGTGTGGGACGTCTGATTTGACAAATACCAAGAAATTAGATTTCACCGTAGTTCTTGTTGGAAACCTTCTTTCTCCATAATACTATTGTTGAGATTCTGCTCACTGAAGCACTTTTATTACTCTTTTTTCCCCCCTAAGCTCATCATCAAGTCATTTCAATTAATATTCTTTTTAGCAGCGAACAGACAGATCACTCTGAAGCAGAAGCAGCCACTCAGTCAGCATCAATCAGCTCCGTTGCTGCACTGCTTTTCCCTCTTCTGCTTTCATCCGGCCTCTCTGATGACGTGACGGAGACAAGCCGACATGCAGCTCCCACAACCTCCTGCTCATATGCGGTTAACATCGTCACTCAACTCTCCAAATAGAAATTAAAGTCACAATATGAAGAAATACGTGTGTCATGCTTAACCCTCGGGCTGCCACAAGAATTCATCATAATTAGGATTTTAACTGCTCACACTGTAACCCCCGTCTCCCCGGGGGTTTCCCTCCTCTTTCACTTAAGGATTTGACAGCTTTACAGGAAATCGTTGTTGGCCAGACGTTATCGTCTGAGATGACTGACGTCGACAAGGTGAGAGGATTTCGAAATCGGCTTGGGCTTCTGCCACTCAGATGTATAGAATGAAAATCTCACAAAATCCAAATATTTGGTCACATTAGTTTGAAGCGTACATACATTTATGCAAGCGCATTTTACAAATGATCATTTCCACGAATAGTAGAAAAAAACTTTTAAGCATTTAATGATGCTTGATTTAAATTTTGCAACCCCAGATGACAGGCTGAAGGCAGCTGGATATTGGAACAAGTGACTTTACCAAATGAATTTAAAGCAATCTTGTAGAAATGACTGAATTACAACAATTGTGTTTTTTCAGGTCAGTTGCCTGTGGTGGCTAATACACCAAATTTTAGCTCAGTGTTTGTAGAAACAAACCGGAACACAAACACTTTTGTGTGTGCCATCCTAAATCATAAAAGGTAATCAGTTGTAGATGTGATTACAACTTTTTTTCCATTACAATTTATCCATAGAAGAAGAAAGACAAAAAATTAAGCACGATGACAAACAGCATGTAATTCACAGCAGCAAGCAATATTATAGCAGACTGAAAAGAGAAACATCCAGATCAACAAAATGAATCACCCGAAGCAAATGTATCATAGATTGATACATCAATACGACAGAGATTTACCTGCATGGCAGCTGTAACTTCCTGATAAAGATTAGTCAGATGAGACTGGAGGAAAATCTTATCTGTGACCTTCGGCTGCCAATCATTTCTATCCCACGGGAACGTTAAAACTCCCAATCAAAAGGTAAGCACAGTGCATGGAGTGAAAAAGAAAAGAAAAGAGGAAAAACAATAGTATGACCAGACTGAAAATGGGGTAGTCTGAACTTCTCTTAAGAATACCAAGAAGTGGATGGAGGAGGGCCCTTCTGGGTCAGGTGGGAATTTCCAGGATCCATTGGACTAGCACTAGGACAGCTACAGAGTAAATGCTCACTTTGGGATTTCTTAGACCCCAAGTCTGCACAAATCAGCTCCAGAGATTTGGGATGTTTCACGCAGCTGTCAGAGCTCTGTGCCGGCAGTATGTTGATGAGAGGATGGCAGCAGGTTCTATTAATAAGAGTCGACTAACTCAAGATCCCTAATTAATGTAGTCAAATCAGGTGTGGAGGGAAAAAACATACATACATGTAGATTATTCTTTGATGATGCTACATGCTACAGCATCATTTCTTTCACATTTGGTCCAAAATTTGGTCTGTTATACTAACAATGTACGCAAAATGATTATTTAACTTTAACGTTGAACACAATATTGGACAACGTAATCAACCGAAGAACCAAAGAAAGTTTGGATTATATACTGTAGGTTCAGTGGAGTTGAATAACTGTGGAGTGGAGTGCCCCTCCTCCAACAAATAAATATTTTTTGTTCTTGCGATTGAACACCAAAAGTTTGAAGATCTAAGTATTTGAGGCATTTGTTTGTTGGAATAAAGTAATTAAAGTATTTTTCTTTTGACTAAATTCTTATTAATCCTGATCAGTGCAGCCGTATAATTGATTTGCATCAGGGCTGAAAATGATTTTGGGTTGTTATGTTCATTATAGGTGCAGATCTGAATGTGTTTTTCACAGGCTTGAGCTACAACCCATTTGGATTTTTTCCACAATAATTGAAAACCTGAGTTCAGCACCTTGCTCACACAAAACCGGCCTCTTCTTCCACGTTACTCAAAATATCAGTTTGGACGTTTGCCTCAGTGCGATTGTTGCTTTGTTGTTCGGGAGTGAATTTCATATCATACTGTATGTTAGAACTGGTTGCTCTCTGGAGCAGACTCCTTCTTTACACACACACACACACACACACACACACACACACACACACACACACACACACACACACACACACACACACA
>JAVKLF010000047.1:12653802-12667077 GCA_034783495.1 Millerichthys robustus
CCCACACACACACACACACACACACACACACACACACCCACACACACACACACACACACACACTCTGCTTATCTGTGGCCTCATTATGTTGCTGTTTTCCACAGATTACTCTCTGAAATGAACACTTGACCTAAACTCCAGTCAAATGATCCACCCGACAAAAACTCCTCTTTTCTCAACTGCCTTCAGCTCTCATGTTTCTTCCTTTAACCTTTAGTTTATTATTTAGAGTTGTCAAGCTACTAAAGACATTTATTTTACTTTCAGCTAAGCGAGTACAATTCAGGCACACTCAGTCAGAACTAAATGTTTCTGCCATGTTTGTACTGTCTGGTACTTTGGCAGGGCTAATATGTTTTTATGAGGGTGGTCTCACTCTTCATATGTCACAAGTGGCTCTTCTGTTGGCTCCTCATATCTGCTTAATGCAGTGTTGATTAATGACCTTGAAGGTTTCTTTATGCGGAATAAATCATGCTATTTGACTAAAGTTATTCGCTAAAATTTATGAATAGGACAAAAGTAAATCTTGTTCCAGTTTTATTGAATCAGACATATCTGAAAGCTGCATGAAAGTTCAAAATTCGGTTTCACTTTTGTTTTACGCCGATAGGATTTACTGTATCGCTTCATTGTGACACAGAGAGGTTTTCTTAGGTCAGGCAGTTCACTGGATCTTAAAAAATGCTTCTTTGTGTCCACAAAACCAGCTTTGACCATGTCAAAGCTGTCCTTCTTAAAAGATTTGTGAGATTATTATAAGAGAGAGTGCTGTCATACTGAAGCTATGTTATTGTAATGAATACACTGGTTGGAAAATTCTGTATTTTGTACTGGCTGCAATGACTTTTTGGTTTTATTAAAGCAACAAGGTTCATGAAAGAACCACAAATTGGAGAAGATGCTCTTCTCTCGACTGAACTCTAAATGGTTTTGATTAACAAGCTGCTGCTGGTTGAATGGTCTGACTGAAGTTGGCTTATTACAGATGGTGAGGGACAGCTGGTTCATCCAATCATTTAAAGTACTTGCCCTTTTGCAAACACTTTCAATAGACCACTTCCCTGTTAGTGCTCCGTAACAAATCCTCTGACATGTCAGGTTATGTTTATCCTGCAAGGAATCCCTCTTCCAAACTGAATCAATGACTCAGGTTAAATGGACAAGAGTTTGAAATGTTTTTTTGCAGCTTACGGAAGTCAAAATTATTGATATCTTTTGCAAACTTGCGTATCAAGAGCTACATGTTTGCGATATTTTATTTATGGAACCAAATAACAGTAGCATAATAAAACACAACCCACAACGTAACAGGTAAGGGTACACACCTGCTACACACTGTGTTTTCACCTGGTACATACCAGGCTGTATTGTGTTTTTCTGCCCTAATAACACATCAAACACAGAAATTCAGCTAACTTTTAAAACCAAGTTCTGCTCCATCCCTTTAAATCCAGCTTCTTCCTATAATTAATGAATAAATGGTTTTAAGAGTTCATATTGTGTATTTGCATTACAAGCACCTAAATCCCAGGAGCTTGAAACCTTATTAGGATGAATGATTGACGTGCTGAAGCGGTGGCACACGTTTGACCCAGCCTTGCTTTGATTCAAAGCTGGGCGGTGTTGTTCATTAGCAGCTCGTCTCTGATGGCCACAGATGAAACTGACTCACCGTGTATCAAATATTAGCAGCGTCTATGTGAAGACCTGTCTTTTTTCTTTGTTGCTAAATAAAATTCCGCCTGTCTTTACCAAAGGTTCAAAGGTATTGGTCCAATAAAGATGGAGCTTCAAACAGCGACTGCGGCATGAAAAGGAGCCTGATCCATATGCAGATGGTGATGGCTGTGAGTTGTTCAGCAAATTAACATGAAAAATTAGGAGTTGATTATGTCAGTGACCCATTTAACGCACAACTCCGGCACTTTAAATAGAGTTTCAAAAAAAGATTATTTAATAAGGATTGCATGCCTCCCTTTGTGCTTTATTTCAGTTAATAATCTAAATATTTCCTGTCTGTTTGGAGTTTTCACATCTCAGGGTTTGTTTTCTCATATCCTGAAAATGATTTATACACGAACAGATCATTCAACCTTTGATGGAATATAAATTGTCCTATGGAAAAATATGACAACTAATCCCAGCGCCATGTCCACTTTAACCCCAACTGAAATGGATACAAAACAACAATAACAACATTTGTGTGTTTACATCTCCATGCAGTGATGTTGCAGAGCAGGAATTATGCTGATACTATTGTAGAGTTACAAAATCCACATAGTATTAGGATTAGATCAGGATAAAAAGATGGGTCAGAATCCCACATGGTAATATGCCATGATGATGGTAACCACGGTAACAAAGAATTAAGTCATCTTAAACTAAACCATAGGTCTTTAAATAAATCAAACTCAGGACAAATGGATCCTTTTAAAATATTCTTTTTAATGATTTGGGGGAAAAAATGCATTTTTTAATAAACAAACATTTTTGTTCAGTAAGAATATTTTACTTTACAGAAATGAAAAATAAATATAAAAAAGTATATTTTATGACTTAAACCCAGCACTGTAAAATAAGATTAACAGAGGCTGAGAGTCTCAAAAGTAAAGACAAGTCTGAGGTGAACACAGACACTTTGAGGGTAAACACTGTTTGAGCAATTCAGAGATCCAACGTTGAAATCAATGCTCGGATAAAAACACTTTTGAAAAATGCTGTCTGGAATACGTATCGTCTTTGCATTCAGGACTCCAAGATAGACCTCAAAGATGCAGAAAAAATAAAAAAGTAGAAGTCACGTTAAAGAGGCACGGCTATATTCACTAGGAATGAGAGTTTTTTTATTTAAAAGTTGTCCAGTGGGTCCTGAGAAATTTTGCTGACAGACAGATTGTGTAATATAATGTAATCTGGATGATGAGGACTGAAGACCTGTGCAACAGTTTTGTCCTCCTGTGTTCTCTCTCTCTGTTTGTGTGTGTGTGTGTGTGTGTGTGTGTGTGTGTGTGTGTGTGTTGCTGAATCAGAGATGTGTAGAGATGAAGAGGTGATTACAGTCATGACACTGGGCCTTGGATTATAGAGGATTACATGCACACAGACTCTGACACACATACGCGCTCAGATTTCATGACGACACAAGAGTCTAAAAGCCGGGCTAATACTGCCGTACAACAGGGTCAAAGAGAGACCTGAAATCAGGAGATGGATTATGATTCATGTCAAAAACCTCATAAAGGTAAAGCAGCTTGCATGTGTGACTGCTGCTCTCTTTGTTATCGTTCCTCCTCTCCAGGCATTAGGCTGCCAACATGGTGACGAACAGGGGACCCCCTCACCCCTCGTCCTGGCCTCCTGTTGTCCTCCTGCTCCTCGTCTCCTTCCTGCCGGCGCTGCAGGCTCGGCCGCTCCTCGTCCACTCGTCCATTAACGTGGCGGTGGTGTTCAGCGGCTCCAGCTACCAGAACGAGGTCAGGGGTCGCCTCAGCGGGGAGAACTTCGTGGACCTGCCCGTGGTGGTCAGCCCTGTGACCGTTCTGGTCAACGACACCAACCCCCGTGACCTGCTGACCCACCTCTGTGATACCATGGCAACGGAGAAGCTACATGGGGTGGTGTTTGAGGATGATGTGGGCTCGGGTGCAGGAGATCAGGTAAATAAGGAGCTCTTTTATGTTTTGAATAAAGCGTCCCCTTCAGAGTCACAGTGTTCAGTCCCACACATTCAAATCATAAAGTTGCACATGAAAATATTTTTTTCCATTTCCTGTCAGTTTAAAACCCAACGAGGAAACATTCATTTTTTTTTAGATTTAGTTTGAAATTGTGACAACAATAAGTCAGTAAAGCAAAACATATTGGTGCTTCAAAATGTACTTTGTTTCACTACAAAACACAGAAAGATACAAACAAAATCAGAAAAAACTTCATGACTTTTACACCTTGATAAGGATTTTGGTGTCATGGATCTTGCAGTTCAACCAATCAAACGGCTCCTTCTATAAAGTCTATAAAATTACAATAAGTGATGCCCCTCAACCAGCAGGAGAATGTAAGAATATATTGAAGCACTATCAGGAAACCATTTCCTCTTTCCTAATATAATTAGAAAACGGCCTTTATCGAGGTCGAGCAGAGGTCTGGACCAAGAAAACCTTCAAAAGGAAGTGCACAGTTTAAAAATCAAAGCTCCCATTTCACTGCTAGAGACCTTCAGAAGGATTCTGCTGACTCTGAAGTGATGAGCGTCTGTCCTGATGTGCAGCCAGAAATGGGAAAAATTATAAATGTGATGGATTCATTAGTGGAGAACCTTTCCTGCATGCTCACTGCAGATTCAGCTTCAGAAGATTGAGAGGGAAATATCTAATTCTGTTAATCAGAAGCTCAGCTGTTTTACCTGCTCTATGGAGATCCTTGGGCAAAACTCTTAAATTCATAATTCAAAATTCATGACCCAATTTGCTCACCTGTCTGTGAATGTGTGTTTGAAAAAAAAGCAAGACATGGATCCTAATTTTATCTCTAAGCCTACAAAAGTAGCAGCAAAAAAACAGAAAGACTGAGCTAAATCCCCCCAAAACACAAGCAGTAACATACAGTATTTATGAGCTTTAAAAGCATTTTTGAAAGTTTTTTTGAACCAAAGCATTAATTACATATGCAAACATTTAATAAAAAGTCAACATTTTCATTTCAGCAATCTGCCTCTCAGTCTGAAACTCAGGTATGAAAGGTGGCAGGCGATTTGCAATTCCTTCATGGAATACCAGGCATTTATTCTGCTTTATTCTGTTTTTATTCTCCAGGTGGCAGAAGTGGCACAGATCTTGGACTTCCTCTCCACACAGACAGCTCTGCCGATTGTGGGCATCAGCGGTGGCTCAGCGGTTGTTATTCCATATAAGGTATCTACTGTCAATGCAGCAAAACATGAGCACATTGCCACCCTGAAGCTGGGGTTTGCCTCTTCACCGCTGCTCTAACCAGTATTTGAGCATTTAAGATATGTTTTTGGTGTAAGACACACAGCAATTCGTAATGTAAACCCTGTCAGGAGCAATACACACTCCTGTCTCACTCTGAACTCTTTAGCATCGGCACTGTTCGGCTTAAAACAACTTAAGTAGGTCAGAGTGGTGAAACCTACTTTGGCAAGAAACTCGCTGCATGCAAATATTTGGGTATGATTAAATGCAGATGGGTGAATTATCAGCCTTCGACCCTCATTAGCTCGTTTATTCTCTGGCTGGCTGGGAAAAGTCTGGGTTGTTGGAAGAGAAACTTCTCAGAACGACCTGTGTTTCAATCAATCATCCTGGAGTACGGGATTATTTTTTTTTCCTGCTACAATTTCACATGTATCTCCTTGATGAATGGAGACAAAGAGCGGTGAGCTGTGTAGTTATATTGTAAAGAAGAGATTGATGACACCAGATGGATCCTTAATCTTTGCTTCTTCTCTACTTTCCTCTCATACTTTCCACTCATCTGCCCTTCTTTCCTTCAGTTTCTGTCACACTGAGCACCTTGTATTTATAGACCCAGCTCTCACATGCAGAAACACATGCAAATAAATCCTGTCACATATGAGAGCACACAGTCACACACATAGAGGCAAGTGCTTTTCATCCCTACGCATTCCCACCCAAAGAACAGTCCAATTCAGTTCATTTACATGGTGCCAATTCTCTACAAAAGTCACCATGAAGGTCTTATAGAAAAGGGGAAAAAAAGCCTAAATTCCTGGTGAGAATTCACATGATAGATAGACAGCTAACACATCACGTCCAGTCTGGTCCAGTTCTACCTGAACTCCAGTAGCTTAAACCAAACGTTGGGTATGAAACAAGCCAAGGTGGGAAGTGATGAGCCACTGAATAATGTGCACGGCCAAGAATGCAGTTTTACAAGCCGTGAATGCAAAGAATAAGGCTGTGATCTTCAAAAACTGGCCATTTAAATAGCAGCCACGTGGCTCGTCGGTCACTACATCCCAAACAGAGTTCAGTAGGACTCTGCCTGAATCACCAACTGGTTTCCTTAACAGTCATAGCTCGGTGAGACACCACCAGAGTAAGGGGGAAGGCTGTGAGCTCCAGATTGAGGCAAATACTTGCAAATTTTCATCCTCCAAATTGTGTTTTTTTTTTTCTCCTGCAACTGTGTTCATCAGCTTCCTGTTGATCAAGAGTTATCCACTGATGTCACGTCATATATGGATATTAAACAGGGGGAGTTGTAGCTGCAAGAGGGTGATTGATTTACTGTATTCTGATGGCAAAGCGGGGAACGGCTGAGTGAGTCAGAAAGAGGCTGCGAGAGGAGAAAGATGCTTCGATGAAGCTCGTCTGACAGCTGCCTGCAGGCAGAGTTTTACTGTCTCCCAGATAAGTCTCTCTCTCTCTCTCTTCTGAGTGAAACAGTCGTTCTAGTTCCTCCACTCCTTTAGTCCTCTTTATTTTCATTTATTTATTTTTCATTTCTGCTCCGTCCACCTCTCGTCTTGCCCCATTTCCATCCCTTTTCATCTTTTTCTTTAGATTTTATATCCCTCCTCTCAGACGCTCTGCCAGCTGTTGGCATCAGTGGTTCTGCTGTTGTTATAGCGCTCAAAGTTTTGTCATTGATGCTTTCCTCTATTACCTTCTAAAATAATCCGTTTGTTGTTTGTGCAGTGGTCTTTTTTTAGGCCACGACGAGAGACGATCCAGAGGCCATGCTCTTTGCTCTTTTGGAAATCCTGGATTCCATTAAATTTGTGATTAGACCCTTCAGGAGGTTGCAGCTTCTCCTGCGTACAGCATTCACCCCAAAATCCAAACTAATCCTCCACCTTTTCCTCCACCTGCCGTAACTGTTCCTTGCAAGAATCTCATCCAGCCCTTTGTTCCATTTTGTAAAAATTAAAATTGTCCTCACCCTTACCCCAGATGTGCTTTCTTAAGTAGCTTCCAGCGCTTAAAGTACAAAATGAGGATAGTCTTTGGTTTTTAATTTGCAAATCAATCACAGGTGATTTGGTTTTATCACTGTATCCAGATGCAGCTCAATAGTCCAGGTAGAAAAATAAATGGAAAAAAGAAATAGAGAAGATAAGAAACATTTTAACCAAGAAAAACACGTCCAGAGGACCTATTCAAATGTTTCTTTTATTTATTTATTTTTTCTGTTCTTGCCCTCAGAAACTACTTAGACCTATTTATATTGGCCGCCACAACTGAGCAGACACAAGAATGGCTTTAATTTGGCTACTCTTACAGAGTCTGAGCTAAGATTTGAGTGGTAGCAGCTGAGAGTCATTCCCAAAACATACTCTGAGCAGCATCTGATCACTCAAAATAAAAAATAAAAATCTTTGCCATTGCTTATCATAGTCAACCACAGTCAACTAACAGGACACACAAAAATGACTATAATTTAACTAAAGTTTGGTATGATGCTAGCTACATATTATCCTCAATACATTTTTCTAGCGCTACACATTGCACAGAATGTTTGCCTAAAGTCTCGACTATCCTACTTAAGCTGCTCTAGTCGTCCTCAGATCGAAGGGTCGGGGGTTTGTTCTCCTGCCCTTGCAGTGGGATCTGTATCCTGACTGTCCACCAATGTGCTGATCAGTGTGTGAGTGACAATATAAAAAAGTGCTACATACAGTATGTAGCAACATATAAATGAAAGCACCGTATGAGTGTGTGTCTGTGGGGTGTATGAACAACGTTGCAGCACCTGGTGAAGTTAAAAAAGCCCAAAATAGGTTGTGGAGCATTTATCGTTGGTGCCAATCCTTTCTGTTTGTTAGCAAAATATCTAATGAAATACCGGAGTCATCCTCAACACATTCAGAGTGCTAAGTATCTGATAAGACTAAAAAAAATGAGCTTTAAGGTATGGTAGACCTTTTTTTTATGTTTCATTTGACCTTTTCCTCACGGTTACAACAAGCATGCAGATCATCTCTCGCACTAAGTGACCGTTTTATTGAGAAGCTCAAAGTGTTTGACAGCTTTTTGTAGCTCTCTGGTTTTCACATCAACGGCCTCACTTTAACTCTACTCTCCTAATCTCACCTCCTGCTATTTTACTCTTTTGTTGTCTGCAAAACGAGAAGAAAGCTTGTCAGAGGTGTCTGTCTGAATGGGGCAGGTGGATTAGACGGAGAAAGACGCATGCATATGAGTGCATGAATCTCTTAAGGGATAAAAGAGCTCAATGCTACTTAATTATCAATGGCTTGATGATGATGATAAATATCTTTGATGGTTGTTTAAAAAGAAGCTGCAGCCGGGCGGGCCGCCTATTTATGGTTCCAGTCTCAGTGATCTCTTTCCACGGCGAACAGCGAGGAAGGAGGGAACGGGACAAAGATGAAAAGATTGAAAGAAAGAGAGGAAGTGAGTCTTTTGTCACCCAGCACATACATCAAGCAGGAGCAAAAAAGAGGAAATGAGAAAGTGAGAGGAACATGTGGGCATAAAGCATTCTCAATAAGGTCTGCAAGCAAAAAAGGAAAGAAAAAAAAAATCTCTGAAGAGTTTGAAGCCACAGACTGGATGCGTTTCCTCTTTCTGTTCATGGCTGGCAGTCGCTGCAGTCTGCTGGCTGATCTTTAGAGGGTGCTGCCTCCAGATGTGCCGTCATGGGAGCACTGGTGCAGGGAGGAGGAAGAGGAGGTGAAGGCAGAAGGACAGCACCGATAACGACGCTCCGGGGGCAAACAACAAAAACTTTAATTAAAACTTTAATTTGTCTTCCAAAACATTCTGCTGTCTGACAAATGAACTCTGGTGTTGTGATAATAATAAATGTATTTAACAAAACTGTGGAAACGTAAGGAATATCTGGACTTACAGTAAATACGTATATATGTGTATTTATAATTTAGTGTGTTTACAAGCTAATCTGTAATTTATTGCTGACATTGTCCTTCATTATAAATGATGAAATAACTGATCCAACCTTCCTCTGAAGTTTAGTTTAATAAACAGACAAATTGTATCTTTTAACAACAAATCATTGTAGGTTTTTTATTCGAATAGCGGCTGATTTTTGTTGTGGGGGAAAATAAAATAAATGCTAGACAAAACAAGCAGTACTCTTTAAGTGAGCACATGATGTCATTTCTGAGGTATAATGTCAGAGTATTTAAGCATATAAAATCATTCCTGAAGTTTTGAGGCTGCCACCAGAAAATGAAATCCCAGCAGTTCCTTTCAGAGAACTGGCTGCCGTCTGAGGTCACGCTGTGCTTCTGATATTAGACTGAAAAGACTGAACAAGCCAAACAAATTGTACTGGAACGGTGTTTGTTCCTTCTTTTTTTTTTAGGGCTGTCTTGGTTCGTTTCGGTGACCAAACCGACCCGCTTTTTTACATTTGTCCTCCTGCACTCGTGTGTTCTCTCACCACCCTCCACATTGCTTGTTACGCCCCGTCGTTCCGTCTGGCTCTCTCTTGGCCTCATGATCCAGAAAGCAGACGCTTCTAAAACAGGTCATGAAAAGCTCAAAACCGCTGCACAGTTTGCCCATTAGAAACTGGAACTCATGTTAATGATTAAGTTACCTCTAAGTGCAGCTGCAGGAGCCTAAATTTAATGAGGGGGTCGGTCAAACTGGTGAGACTTTGATAATTGCTTGTGACAGTCAGTATTCAGCAGGCAGGTTTCTACATCTGATAACCTAATCATCTGTGTAGTATCAGTTATAAAAGGTTGCACTAAAATGGGCTTTTATTTAAACCCCTATTATTTAAAAATATACTTATATATAGAATTGGCAAAAAACAAAAACAAGCTCATACAGCAACAAAAAAGCCAGTGTTTGACGTTGTTTATGATCAAAACTGCTTCTTCAGGCTTTCTGTCCACAAACAAAGACTTCTGGACGTACTGGAAGCTTGTTTGCTCTTTGATCACTGCATACAGATCAATGCAGTCAATTCCAAAAGATCTGCTTCATGTTCGACAGCGCTAAGCTCCCCCCGGTGGGAGGAGAGGGGGGGTGGGTGTGCACAGCCACCATGTCCACCATCTTCCTGTCACATTACCATATACGCTCCTGCAGGAAGACTGCTAATTACGCCTGTGCGTGACAGCCGCACAGCCAAGGTGGTGGGAACAAGACGGCTGGGAGGAGAAGATGAAAGGAGGGTGTGGGGGGGTTGAACCCTGTCTCTTCGTTTGTGTGAGTTCCTGAGAGAGGAAAAGAAGGTCACTTTGTTGTAATTCTTCTTAAAATCCACAATCCAGAGAGTGAAAGTCCGGAGCTCTTCTTTTGACTTTAATTAGGAAGTGATAAAATCCAGACCGGCCAAAAGGTTTCAACACGTTAATAGTTTGTTTAATAGCTCAGACACAACTAATTGGATTCGAATTGTCGTTAAAATGATGCACCTCAGCACTTCTCTGGCACATCAGCTGAAGTAGGGCACTACAGTCGGGCAGGACTGCCAATCCTGAGTCATTTTTTATTTATTTAGTCACAGCTTGACGCGCCTGCGTATCGCTATTTTTACAGCTGTTTTGGTGCACAGCCCAGTCAGTGGTCTGGTTGCCACTTTCGTCTGAGAAAGGTGAGTCTCAGACAAACTCAGACAGAGAGAGACGACTGGTAAAAATTCACAGAGGAAGAGTCTGGCTGTGATATTCTTGTGGTAGTCCTCAGGCTGCAGAGCTCTCCTGGGCTTTGGCAGAGGCTCCGAACTGTGGGAAAGAGGAGATCAACAGAAGGGAGAGATGACAGGTAGTCACCTCTGAGACAAGAACAGACTGAAAAGATCTGAGATCTCATCCCAAGTGGTGCTTGATGGTTTAACACCATCACTTTTCTCTTTTTCTCCTTCTAACCCTCTCGCCTTCTTAAGCATACAATATTTTGACGTTACATGAGTTCATTAACAGTTACGCCAGAAATAGAAAGAAAACAATAAACAGCTGGATGATTGATTGATCTTAAGTTCAATATTTCCAAAAGTATAAAAGTCACACAAAACCCCACAAACAAACTGATCAAACTGTGATCACTCTAAACATGTTGCTGTAAGAGTAGTTAAATCAGCACAATGCAGAAATAGTTTTCAAAAGACATACAGACAAAACTTTAAAGAGGAAAACAAAAGGGTGAACGCAACAAATGAAATGAAATACATGAAATATTTTGTATTTTGAGATGTTTCTGGTAAATTTCGTCGCCAGTTTCATGTAAAATGAAGGTTAATTTGAGAGGAGACAGCATTTCCCTGATCCAAAGCTTCTTAATTGTCTGTTATTAGTTGAAATTCAAACTTCCAAGTGGTGTCAGAAGCCTACATGCTCTTTCACATGCTTACATCATGGACCCACTCGTTCCCCCGCAGCACCAATACGCTGCTCAGATCTCCGAGCTCTATTAACCTTTTCAACAGAGGCAGGGAGAGATCGACCAGACTCTGACATGTTTTCTGGTGAATTTATTATCTGCTGCAGGTTCATAGCTGAATTAGTTAACTCTTAAAAGGAACCAGTAAGTTTTGTTGTATTTGGTTTGTTACAAAGCAAACAGACCAGATGGTTTTAGACACTTTGAAGTTGTCCAATTTTTAAACTCATTGTGAAAATGTCATGATTTGTGTTTCTCAGTTATTTAGTTCTTTGGTTCATGTTCTGGGTTCTTGTGTTTTGAGTTTCACTTTAATCTCTGTGTCAACAGAACAGTTTCTCCTCTGTCAGTTCCTGCTCCTGCCCCGCCCACTCTCACCTGATCCTCGCCGTCGCTCCCCAGGGCTTTGTCAATATTCACAACACTTAATCAGAACATGAAATTGCTCAAACTAGTTTCAAGGTTTGACAAAAAAAAATAACAAAAACTCTGTTTCTCAACACAAGATGATCTTAGTTATAAACTCTGGCGTGAAAAGCTGCAGGTCAGACGCATTCTTTGAATGAAATAAGAAATTTTAATGTTTTTTTGTCGTTCATCAAACCATAAACCACAGCCAAGCTTGTATGCTTCTGTCCTGTGGTCCTTTAGCTGCTTGGACATCTTGACAAGTGTCCACATGTCCTCCACAGAATTCACTGGACCTAATGAAGGACACACACCTGTCTGTGTAAGCTGGATGAGTGAAAACTAAATAGTGCGGCCGAGGGACTTGTTGGGAGGAATTGTAAAATAAAAGCATGTCAAAGCAAGAAAATTCCTTCAGCACTGGTGGTGTTCACAGTGGTGGCATCTTTTAGACTAATATCATCTTTTGGTTTGAACTTGGTTAACACTAAAAGTGAATGAGCTATCGTTGTACAAGCCTGTGATTACTTTAAAAAAGAAAGTTTTAAGAAAGGCGGTTTGGTGGTTCGTGATGTGATTTATTGATGTGATAAAAAGACTTTGAAAACAACAATTACATTTGTCCTAAATTGCTTGAAAATGTAACTCTTGACTAAATGAACTGACCGAGTTTTGTGACCATTTTGACATGATTTAGGCTGGAAGTATAAAATGACTTTTTAGTGAAAACTTGTGTCTCAATGCACATTTGTTTTGTTGCTGCCCTTGTAGAGCAGATCAAATCTCTCAGGGTTTGATGCAACTGAAAGTGAAGCGTCTCTTGTGTCTACAGTCTGTCCTTGTCCAAAGTGTCTCATCTTACGACTCTTGTTGCCTCTTTTATCTGGAAGCTTGTTGAACATGTTTAACTGCCTCCCCCTTTCAGCACACCGCCAGTAGGTATGCAAATATATGCAGGCAGACACAGACACAGACGACATTGGACCACCTCTGTCTGACAGAACCAGAGCGCAGGAACAAGTTTTTGCTCTTTACCCACACACACCACACACCAACAAGAATCAGGCTAAAATCAAGAATCAACGTTTGTTTCAAAAATGAATGAAAGGTGCAAAGTGAAATATTTATCCCAGGAGTTTCTTTTATGCACCCATAATCGATCTGCATTTGCATCATTACTGTTGGAGAGTCACCTTAATATCAGTAACTCAAATTCTAGGAGCTTTTAGAAGATTATTTAGCTGCTGGAATAAACATGTTACAATCCAACATTCAACTCACTCAGAATGAGGGCTTTTTTTCCCCTCATTATTTGTTGATCCTTCATTTTTTTCCTCCTCTCACAACATGAAGTTTCAACCCTGTTTTTAAAGGGAATTTTAAAAACAGTGACTATTTCATTAAAATGTGTCCACTGGTTTTGTTGCGCGCGCGCACACACACACACACACACACACACACACACACACACACACACACACACACACACACACACACACAC
>JAVKLF010000047.1:12667842-12678683 GCA_034783495.1 Millerichthys robustus
ATAGAGGTCATTTAATCCAAATCAACTATTTCCACAACAGCAAGGAAGTTAATTGTGTTACTAAACTGAAACAGACAAAATAAGAAGCAGACAGATCAACGTTTTGTCAACACACAGATGCACATTTAAAGGGATTTTCTAAGTGTGGATTTTTTTCCCCAACCGATAAACCATATTTTGACACATAAAACCTGCACTTTTTTTTGTCAAAGTGCACATTTTAGGGTATTAAATATAAATCCCTGTGACTGCAAACATCAACTCTGTTTAGGAGCTCTGCTGTTGAGTCATTTCCACTCAATACAACCTAAATTCTAAGTGAGATTCTGCTTGTTTTTTATTTTTTACAGACGGAGGGATCTTCCTTTTTGCAGATGGGAGCTTCTCTGGAGCAGCAGGTCATCTGCATGTTCAAGGTATGGAATGCCAGTGTTTCACATCTCATTTACACACTGGCAAAAATCAATGCATACTTTTATAGTAAATAATCTGAGGATCAAGCTTGACAACTGGGATCTCTCAGGCTGATTAACACCACAAAGGGACATCCCGAGAGTCAGTGGGAGGAATCCCTGATCTGAAGTTCAGATGCAGCCTGATGGACGTCCTCTTGGGATTAGAGGACGTCATCGTCACGTGATTCTTTGGAAGTCAGTGGGATAATCTCGGACAAGTCTGTTGTGCTCTAATTTTAACTGATTATGTGGAGCTACACAGGAATCACCGAACGACTGTTTGATATAAAATCAACTTAAGTTATTTTGAAGTTATTAGAGACTGGTTATACAACCCATGATCATCTAGTTAGTGGTCTCCAACCATTTTCTGGTTTCCCAAACTGGTTTCATTCAAGTTATCTTTCTCACTTAGTGGTGAAAAAAAAGAGGTTCTCCAGAAAAGTTAGTTTTTTTACTTTTAAAATACTTCCAGAATCACGAGTACAAGAACTACATAAAATTAATTTAAAGTATTAATTTAAATTGCAATTAACTACATACACTAGTAGCAGAGCTTTTAGAGTAAGCTGTAAAGTACTTAATTACCTAAAGAGCAGATATGTATTAGTTTAGTTAGAGTGATTACAGCATGTGGTAATTTTATCTTGATTGTCCACCACTTGACTGGGCTTGGTGGGAGGCTCATTACAGCATACTAGTGTTCCCTGTTTTCACGTTATGCAGGAAATATGTTTATTTAAGTAAAATGAGGCTATTTCTATACATTTTTGTATTGATGACCCAACATACAGCTCATGCACACACACGGTATTAACCGTGTCTGGCTTCAACATGTAAAAAATACATGTGGAACTGTTGTATTTCCAAATACTTTAAATCCTCATTATTTCCTCATTATCCTAAATGCTGCAATTAACCCTTTTATTCCACTCCTTTGTTTCAGGTCTTGGAGGAGTATGACTGGGGCGAGTTTGCAGTGGTCACCAGCTTGATGCCGGGCTACGACACATTTGTGGATATTGTTCAGTCCTACACAGACACTTCCTACTTCCTGTGGAACCTGCAGGATATTATGACCCTGGAAATGTCTGTCGGGGCCAATGACTTGAGGACCAAGCGCATGCTGCAGCAGGTATGACTAATGAACGGTTTGCTAAAAGTTTGGACGAAAAGTCTTTTGCAAGTTAAACGGCCTAGCATCAAAACAGCAAAGCTGCTGAGTCACTTCATCTTTTAAAATATTTTACAAACCTCATATCTTTTGAAGGTATTTTTTGTTTCTTGAGAGTATGCCAGTACCTAAAGCTAAATGTTAAAGTTTTGAAAATCAATCTGTCAGTCTAACTTTTGCACTTGAGCAAAGATGGAGGTTGACCTTTTAAAAAGCTGATAGTGTTTATTGTTAAAAGCAAAGCAATCACCAAGGCAACACTAACAAACAAGAAGTGAGGGTCTTAAAAACTAAACCTGTGATGTGAAACAGGGCCATGTTTTGAGAAAGTACAAGAAAGTGCGTTTTTGCTCAAAAGCTCTGTGTTATCAAAGTTAAACATCTGTTTTTTTAAAAGTAAATCTGTTATGTTTCTGTAAATTCCTACTAGAATATTATTTTTGTATCTGCAGTTGGACTCCCAGGTCTTGCTGGCGTACTGCTCACACGAGGAGGCGCAGTACTTGTTCCGTCTCGCTGCTGAGGTGGGCCTGCTGGGGCCCGGCTACATCTGGATCCTCCCCAGTCTGGCCGTGGGCAACCCCAACAGCCTTCCACCTGACACCTTCCCTGTAGGCGTGATCGGTGTGATAACAGACCAGTGGAGGAAAAGTTTGCGGCAGAGAGTGAGGGAGGGCGTCGCCATCATCGCTAAAGGGGCAGAGAGCTTCAAGAGGACTTATGGTTTCATTCCTGAGGGGCATGGTGACTGCAACAAACCATCTAAACTGTCAGACAACAACACTTTGTTCAGGTGAGGCAAACTTCTTAACTTTTGATCAACAGTTTTATTATCCTTCCATTTTCCTTTGCAGATCTTCCCATTTGTAAACCTCTGAGTGTTGTTCACAACTAAATATATTGGCGTGTCCACATTTGTTGACACGGCTCGTACAAATATGTTGCTTTAAAATGTAAAACTACCCAGCATTCTTGTTCTATAATTTAAAAACTTCATCATAAAGCTGGTTTCTTTTCCAAAAATGACAAACTGAATAGACGAAAGAATGAATGTTGTTTTGACTGAAGACACAGTGCAGTTCCAGCTCTGACTGCTCGAACGCCCAACAACATCATGGCTTAAGGAAAAAACATTGAGAGCCACATTTGCATTTGTTATGAAATGCAAATCACTCAGGATGAATTAATTCACAGCCCAGTCTACCTTGATTTTATACCTTAAGCATTTAGCAGTAACATCCTGCTGCCTAACCAATCACCTGTTGCACATCGTCCCCTGATGAGCTACTTCCTGTCTCTGACATGAAATTAAACTCTCCTCGGCAAGCTTTAGGCTTAATTAGGATGTGATCTTTGTGTAGGAGTATACATGAATATAGAATATCTTATGTAAGAATACAAATTGTTTTTGTTGCATTTCTTGATTGCATATGTTTCTGCTTTTGTTTGGGATGTAGACACATGCTGAATGTGACGTGGGAAAGGAAAGATCTGTCGTTCAACAACCAAGGCTTCTTATCCAACCCCTCCATGGTCATTATTGCTTTGGATCGGGAGAGACAGTGGGACAAGGTACTAAGACAAATTCCAACATTGAGAAAAACCCCACAAAAGTACAGCAGAAATCTGAAATCCTTGCAATGTTTGTAGAGTAGGACCCAGAAATGCAGACGAGCATGAGGAACTGGAGGGGGAAAAAAAATCTTAGGATTTAATTAATAAAAGCTGGAGAGGCAGCAAACAAATACAAAACAACAAAGAACTCAAGGAAAAACAGGAACAATCTGACAGAGAGCAAAACTCCCAATAGTGGATTGCTGAATGGATTTGGGCTGATGAATTGACACCTGGGTCTAATGAGAACAGGCAACAGGTGTAAGGAGATAGGAAGGGCAAATTGAAGACTGACAATAGAAAAGTAGTGAGGATAACTTTTCTACAATCTACAAAACAGCCAAATATGGTGGTTCCAACGCCCTGAGACTTTTGGCTCTGGTGATGTCTGCTTGAGCACGTCTTTGCTCTCTCTTCTCGGCCCAGATAGTCAGAACAGGGCTGTGCATCAAATAGCAGCTTCTTTTGGCGTGCTGTTCTAAATCTAGTTTAAAATGTCTCTTTTGGATCAGAGGTTGTGGATAAAAGAGATGCTTTACAGTAATGGAACTGTAAAAGGGTACATAAACACTGCGTTATGTCTGCATGTTTAAATGTCAGCCATGTAGGTTAAACACAAAATTAAAAATCATTTATGTGCCTTTTTCCATTTGTGAAGTTGACACGTTTTCTCGTTTGATCAAAATCTTGTCTTGCCATCTTGTGCGTTTCCTTCCCTTTTTGCACACACAGACGCACGTTCAGAGCCCGAGGGTGTATTGAAAAAGTACGACTAACCAGAAAGGTCTGAATGTAATCTCAGTGCTCCGGTTGAACTCATTTATTTCTGTCCTGGAAAGACCAACCCACTTTATCAAAGTCACTTCCTGCCAGGATTGTATGTTTTCATATGTTAACAAAAACAGACATGTAATTGGGCTGAAGTAAAGGGGCTGTACATGTGCAAAACTCATCCATCCATGTTATGTTTGTATGCTATCATTTTCTGAAACCCATTTCCAACTGAAACCATCTCATTACATTCTGATTGTTTTACCTGTTCTTTATGTTGTGTATCTTATGTTCAACATGTCACTGTTCTTATTTGGTACTTCACGCTCACTAACAATTTGTCAGTTAACCATAAAACTAACTCTTATCACCTGAAGGGTGTTGCTGGGCGACAGTTTGATGTCTTTTTTGTTATTAGTGCATTGAAAATGCACATCATTGTCTTTATGTTTCTCTTTATTATTTCTTCTTTTCCTTCAATGCTGTGCATGTAGTTTTCTTTTTTAGAAAGAGCAGTTTAATTTTTAATTGTTGTTCACAAAACTGCAATCTAAATTGTAATCTAAAGCTCACAAATGAACTTTAAATAAAACCAGTTCATTTGAATTCATACAGATTTCTGGACTAAACGACAAAGGACAAAGAAAATGTTGCACTGTTACTTCATCATATTTTCATTTTGGGGCTATTTTGTAAAATATTGGGACCTGGGTGTGTTTTTACATTTTACAGCTTAAAATCTGTTTGAAAGTGACTTTTTATGAATATTTGAAATATGGATCTTTTTGACTTGTCTCAGAAAGTCTTTGCCAAATAATAAATTAATATTTAGTTACAGTACATCTTTGTTTACTGATAGGCCCCACAAAAGCTGGGCCATCATGTCATTATCTGCATCTGCGTGTTTATTAGCAGAATCTCTCGAGGCAAATTCTCTTAAAACCCAAAAGGTCATCCTAGGATGTACATCTACATCTTCAATTTTGAAGTCTGTGCAATTTTTTTCAAGTTCTGATCTAAAATATTTAGGAACCTTAAAGTAAATGCTCTGATGTTATTTGTAGAATTCATACAATGACTATCAAATAATTGTAAATACACATAACTTGTTTTACAGCACTTACCACTTCCTATTTACTACATGTCGCTATTTAATTTGTATGAAAATCTATGAAAAAAATTACATGTCCAATTTATTAAAAAAAATGCTATTTACCCTAAAACTCTTCAGTTCAACTTAATTTGAAGTAGTGACCAATGTCTTTGCAACGTTCTTAGTGTCAAACCTACCTACATTATTCAGAACCTATTTATCATCACAGCAGCTCAGATGTGGCTGGAATAACATGAGTAGTGATGATGCTCAAAAATGAATTGTGTTTATTGTCGGTCAGTCATTTCAAACTCAACAACGGGTTCATCCGTCATTCTAAACTGCACACTTTTGGTGTGATATCTTCAAGATTCACGCTTGAAGTTTTAGTATTCAACATGCTTTGCTACCTTTCCAACAGAGCAGCTCAGGTCAGAATGACAAGTAGACGACTGAGCTTCTTCTTTTGAAGAGGAAGTATGAAGTGTATAACTAGCTCATAAAGCACCAGTCTTCAATTAATATTCAGTCAGGTCTGCCTTAAGACATTTTTTCACCAGCAAAGGTCCAGAATATATATATTTAAAGTATATATATATTTAAATTGTCTTTTAGTGACAGACATAGTTGTCTTCATTCACAATATTGTCTTTTTTGACTCTCCCAACAGCTTGCAGCTTCCCACTGCAGAAAAAAATGGAGATATTACTGTAAATGCTAGTACAGCTGCACCACCTACAAAGAATTACCCGAAAATGCTGAGCTGCCTAAAATAAACTATACAAATATGGAAACTCACAGAAATCTTCTAAAGCAAATTGTCCTCTTACATCCAAGAGTATCTTCGTGAAAATCTACAAGCCATTCATGTCAGGCAGAAACAGAGAGAGTGAGCTAAATAACAAATAAAATGATGGTATGGAACAAAGGCCTCATAAGGGGTGAGCAGGAAGTCAGCGCAGGCTGGGCTCAGTACGGCTCATTAGGTTTGCTGATGTGACAAACCATCCCGGGTCTCATGAAGATGGTTTCAGTCAGCTTATAGATGACATCGACTGAAGCAGTTTATTTTGGGATGTGACATAATCTGCATTTAAAGTCCTAAAGTCGCTCTGTTTAACAATTCCAAAACCTAATTTGTTGCTTGCTTTGTGTTGCCAAAATCTGATTTAATTTCAGTTCCGTGAGCATTCTTGGCAGGAAATCCAGTTTTCTGTTACGAGAACTGAAACACAAACAAAAACACGCATATCCCGTAAACAGCATTTATTGCTTGAGCAACTTGCATTCAATTAAAATATTGACTGAAAAATTAGTCTAGTGTTTTTCAAAGTGGGGACCGCCAAGTGGTGCTGAGGGGGGCATTTTGAAACCTAGCAAAACGTTAAGAAAAAAAGGCAAAAGTTATTCTAATGATTAAAACCGTTACCATAAATCAAATCTGTTTTTCAATCAGTGTTTTAAAATATAATATTGAAATGTTATTTAAGAGTTTTAAGAGATTTCTTTTGTTCTGTTGTTATTGTCAGCAGTTTGTTGAAAAGTTTTTTGTTAGTGGAAATATATTACAGTGTTTAAAACATTTTAGTTAAACAAATGTAATAATTATTGGATAGCAAATAACAGTGAGAAAAAAAACATTCTAAAAGTTGATGTTTCTTTACATATTTTGTTGTATGTGAGTTTGCAAAGCAGGTTGCAAAGGAAGCTAATGATGTTTGGGGCGCCATGGCAAGAAAATGTTTGGAAACATCAGAATTAGTCAATAAAATACTGAAGCATAAAAAGATACACAATGATGTAGTTTTGTTTCACTTTATTTTAATTTATAAATTTATTTTCATCTGCTCAAAGTTCGTTAATGAACTTTTATCTCCCCTTTTATCTTTGAAGCCTCCTCTCTCCAGGTCAGCACATGCAAATGTTAAATAATTTAATAAACCCTCCCCAAAGCCCTGAAGGGAATGGCAGGTGAAAAGAAAAAAGGTTGGCACCAAGGTCAAAACTCAGATTCAAACACTCATGTTCCTGATACCAATGAGCTCTTTCTCTCCCACGCTTCGTGTTCAGGTCGGAACGTTTGCTCGCGGCATCCTTCAGGTTCGCTACCCCATCTGGCCGCGGTACGGCAGCTTCCTGGAGCATGTATCTGACGACCGACACCTGACTGTGGCCACCCTGGAGGAGCATCCCTTTGTCATGGTGGAGAACGTGGACCCAGGAACCGGCACGTGTGTCCGCAACACTGTGCCCTGCAGGCGTCAGTCCAATCACTCAGACAGGTACACGCAGAAACACAGAAGAAGAAACTATATAACCCTCACGTTTCAAACCTCAAAAGACCACAATAAATAATTGAAACAAAAGCTTTGTCTGGTTGTGAGTGTTGGTTATATCAGCAGTAAGATTGTTAAAAGATTCTACACCAATAAGTTCAATTATTGATTCAAGAAAGTAACAATTTTTTCTCTGAATTTGTAAAATTTATTGTGAAAGTGGGATTCAGTGATCTGACATGCTGTCACCCCGTAGTTTTATAAAACTAGTTGTGATGTCTCGTCGTCTTTGGGTGATGAAAATGAAACCTTTAAATCTTGTTTTATGGGTACTGCCATGTTGTATTTTTAGAACCAGAATTTGTGCACCAGCAATGTGGGGCTTTAAGTCCTGCCTAAGTTTTGTATCCTTTCATTTTAGCAAGAAATAACAAATTACACATGAACGTGTTAGAAAAGTGAGTATTTAAACAGAAGCATGCTAAAACGTTTGGTTTGTCAACAAGAGTCAACAACTGAAAAAAAAAATTCTGCAGTGTATTTATTTAAGGCCTTAGAGAAGCTGGTCTCATTCTAGATTCAACTTTCATGTTCCTATCAAATTTCTAGGTTTTATGTTATATTTTCATGGTACATCATGGTCATTGAAAAACCCTTCTGGTTTTTCTTTTACCTAAATGAGATGATTTGGCTATCCTACAAATTTTCCAATAGCTTTTGAATGTTAAAATGGATAATTGGTGCTGAAATGTTTACTATTACAGGCGTCACCAACAAATCCTGCTTAAGTGCCAGAATCTATCTGTTATGTCAGTTTAAAGGTCAGCCTTTGATTTGCCATGTTTTTGCTGATTCTGGCCAGTTAGATTTATTTTCATGTCCGGACTCGAAATTCAGCTCTTCTTCCTTCCTGCTTGGCAAAAAAACTCTAACTAACTCAGACCTAAGAGCAAGCAAACTGATTATTGCTCTACATTGCATTTGATTTATAAAACGTAAAGGTCCAGATGAATTGAATTCTTAGACTACATCTGCATTGTGAGCCACCAAATGATGGTCTTGTAGATGCCTTTGTTGGCTTTTAGCAAGACTTTTAGTCAGCTGTTTTTCCTTATCCTGTATCCCAATAACGATTCCTATCAAACAGAAGCTAAAAAATCCAAAGACAAACGGAGAGCCAGGCAGCCGTGCAAGAAATAAGCATTTCCAGTGAAAGCCACATGTGCACACAGACATTTGCATCGTCACTGTTTCGTCTGCTCCACTTCGGTTCATTGCAAACCTCCACAGTTCATTAAACGCTGAGTAATTGAGTTCGCTGCAACACTTTAAAAAACACGGTCCTTTGTTGTCAACCACAAACTGCAGCGCGGCAGAAAACAGCAATTACCTCCAGCTGCCTACACCTCATGAGGAGCGCACAATTTCTTCATTATGTTCAAACAATGAACACAAGTCTGGGCATGAATTCAATACAGTTTTTTCCACTTTATGTATTTTTTTGATTTGAAAACAAAATCACTGTCTTCTTGATGTCTTTTCTTTCTTTCTTTAATCAATGTGCTGTAGTCAGTGTGGTACCTGCAGAACATTGTGACCAGCAGACCTACAACATGGAGGAGGATACTGTAGAGCCAGCATAGTTTAGGGACATTTCTTTATTCTGCAACAAGCTTCAGGGAGTTTAGCTGGATCTGTCAGACCACCCTGTGTGTTGAAAAACTATGGTGGAGGGCTTCTTTCTGTGTTGCAACTTGATTCCAAGGGATCAAGCGTTCGGATGTAATGAGATGACAGAAAGAATGGGTTGGCGTGGAGCCTGCAAGCCATGTTCTGCTATGAACTTGGTCGGCAGCAAGATTTAGTTTTCTCACCTGGAAAACTTATTTTCCAGGTCAGAAATGTTGGTTAGAGAGAAAGGTAAAGAGAGGAAAAAAGTCTGGATGTAGCCTGCACTAATGACACACTGTAATGTGTAAGAATTAGAATCGGAATACAAACCTCTCCTTCTATCAGCCTATTAGCTGTGCAGGATTTCATATATTTTGTGTAACGGACCAGTTAAAAGCTGGAAACACTTGGAATAAAATAGGACCCAACTTGCTTGTTTTAAATCTTTCAGTTTTGTCAGCTTACTGAGCCAGATGCCATTCTGCAATGAGTCACTTGAAAACCAATCTTCCAGAGTTTTCTACATTTTATTGCACTGATATGATGACATAAGTGTTTTATTTACTCAGTCATTTCGCTGTTATTCCCACACAATTTCACAAAAAAAAAAAATAAAATCTTGGCTTTGCTTTTTGGAAATGTGTTTTTTCGGGTTAATTCTTATTCATGAAGATTCATGATTCACGGAATGAAAATGCTTACAACTCACTTCTCAACATATGTCTTTATTAAAAAAATCTCAAAAGGTGGCGTGTGACGTGCATTCTAGGCCTGCCATTATTTCTGCTTTCACTCTTTATGCTGAAAAAATTCTAACTGCTCCTGACAGTCATCCAATCAGTCAGAAAGAACAACTTTAATTACTGGAAGACCCCAGAACCATTCATGTTTTATGGGTACATTTGCAGAAAACAAACATTTAGACCATTAAGCACCGTGTAGAAGTCCATTTAGCCGACTCTGTGTGTCTATGGGTATGTCCGTTATGCAGATTGCAGAGCTAACCATCTCTGGTACATTAATTATAGAAAGAGATATGCACCGGCTGTTCTTGGGTGAAATGGCACATTGATTGCCACTAAAGAAGATTTATCTGTCCAACACTGGGACATCTGTCAAAGCATGGGACAATGTAGCCTCTTTTTGCTTCTCGTTCACGATATCTCTCCGGCCAGCATGTCCCATTTGGCCGGTAACCAACAAACAGGAAGCAGGAGAGAGCGGGCTGCTGCTATATAAATCACATAATCTTGCTGTTGGGGGTTCTGAGATGCTTCACCGTAGAGCAGCAGATGTTTAGCATGATTAAAACTTTTTTTTGTCTCGCTCATTAAAACGTCTTCCTTTGGACAGATGAGAGTTTCTTTAGCCTGAGGACTGAGTCCCACCTTTCTGCTCTGATTAAGAGCATGAAGTTTGAACCAAAATTCAACATTTTAGCCAGCTGATACATTACTGTGTGGCACAATATGCATTGACCAGATGCTAATTCAAAGTAGGTGTATGACTGGCTTATTACTTGAAAATTAATTTTCAAGAATCATGACAGCTTGTGATTGAAGCAAGTATTTTACCTGAAATAATTTCTGGAGCGTCCACATTTGTAGCTAGAAGACACTATAAATGTGACCCATGAAAACATTTTGACTTGCTGTCACAACAACATGTCCTCATATACAGAGAGTCTATTATTATTACTATTATGGTCTATCTCAGAAATCCCTCCATAAACTTCAACTGGTTCAGAACTCTTCGGCTCGTATCATTACTAGAACCCCCTCCTACAG
>JAVKLF010000047.1:12699820-12709857 GCA_034783495.1 Millerichthys robustus
AACTCTGTTTTGTGTGTGTGTGTGTGTGTGTGTGTGTGTGTGTGTGTGTGTGTGTGTGTGTGTGTGTGTGTGTGTGTTCGTGCAGCTCCTCCAGTATCCGAGACAAGACGATTGGATCTGCCAGCCACCACGAATGTTAATTACTTCAGCAATCTTTGGGCCCACTCCCCCTGCCCCCAACCCCTCCAATCACTCCCATCTCTGCAAATGAAATGAGCTCGGTCATTCAGGAGGGGGCCTCTTCGGACCTCAACTCAAATCGGTTTTCCAAAACGAAGAAATTCAGACAAACTGAGAAATAAATTTAAAGCAAGTTTGCAACAGTTTCCCTTCTCCGAGATGATTGATTTCCACTTGGCAAGAAAGAAAAAAAGGTTCTTATGTTTACTTAAATTAACACAAAGAGGCACACCGCTGGGTGTTTGAGAATATTGTTTTACTAGAGAAGAGGCTTCAGACAAAAATGAAAGTGCACGTTAATCAGGAAGCCAGGATTAGTTTTTGTTCTATTGTAGAAAGATAGTGAGCTGCAAATGTGTTCATCACCTTAGAACACAGACTTTAAATTGATTTTATTTAGTTTATAAGTAATAATTCTACAAAAACAATTACTACAATTAATAAATTTAAACAGGACATTTATTTATTAATCAAAATCCAGATTGTAAGGCAACAAAAAAGTTCAAGAAAATTTTCTTTTCAAATAAGTAAATCCATATCTTTTGTCTAGGCTACACAAAATTAGGTTGTTTGACTTTTCTTAGGACAAAAATAACTTTTAAAAATTACATCTGTCAACATATAACTAGCAATTGCAAATATTGTTGTGAGAGAAACAAAGTGTATTTTTAAATCAACAAAATGAGTAAATCTTCTGATTGGCTGCAAAATATTGATTCTGAATAAATCACTGAATTTGTGGAACCCTTTTTCTAATGTAAAAACAAGAAGGGTTGTGTCTGGAAAGAGAAATGGGTTTTGTTGTCTTTCTAGCCTGTACAAATTCAACTGATGTTACTTTATTGTCTATTATGTGCCTTAGGGAAAAAAATGAAGCTTTAATTTTACAAATTCATTTTTAGGAAGAAGTAGTAAAAACATCAGGATGTTGTTCCGTGTCTTGCACCTGGTGTGGCTTTTTCCACGACTTCCTGTTGAGAAGTCTTTTTTCTTCCCTAACTGTCATCCATCTCTGTAACATCACAAACTCCAATCCTGAAGCACACATGGCTCCTCAATGAGATTTTGGGGAGCAATGGCGGTGCAGCAAATCCTGGTGTGGGCTGTGTGTGCAGAACCTATATATCATTAGGGATAACCTCGGTCTTAGTCAGAAAGGCAGAGGTGCAGGAAGTGGCCATCGGAAGAATAAATTCAGCTCTCTGAAAGCGAGAAGGTACTTTTTGTTCACAGCCGAAAACTGTGGTTGTGATTAGCCAGTTTCCCTTTTAGACAAATGACGTCCTGTGAACGAGATAACAGACACTGTTGTCCCTGTTCTCATCTTTTCGAGGCGATGTCTCCTGCGGTATTTTGGCAATGATTCCTTCAGCAAATTAACAAAACCTTGCTATGAGCTGCCAACAGCCCAACCAAGAAATCAATCCACACATCTGATTTTAAGTAATACACACACATACACAAACACTGCAGGCAAACCAAAACCAAAGCTGTCTAATTAACCAGTCCCACCTTCTTGACCGTGTAGCCATGAGCGTTCTGATTATCAGCTTCATCTTTTCCTCTCTCCGAGTTCTCTGATAATAAGAATTTTCACTCAGCTGGAGGAGGAGAGGAAACAGATTTGTCAGAATGTGGAAGGCAGTAATTTGGGGGGGTGGGGGGTTCAGTTTTATTGTTTTCACAAGCGAAGCTTTACAGAGTAAACATGGAACACAAATTTATCACTGAATTAACTTCTGTCTGTCTGTTTTTTGTTTTTGTTTTTTACCAAAAAATGAAAATGAAACCAAAAACAAACATAATTGTATGGCTCATGCACCATCCACTCATGTACCACAACTCTCTGCTACAGCAAAGTTTTCAGGGTTTGTTTTTCTGAGCACTCCCTAGAAAATCAATATGTAAAAAAACAACTTTCAGTCAGAGTGTAGCTTCAAGAGAAGCCATCTTCGATGACTTTTACATTAATTTGCAGCATCAGTAAACATCCCATCAGTCCTGAAGTCTCACCCTGAATGCTTGGAGCTGGGAGTCTTTTTTTTGCCTCTTTCTCACCCATGAGGGTTACAGCTGTACTGATTGTTTTCCTAATCAAATTTTAGAAATAATTATCAAGTTGAAACTAAATTAAAAAGCCATCAAGCAGGAGAACTGGATCTACAGAAGCCCTCACTTGGTGGACATCCCAAGACGGTCACCTTAAGGCTTATGGATGCTTGTTTTATAATAAAATAAAAGGCTGAATTAGTGTAACTAGTTTTGATGTGTTGCTAAGAGAGGAAGAAATCCATGTCAGCACAACGTCTCGGTCAGAAATTATATGTTCATGTAAGCACACAGGTAATGTTTCATAAACACGTCCAAATAATTTAAAAAACGTAAAAATACCCAATATTTACCCCATGAAGTTAAAATAAAAGGCTTTCCAGTGCCATCATTCCATGAACTATTTGAAATCTTACCTGTCATGTCAACAGGATCATTGCATTTAAATTAGGAATCTAATGTGATGAGCAGTGCATCCATGTAGAAACTGTTCTATATATATTTATGTTCATCTGCTTCAAAGTGCAGATGCAAATTAGCTAGTTACAGTATTTGGCACATTGCATGTTTTTGAGCATACAGCTTTTGTTCAAATAAACTAACACTAGCAGTCTCCTCAGAAAAAGTGTCCCATCTAAAACACACAAAGGCAAGCATGCAAAACTTTCCATTCCCCCCCATTTTCACCTGCATTTAGCTTCCACTCCGTTTATATTTGAAGTCATTTCTTTTCCAGAGGAAATAACTTCACAGTTTCTGATCGCTGCTTTTGTGTCGTTGGGCCCTGGGGATGTGAAAGCCCATCGTTCCCATCGGTGCTCACCATCAAATATACTCATTGGTTTGGATGGAATGAGACAAGCGAGGAGGAGGGGAAACAGCAGAGAGGTAAGAAATAGGGGAGGATAATAAAATGTCAAAACAGAGGGAAGTTGGAAGAAGTGAACTAGCAGTGAGAAGACAGGGCAATTAAATATTCAAAGAACAGGGTGCAGTAAAAAAGCTAACGTAGAAAGAGATTATACAGAAGATGTCAGAAAAGGAAAAGCAGCAATAAAAGCATACAAGTAAACAAATAAAACAAGAGGACAAAAACAAAAAGAGTAATGCACAGGAGGAGAAAAGAAAAAAGGAGGAGTCAGTTTTCCCTGGAGCTGTGACATGTGACCGTCCAGAGAGTCCAGCAGAGAAGTGAACAGGTTGTTTTTATCTCCGTGTGTCGACTTTAGACGAGCAGAGACTGTCCAATCAGCCGTGCTTCATTATTTTCTTTGTGTGTTTAGCTTTGTTTATGCCTGAATTAGCACCGGCACTGATCCATATGCAAAACGCTGTTCTGGTCCACAGATCCGTGTCAGGACTTTATTCATTTTTAACCATCTGCTGTCACCGCCTCACTGACGACCGCTAACCTGATGCAGCAACACGGTGATAAAAAAGGAGACAACAAAAGAAACCCATACTTAGATCAAAGCAGATAGAAGGCAAAGATGGAAAATCAGTTAAGAATTAAGGTAATTTCCAACAAACACTTCTTTGAAAAACAATCTGATAGGATGGGTAGGAAGGAATGGTGACTCGTTTAGTGCCCATCAAGTTTAAAAATGTTTTCCTCAACATGAAGCTGCATCTCCAGAACCCAGAACCCAACTGTTCTTGTTTGTTTACTTCGTTATTCATGCTGATTTCATTTCTGATGCAAATTCAGCCGCATTGCTGCATTTAAATAAACCCTAATTTATTCATCTGTGACAAACATTCGCAGCAAGGAAGTAATTGCGCCACAGTGTTTAATACCTTTAAATTCATAATAATCACTTTAGGTTCCACTGTGTGTGTGTGTTTTGAATAACTTTCCCCTAGCTTATTTTAAAAGTTCAAACACAGTTAACAGGTGTTGACATTAGTAAATGTTAAGATTTGTTGAGTATCAAATGTTATGTCACACAAGTAATACATTGTATCAAAAATATGGTTCAGAATAAAAAGAAAACAAGTTCATTATTGGAAAAATCTACAATACTGGATGTGGCTCAGTTTGATGCAATACTTTTTGCTAAACATTTTAATGAATTAAAATGTTGACAGAGCTTTATAGCAAAATCTACTTTAGCCTTCGAATACATTCTGTTGTAGTTGGGAGTCTCTGGGAATGAAGAAACGTTGAATTTAGTCTCTATGCTTTGTAGATATCTTTATATTTAGTACGGGTAATATTTTTCAGTCCATTCATTTGTCTCTATTCCTGTCTTTTAAACAGTTATGTCACAGTATTTGCTGCCGAACTGCTAAACAAGGTCATGGACTTCCTGCTCACCAATTTCATGAATTCTGCAGGTTGGTTCTTCATTCTCCTCTCACTCTTTTAATGATTTTTTTTAAATAAAAGGTTTCTGCACCACAAGATCATCATGTTTCTGGTCTCAAACTACAAAAATGGCTGAACGAAGTGGAGTGAAAAATGATCTCCATCAGTGGTTCTCAACCTTATTTTCCTGGAAGCCACCCTTTCTTACTTCCAAGCCAGGCTGAGCCCCTCCACCCAGTCCTTTGCTGGCCTCCACCTCTTCCATAGACACTTACACTCATCACAAACACTTATTTGGAAAAGGAAAAAAAAAACTGAGTTATACAGAGTTGTAATTATTCAAATGGACTTGTTTGATGATTTTTATATACAGACAATAAATTGTTTCAAAGTAATGTTTCATCAAGCCCCAAAACCTCCACTCTATAATATTGTTTAACCCTTTTGAGCCAAGTGTGGAGATGGAATGGATATCTGGGTGACATCCGTTCACTGCAGTGTGCTTTTTTCATTTAATGTCTTCATGCTCTACATCCCTCCCCATTTCTTCTGCCCTGCAACCTCTCAAACAAAAAGTAGGTCTATCCAACAACTAGAAAATGAAAGCCAAACTAAACTCAGCCCATCAGAGGGTTTCATTTTAAACAGCACCTAAACATTGTGTGACAGGTTTTCCTGAGTATTTCTAGTTGACCAGAGGGACATCATGTCTAATTGAGGACAAAATTGGCGTCTGCATTTGATATTTCTTCTGCTGCGTTCAGCAAATGTAAAGAGCTTCTTGTCTTAATTGTTGGGTAAAGGTTTGTAATTGGGGTCAGAGTAAGGTTTACCCTGCAGGTATGGGGGATTTAAGTCAGTGCATTGGAAGTAATGGTACTTAGAATTGTGTGTTTTTCTCAAGCACATTCAAGTGTTCATAATAAATCCTAGTTAAAAGTATTTGTACATGGATGGTGGCCTCAAAGTAAAAGCTGTTACACACTTTTTAAAAACATACACCAACACAAACCTGTGCACATATGTGGAAATCAAGGAATGAACAAAATTCAGGAAACATTTTGGCTGCTGATTTTTGTTCCATTTAATTCCAGATGCCTACCATTTTGTTAAGTTCTCTGGGTACTGATGTTATAATAAAGGAAGAACTGAATTTGATTTAATAATAAAAATGCATACTCAGATATGTCAGCAGGTAGTTGTAACAGGTTTTCTGAACCTTGTATTTTGTCCATGTTTGATTTAATCCTGTATTCAAGACAAATTCAGCAGCACTACAGTTTTTATTTCGGATTGGCTTTTTTTGACAAGGTCATGAAACAAATTTACCTTCCTAAAAGTGAGATAAACACAGAATTATCTCTAAAAATAATCCACTGTTTGAAACTGCATGATGCTGAACCCTTTTGCTTTAAAAGTGCTGTCATCTCCACTCAGCTGACAAAATATCATCCGTGTCTTTTGGTTTTCCACAGAAAAACATTTCACTAATGGTAGTGTGTGAGTGAGCAAGCCCCAGATGAGCCATGCATCTAACCAATCAGCAGCTCCGACAGTCACTTCCTTAAATAGCTTCTCTTCAGTCTTTCAGTGCAAAACTACATATACCAGGAGATTTTATTTTTTTTACCTTGCAACAGATTTTAAATCAGGCTCAAAAACTTCATGCAGAAAAGCAAACTGGGATTCGTCTCCTTTATTATGAATTTTCTTTTGCTTTGGATCAAACCAAATTTTTACTACAATTCTTTTGTTTCTGTGGTCATGTCAGTGTGATTACACAATTTATTTTTATCTATTCATTTCATTTTTGGAAGGTAAAATTGATACCATTGGTACAAATCAGACAAGAATATTAAAAGGTCTCACTAAAATAACTCAGCTTGAATCATCCTCCTCTACAGATCAGGATGAATCAACCCTAAATAATAAGTTGACCCAAACCAAGTTCAATACTAAAAAATACTTGATAAAAATGTTACTTCTATATGATGACTTTTTATTTTTTTATTTAATGAGATATGCATGAGAGTGCATCTTTTTCATTTGAAAGCATTTGATCAATATGAAAGTATTAGGAAATGTCTTGTTTTTAAGCAAATTTGTTTTCAAGTAAATAATAATTGGAAAATGAAAAATGAGAAAATATGCATTTGCTCAGGTCTGTTTCTCTCATTTTTGCTGACAATATAAGAGCCCCACTCCTCCTTGTAATAGACTTGTGAGATAATGATCGAACTAGGTCAACCCTGCATTACTTTTAAGATACCTTTAAGTGAACAAATATTTAACAGACTTCAGAATTGTGATGTAATATAACATGCAGGCTATTATTGTAATTTGGTATTTACAGAGCAGCAGGGTTCAGGACCACAAAAACTAAATCAAAGCTGGGAACCATGGCATGACTTGGACAAAAAGGACCAGGAGGATTTGCCATCTGAGTCAGAAATCAAGCAGTACATATAAACTGGGAGGGATAATTGGTGAGTAGAAACAGGTGAGCTGATTGGGGATAAAGCGCAGGTTAAGGTACGCTTTCAGTCATGTGACCAAAACATGTCACTCAGGCAAACAAAGACTGAGTCGACTCTTAAGTGTGAGAGCCATGTAGTTTATCTGCATTTGAATATCACACTTTTGTGCAAGTTGATCTAACATCTATATGGGGAACTGGTTTGGACCCGGGGTCTTTGTCTGTGGAGTTTGCGTGTTCTCCTCATGCTTGTGTGGGTTTTCTTCAGGTACTCCGGTTTTCTCCCACAGACCAAAAACATAAGGTTGCTTTTGTTACAGGATGATAGCGTCTAATGTTGCTAACGCTGCTAATGCTACTGAAGATGGTATTTAAAATAAAAAATCAAAATGTGTTCATTGAAAACAATATGGATGGGACTGGTGGTCTGTCAGTTTGTAGTGTAGCTCAGACACTGGCTGCAAGTTTGATGTCTTATAGGGCGTTAGCTGCATTAGCAGCGTTAGCAGTGTTAGCAGCGTTGGTTTTGTCTTAAGATGATGACGTCCAAACATGAGCCGAGCACCAACAGCAAAGGCTGCATTCCATTTTGAAATACTTAAATACAAACTGCAATGTTTAGCCACAACAGTTAAGGTTTACCTTTTAAATTTAGGATTTAATATTTACATTTGTTATTTAACATTTAAATGTAACATTTAGTAGAAATGATCAAAATGTAAGAACAGTGACCAAAATAACAATAAAATGTTAGTGGAAATTTTTTAACTAAGATTTTACACTCAGAAAGTGAGCTAAATAGTGAAAATGTAATTTTATGTTACACTCGGTGCCCCATAGTTTCGTAACTGAGCTTTCAAACAGTTTAGAAGCATAGAACTCCACATTCTCCTGGTTTGAAAAGAAATACTCAGCGATGGAAAGTGAAACGTTTTCAGCTACAGAATAGAAGTCTAGCTGTTTAGTTTTTATTATTATTATTATTAATATTATTATTGTTTTATTTGTCATGTCCCAGATTATTACGACCACAAGATCACACCAAACTTTAACTCGATATCTGTAGGTTTGACAAAGTTAGAGCCATTTCTGTGTTGGATGAGGTTAATTAGCTGTGGTGTGGTAAATGTTAGCAATTTGATGAACTTGAAAAGACTTGAGAGATGATTTGCAACAACTTATGCCCTTTACACTACAAAGATATATTATAACACAGAAAAGGTTCTCCAACTTCACAAATACGGTTTAATGAAGTAAGGTTTTTCACTTTTTGTCATGAATTTAAATGATTTCTGTGCTTGTTTGATGTTAATTCTTTTTCTTCATCTTGTTTTTTTATTATTCAGTTCCTTTCTGTCATTGGCCATAGTTCTTTCAGTCAGCCTTGCTGTCAGCTTGTTGTTCACACCTGTTCTTAATCTGCTCATTAGGTTCAGCTGCTCTCAGTAAGTGATCGCCTCCACCAGCAGTTATTAAATACTCCCAGTTCTCATTCTGTTGCTTTTCTGTTAGACTCTTTGTGTCCTGATTCCTTGTTTTCTGTTGTTTGTTTGGGTATACCCCTGATTTCTTTTTTTTTAATTATTTTAGTTTGTTTTGTTATTGTGTATTCAAGCAGTTTCTGTTTGGTTTTACTGCATCTCTGGACCTCAGAGCTACATTTATTGATGTTTTGTTTTATCTGGAAAAAATAAGGCATTTAGCTTTAAAATGTACAAGGCTCCCAAAATGAATTTGGGCCCCTAAAGCTTGACTGAATACTTAACATTTACTATTCAGGAAGTGTTTTTTTCTTTTAAGCAGAAGTGGTACAAAAACAAACCTCCAGTGAAAATCCTGTTTGTTAAGAGAACAGCAAAAAACAAGTGATGGTGTGATGTTCAAACTCCACAGGCACAATTTACCTTTGAAACAAATGCCACACAGTCAACCAGCTGTGTTGGATGGTCATTCTGAGAGTCAGGATAAATTTTGTGTGTGTGCGTGCGCTGCTGTTATTGTATAGTCGCATAAGAGAATACGACAGGTCAGGTCAAATCATTGCAGAGGTGTAGTAACCTTCACTGTATCAGCGAATTTAAAATACACCACAGACAGTAGTGAAAGTGTTAGTAGTGACAAAGAAACTGTTACCACACAAATTTATTGTTATAAAACAAGTCACTGTTTTGTTTCTGATTTATTTTTAGTAGTAGTATGTAAATTGCAAGCGTCTCACTTTGTACTTGTTACATAGCTACTCAGTTTTCCCCTGACATATTACGCATTTAATCTTTTTCAACTATTTTTATACCAAAGTAAAAGAGAAAAGAAAAACACCAGAGGAAACATGAAACACAAAATGCAAAATTATGAACTGACTGAAAACTGCAAGGATCAAAAATAAAACCGTTACAGTTCAAAGTAGTCTTGATTTGAACCAGGAGCAAATGAAGGCTGTACGATGTTTCTGTTGCAAAAAATGAGTTTTTTTTGCGCCACCAGAATGGAGGAGAGCGTTGTTTCAGGTTCCTCAGAGGGTCAAACACATTTGTAATGTGTGGATGAGCTGTCACAGAGCAGCACTGTAGGGAGAGTGGCTATTTGCAGGAACAGGATTTAAGTGAGATCATGAGCTGATCACACTCTAGGTGTGAGAAGAGCACATGATAAGATAATAAAAAAAGCTGAAGGAGGGAAGCATTGACAGCAGACACTTTGTAACAGCTTTATATTTTTGGGGATAAAAAAAACCCCCACATGATGTGGATTTTAATCATAATTATGTAAATTGATATTTGAAAAAAATCTAACCGGTAAAGCAGCTATAGTTAGCGGAGTGTTTAATATTAAAGGTAATCAGCAATATTGGAACATAAAAATAAATATAGGTGAAGCATCCTGTGTTTAGTGTCTGTTTGTCATTTGTTTGTCTGGTTCCTGGTTGGCTGGAGGCTCCAATTGGCAACAGCTGCAGCAGATCTGCTGATTGCTTCACTGGGTTCATAAGGCTGTCCTGGAGATCACTTCTTTGCTGAATCAACG
>JAVKLF010000047.1:12765301-12777096 GCA_034783495.1 Millerichthys robustus
AAGAGAAAAACATGCAGAGTGCACACATTTATCTTGTTCTGTTTAAGCCACTGATGATGATGATAGTTAACTATTCGTTAGATGACTTCTTATTATCATGGCCAGCTCATTAATTTTGTTAACGTAATGATGTCAATTATATTAACAGACTTTTAAAAAACACAGTTTGTTAAAGGTGAAGGGAGATTATGGTTTGAATAAGACAACAGAAAGCATGGGTTTGACACCCCCACGCCACAGTTTGCACACCCCTGATCTAGTAGTTGCTTTAAGGTGTGTTTCATTGTTAGGTTACAGGTTGCAGTTTGTCGGATTTTTATAGTGTTAATTTTGGTTTTCTGTGTTCAAAGAAGAAGAAAAGCTGATGAAATAAAATAAATTAGTCATCAAAGCCCACCATTCTCCTCTAAAACACTACAGACATGTCAAACATTTAGGGAAAAAGAAGTGGTTTAAAATTAAGATTCAACAAACCCAGGATTAAACATTTACCCCTCAGGTGTCTGATCATTACTTTTATCTTTCCATATCACTCTCTCTTTTTTATCAGTTGAACAGAATGTTGAATTTGGCAAAAGACTAAGAGACAGAAATAGTATTATATTGAATTTATTACCACATTTTTCTGTGTTGTCTGCCTTTAATGTCAGTAAGATACAGATCTGTTATACTTGGGTATAAAGATCACGCTAAGGTTTTGATCCTGGATGTTGACAGCTTTTCTCCAAAGTATTTTATTTGTGACATTTGAATACAGAAATTATTGTGTTTTGTGTGAACTGGAGCCTATATCTATAGTTGAGAAAGCAAACAGGGAAAATAAAAAATAGCATTCTTTTATTGATTTAGATAGTTATTAGGAGAGAAAAACAAATTAGATGTCACAGAAGACTAAAATGATACAGAGAACTAAGCAAAGACAATCTGTATCATTAGTAGCCTATTTAATCAGCAACTATTGACTTGGATGATTTAATTTATATTTCTTAAAAAAATTAAAATACATTAATATTAAAGTAAAAAGTGCGAGTATAAAGTGATGGTTTTAAGGTGACCTCTACAAATCTAATTTACTCCCTAAAGCTGTCAGGGCTTGTGTTAACAGCATCAAAATGTGGTGTTTATAGACTCACAGTAAGCTGGTGGTCTTTGGATTCCCCCGTGTCCTTCATGGTCCAAACGGGTCCAGATGATGGGGAACGAGCATCAGCAGCGGACCGGACACTGGACCATCCTGCTCCGTGGGTTCGGTACCTGCATGCATCCACCTCTACCTACAGAAAACTACTATTCAGACTCGAGGACTAACGTCTGCTGCCTAATAATTACCCCCAAACTTTTTCGACTCAGGTACCAACCGAGCTATTTACCCGTTTCACGGACAGCTACTCTCCCTGTTTCTGTTCGTTAAACTAGGTCCACGTCTCGGTTTACGTTGGTTTTTCCACGAAACGGAGTGTAAAATTCATTCACCCCCTTTTGAAAGAGCCGAATGTATCTACGATACAGGTGGCGGCGTTTACTTGAGTCAACCTAGCTGCTCTCTGCTGCTGATGTTTTTGAGGGGTTTTTTTGCCTGCGCGTGCTTGTGTGTGTTTTGCATACGCGCGTGTTGTCCCTGGAGATCTTCAGCAGCAGCGCGCGCTCGTGGCGTTAGCAAGTCAGCTACTGTAAACAATAGTAGCCCACTTCCGATTGTAAAATAAAACACCGACCGCGCCGCTCTGTTGCTGTTTATTACAAATAAGACCTTTTCCCCCCTCTCTGAATAGAAGCTTTCCATAACAGGTGCTATGATTTAAAATACATAACGTCGCTAACTAAAATCATGTCTGTTTAGAAAATGACTTAAATATCAGTTAGTTACTTTCAACAAAAGTGCTTTGATTTTTCTAAACGTTTTTATGTCTATTTCAATGCTAACCACTCCCAATCTGAAGAGACTCCTTCAAGTCAAAATGTGTCAGTATATGAAGACTTAGCATATTATTATGAGCATTAATTATCATCCAATAATTATTTATTAGCATCTCAAAATTATGATTTAGCATTTCGTATTTAAGAGATGTGATGTAAAAATTCTGACTTTTCTCGTAATATAGACATCTCATACACGTTTGCATTTAATAATTATTTGATAATTATGACTTGGTTTCTCATAAATAGCATTGCTTGATTATGAAATACTATCTCAAAATTTTGATAACTGAAATATATTTTATTATGACTTAGCTTTTATAACTATAAATTCAATTTAATGTAGTTCATACCACCAGTTCACAATAAAAGTAATCTCAGGGCACTGGACAAAAAACTAGCATCTTGTGATTATAAAATTGGCTACTATTTTATAATTATGACTTGGGATTTCATAGACTTAAAGGATCGTTTTTCATTAAACAGTTAGAAATATGGTAGATTTCCATACTATAATGCAATGCAATTTAAAAAAAAAAACATTGAAACTCATTGAAAGGTTTCTGAGTTTGACCATTTATATACAGTCTGTTGATGGTTTGGACCTTAAATGTGGTATTCCAATAGAAAGCATGTGGAAGAAAATCAGATTTTTGGTGTCACTATGCTGACACCTGCTGGATAAAACTAATCCAAAAAACAAACAAACAAACAAAAAAAACCATTTCAAGCTATTTAAGTATAATGCTTCAAAACATTCGCTAAAATATATTTATTTATAACTTTTGGGTTAGTTTTTTAAACAATAATCATAAGACTTCTCAACAAAGATTCCCTACCCTGACAGCTAACCTAATGCAGAGCAACTCCAAGATAAACAACAAAAAATAAAGAAATGCTAGGGGCACTAGCCAACTATTTAGTGAGAAAGTAGAAATAAATATTTATTTAGTAAGAAATAAGACAAAATTGTGTTTGTATGCTTCATTGTGTTAGGTCTAAATGAACCCCAAAATTATTAAATCCAAATGCTTTCTTCAGACTTAGCCACCAACAAAATAAAGACCCATCATTTTTTATTCAAAGCTGGTTTATTCAACTCACATTTAGACCCTAAGTTTCGGGTCACACAAACGTAAGCACCGTTCTCAATGCCTCTACAGTGTAACATGCTAAAAAATATTAATAATCAACACTGCATGTAAATAAATTGTCAAAAAAATATTGTTAGTTATTTTAAAAAGTGCTGTTTTGAAAGCTTGATTTAATACTAAAAAAAGAAATTAATCATATCTAGAACGTCACAGCTTCCCAAGTTCTGACAGAAACAACAGATTTGTTTGTACTGGTTGGACTAGAATTAATGATACAAAAAACAATCTTATGTGACATTGCCACACAAAACTAGAAAAAAAAATAATATAAAAAGGGCACAAATTTGAATGAAATCCAGATCAAATTAAACAAGTCTGTTATTGTACAACTTATTTACAGGAGCTGCTGTCAAGGTAGTTTTGTTTCAGACACGTTTGAGTGAGAATACAAATGACCATTCCCTTCCTCCCGCAGTGTGCGGTCAGTGCCTGTTTTGTGCTTCACGTCTAGGAATTATTATGGCATCAGATATGTTCACATTTCATTCTTTGGAGACCTGCATGTAAATTGTAAGAAGTATCACACAAAGCTTCGTAGAGGGAGAAGCAGAAAACATTTTACAGAAAAATATCACAGGAAATTTTGCTCAATCTTTTTACTTGTTTTACATTTTTGTTGAATTTGACACAAAAACAGCTGAGCGGGCAAAGCAAAGTTAAGCAGGGTATTTAAACGTAGTCTGGGCATTTTAGAAGTGATGTTTTGTGGAATAGTAATCAGTAGTTAGTACCTTATTAGCTTTGATATCAGTCATAAAGCAGAGAATAATCCAGAGCTAACCACAATTGCACACTCCTGTCATAGACTGTTACGCAGACAGACTCAGCACCATTGACCTTCGTTTGACTAGCCTTTAGCTTAGCCTGGAGAAAGACTTCTGCTCCTTTCGCCATACTCCATGCTTTAGGGCTGATGTCACGGCTGAGAAAGTACGGCTGTCTATTAGACAGAACATCATTTCAAAAATGACCAGACTTACTTTAAAGAACGAGCAGATGTGTCTTCTAGGAGCTTTATATACTGAAAAGAACAGTACGAATATTTTTTTTATCCTGTTGATCTGGAAGTGCACAGGCTTCTGGACTGACCAGACTTTGTCTTTGTGATATTGCTGACAGCCACAAAGTTCTGCTTTTTTGAGGGAAAGTGAAGCAGCTTCCCACCTTCCGCAAGTAAAGAAGTCTATGCTTGGAAGTCGCCTCCAAAGTGTCTACTTTGTTCTTCGGTCATGGACAGGTAGGTGGCCCTCATAGTGGGGGAGTACTGTTAAGGAAATAAGCGCAGAGAGATACAGAGATGATTATACAGCCAGTTTGTGCTGATGGGATCAGTTTACATGTAATCATTTAGAATGGGATGAAAGGAACAAGAAAGGGTGAGTTCACTAAGTATTTATCCTTTGAGAACCAAATTTCTGTCCACAATTAATATACTGTATTTATTACCAGCCGGTAAATGCTGAAGCTGGACAATAATGCTTTTGGCTGTTTCTAAGTGTGTGTCCCAAAATATCTCATGAACCACTAAAAAATAGTTTAATAAAACTTGTATAAAATAATAATTTGATGAACATCTACAACTGAATAACTTTTGGAGTCAACCTGTTGAAGTTGCAAATTATAACTCAGCCAGTTTTACAGATATTGAGCTAAAATTTAATGTGGTCAAAGCTGTGTATCACTTGCAATATACACTTGTGGGACATCTTGCAACATTGCATGAGATTTTGGATAAAGTATTTCTGGGATGATCTTAGTCTAAAAGTCTGGCATGATAGGCAACAGGCGATCAAACATTCCTTTAAGGAAAGCTAGGCCTTCATTTCAGTGGAGTATTCCTTTTAACATCAACTGCTTCCATTCATAAATAGCTAAACAGCAATTAAAAATGATGCCTGCTGCTGAACACTTGGTGCCAACACAAGCCATAGGGTTGAGTGATTGGAACAAGACTGCTGCATGCACAGTGGGAGCTACCTGAAAGGACAAACTACAGTACCACCCTGTGACCTCTAGGGGGCAGACAAAACTTTTGATACGTAGAAAAACAGCTCTGAGATGAAGACAGCAGATTTTTGGAGTTGAGAGCCATGCCAACCAGGAAAAACAACAACAACAAAAAAAAAACTGCACAGGAACCAAAATGATATGAAGTGACAGAGAAGTAACACGTGAAGATACTGTACAGCAGAGGAAAAGGAAGGGAGAGGAGAAGCAAAAAAAGACTTACTCGATGTCTATACTGCTGAGAGTATATCTCCAAAAGTTGATAAAAGAATAAAAGGAAACATAGAAACAAAAGATAGAAACACACACACACACGACAAACAAACAAATAAAACAACATATATAAAAGAAGCTGTTAGCTGAAAATGACTGCATGATGCTGCATAGTTGTAGTCATGGGGGAGAGTTTGTAATGTGTTGATAAAATAAAACAAAAGATAAGGTAGAGAACATCATATACAGTTTCATGTCTAGTTACAACTACAATTTAATAGTAACAATTCAAAAACCTATACTTATAGTTCACACTTTTTATAAGTTAAGTTCCAAATACAAAACCATTTAAAAGAAAATGAAAATTTCTTTTACTAAACGCCAATTTAACAATGCAGCTGCCAGGATGCTTTTAAAAGGTTGTGCCTAATGAAAATTTAATTCTAAACATTTCTATTTTTATCCAAGTGATATAATAAAGGACAAACAGTGCAGCAGTATGTGGGGGAAAAAAATATATCAGCAAGGCAGAAAATCTTCTGAGACAACAGTCAAAAAGTTAAGACCCGCATCTCTTTCTCCTGGAAAAAAAAAAGCTGCCTGAGAGGTTAAACAGTGTTCCAACTAAATTAAATATTAGCTACATTAATTCTCCTCTCTTTGCTTTGGCACTACAAGTCAGACTCCTGGAAGACAGGCAGCAGAGAAAGGCACTCATTAAATGCAGTGTGGTTTTCAAGAAAAGAAAAGGTGGACTTCACAGTTAAGTGATGTAAAGGTTTGTATTAACAAAGAAAGTAATGTAAAATAAGGAGGAATAAATAGGCTACAAGTTTTAGCTTGGATGAAAGTCATGTTATATAAAGGACTTGGTTTGTGGGGCCCAACGCACCGAGGGGGGTGGGGAGCCTCGTCCTATCAGAGGAACATTTTCATACCGCGGGTTCCCTCCAAAAAGAGCCGTTTGGTTCCTGCAAAAAAGGGATACATGAACAAAAGAGCAACTTAAAAGCTCGAAATTGAGCTCCATAAATAAATGAAAGTGAAACGCTTGTCTCCCACTCACATGTACTCAGACATGGGGGCGTTGGAGACGGTGGGAGCGGGCGGGTGCAGGCTGCTCTGGCTGCCCATGCTGCTGCTGTAGCTGCAGAAGCTGTGCATGTTGGTGTGGTTGGGGTTTTGGGAGCCCGTTCTTCTCGCTCGTGGATTGAATGGGTCCTCCTCATCGATGTCATCGTAATCTCGCTCTCTTAAAAAAATGAAAAATGGATTCATTTTAGGAGAGTGTTAAGGCCAAAAACTTTTCAGTGAAACAAAAGCCTTTCATGTCAGAGTTTTAGGCTAATTAGGTTGACAAATGAGTTGTATTCATTTTGGTCAAGCCTTGAAAGATGCACACTCTCATGCAATACTGAGAATAAACTTTACCTCAACATCTACATGATACATTTTGAATCACGTTGACTCCAATTGTTAATCATAATCATCTAGTAGTCATCTAATGACAAATGTCTGAAGGTTTTATTAAAACCCAGTCAGTGGTTCATGACAGATAGAGAAATAAAGAAATATTCCCACACCCAGCACACAGTTAGCATAACGGAGATCTGTGCTGCAGGCTAACGTGAGGGTGCTGAGGCAGGAAGACACGAGCAGAAACAAAACTGACCTGCTGGCAATTTGTCTCCATGCCCTGGGGATGGCACACAGCATGACAGTGAAGGCACAGGCTGCAAGGATGGAGAAGAGGCACAGATACAGCACGCCCTCTACCCCGTCATAACACACCCCCACCATTGCATCCAGGTAGTCCTGAAGAGGAGACAACATGAACGTTCATATTAACAAATGACAAACTATTTAACGTCAGACCAGATCATTTCAAACAAAATATTAAAAAAAAAAAACTTATTGAAAGAAACTAAACCTGGTCATTTTTGAAGTGATGTTCTGTCACATACGGTAGTTATCAATATTTAGTGCCTTATCAGCATAGACCATCAAGAAAGAGGCAAAAGTCCTCATCCAGGATAATGGCTAGCCAAACAAGGGACAGAGTTTTTGTAGCTTTTCAGACTTCTAAAACAGTTTATATTTCAAAAAAACTTACCAGTGTAAAAAAATGGCTATATTAGCAAATAATATTGTATGAATGTACATGTGCTGACAATAGACTGTGTATTTGTAGATGGTGATTTCTTTTAGTTTTTTCTGGAACTGCTCTTTGTTTAGTTGCCGTTTAAATGTCAAATCCTGCATGGACACTTACTTTTAAGCTGACCTTTGGTTTGTAATGCTGTTATCCCAATTAGGCTTAAGTAAACAAACCTTGTTGAGCCCCCTGCAGTCCAGCAGGGCGGTGAGCTGATGCAGACTGGCCTCGGAGGAGTTGAGCAAATGCTGGATACCCAGTAAATCTCTCTGTGTGGAGAGGTTGTGTCTTTGAAAAAACGCTGCAGCAGTTATTTATATACAATCCTCCGACACGACAATTAAAACAATCTCATAGCAGTACCTCGGCTGTGGGAAACAGAGGAACGGCGAACTGCAGCAGGCCCTGAATCTGGATCTGCATGGTGGTCAGAGACCTTTGGAAGATTGTCAGAGGCTGCGAAGGATTAAAGATATTTGATTGCAGGTGAAGAACATGTAGAATAGACCCTAATAATACCCAAAGGGTTGAATCATAATGACAGAATCTGGATACCACATCTCAAGTTGTGTAATCTAGACAATTTAAAACCAACATATGGAATTATGGCTCCAAATGTGTTATTTGTGTGCTTCCATAATTGAAAATTCAGTTAATAATAAATTATACAATGTAGTACTCGTGTATTCATGAGCTGACCCTTAAATTCATGCTTTAGCAATAAAAGAAAAATCTAAGTTTTTCCATTTAAGTTTATTGTCAAAAAGTCTAATTTTAAAATAATTTTAATTCATTAGATTTAATGTCCCATTTCTTTAAGAACAGAGAAACTTTTAGTAACTGTAGATTTAAATTTTTACCAACAGAGGGCAGAATCATCTTCCACAATAAGCACAATAAGCCAAGATTTCTTCTAACCTTAAATAAAACATAAATCTCTCTTTTTAAAAAAATAACATCTATGTCTGTGAATAAAATAATGAGTTCTATTTCCAAAGTACATTCTTTACGGTCACTGAACCCACACTAGAAGCCTGGAAACCCCCTGGCCTGTGGCACAATGTTAAATTGAAACAGGATACGGTCAATTAGCGCTACTATCCATAAACTCAATTGCTTTTTTCTGATCTGAAATTTATTTTTACATCTAGAGTAGACAACGATCTGTGGTCCAGCTGCCTTCAGCGGCACAGTCTAATAGCTGGGACAGATTTGGTGTTTCACTTTGGCTGAGATGGGATTGTTCTGAGACAAATAAAACAAATCAAAGACAGAAAATGTCTGGAGGAGGACAATAAGAACAGAAGAAGATATAAAATAACAACAAAAACAAAACAAAACAGAAAAAGAATGGAAAAAAAACACAGACTGGGCACAGTGTGAAGTCCAAAACCCTAAATATATTTGGGTGTGGAGCATCACTGCTGTACTGCAGCCTGAAAGCATGAAAGTGAAACACTGTAAGACGAAAAAAAAAAAGAGATTGAAAGCTTGTTTGGTGGCCAATCATCCTCCAGCTTGCTTGTAAAGTTTGCACCTGCTGGAATCTGTGCAGCAGAAACACTGAGCTTGTTTACCAGGAGAGGTGATGCTTGTCTGCCCTCAGCTGCTGGGCTCCTTGTGCTTGTGCTCCAAGGGACACGTCAAGAGCCAGATAATAAGATTTGAGCTCTGTTGGGTCAGAGCTTGCAGAAATTGATTTAGCTGCTGACTGAGGAAGCAGGAGATGTGACCCAAAATGTTGTTTTTTTTTCACGCTGCTTCTCTGAAGAGCGGTGGCACAGAACATCAAAGAGATACCAAAGGCGTACCACATTGTTTCGTCAAATCAGCTATTTTATGGTTACAGTCTTTTGTCTGGGCAGCTTTGTGTCACTTAGGCATGCTCTGGTAAACAAGAGATACAGGAGAAACAGAAAACAGGGAAAAAAGAGTGGAATGTTCAGAAATTGTGACTTGAAGTTGGGGCATAAATCTGCCCGACAGGAAAAACAGAAATGATTCAGATGAGACTTGAGGGGCAGAGAAATGAGTTCGGTATCGAGCAAAGAGCTCCGTGAATTTCCTAAGTAAGCAGATATTTTATTTTCTGTTTGTTGGTGTGGTCAGTTGGGGTGTAGTTCGGGGGTGTTTAGCTTATAGATTTCTTTGATTAAACTATAACAATTCAGTTTCGGCTTGGACAAATTTCAGCAGTCATTCAGCGTTCAGCAAATACGAAACACTTTTTGCAGAAAATGCAAATTTGTTTAGTTTAATTGTATGTTAGGTGGTTTTGATTTCTCTAATTCTCTTCTTATAGTTTATCCTAGCAGTGTTGATATTTGTGTCCAACTACATCAAACCGAGGATTAAGTTGCAAGGTGAATGAATCTCTTATTTATGTAGGACCTTTCCGAGAAATGTACAATATATAATCCTAAAGAATATTGTTTCGCACTTTTCTGAGCAGTTCCAACATCTAACAACTCTGTGCTCTAGTAAAGCTGTTTTCAATACCAGTAAAATGAAATCCAAAAATGTGCTAAGTTTGATTAAATCTGACTTTAACCCTGATTTGATGGGGCACATTTTGATTATCATTTATGCATACAATGTCTTGGAATTTAAAGTTGCTGTGAACCATTCCCTGAGCAGGCCGTGATATTATGACCTCCATCTTTATTCAACACATTACTTCAGGAAATCAAAATCAACCTGTTTCCTTTTTTACATGATTTAACATGATGTGGCAGTTTCATAGTGAGCCAACAAACACCCTGATTGTAGTAGTATTGACTCTTATTTTGTTTTGTATTGCCACATATTCCCCACCTGCTGAAAGGGATTAGACAGAGTCTGGTTGCAGTAAAGGTAGTAGTGAACGATATCTGTGGAAAATACAAGAACATGGATCAGCATTTATTCGTCAACCAGACCATTCTTGATTACTATTCATTATTCACTAAATTATAATTCATTTTATTCACACTGAAGCTCACCAGCAGTGATGATTCCCTTTGTCTGACTCATGATGTACTTGTCAGGGGACACACAAAAATCACTCGTGCCCTGAAAAAAATAAAAATAATAAAACAAAACCAAAAAAAACCAACATAAGAAAACTGAACCTATGCTCTCTAAAAGAATCATTTAAAGCTGGAATGAATCAGCGTGTTAAATCCCTAGCAACCTGTCTGACATTTTGTATTTTTTTGACGTAAAACAACGAAATAAAGTCCTCTTTTTAGACAGGAATACTTTTCTGTTCTGTCAATCACAACCACTTTCACTGTGCTGCAGAGTGCTAACAAGAAGCCCGCATTGGCAAAACTAATAAAAGTGATGAGCAGGCAGTCTCATCCGTACCGTGCTGTCTGAATGTTAAATGTCCCAGGGGCCCAGGACAAACACACTGCGTGTAGCTTAACCTTCTCTGGGGGTTACACTAATGAGCCCCAAACACTCAGATGAGATAAAGCGAGCTGAATCTCTCTGAAAACCCGAGCTCGTTTGCTAACAGCAAAGGAGACAGAGGAGCTCTGCGACTGAGGGGCAACAGTGTTAGAATTCCTGAAGGGACAGGAGAGAAACTGCAGCGTTCTGACTAACCACCACAGTGTATAATTAGATGAGTGTGTGGGGGATAATTCTTTATGCCTATATTTATTGTGCTTTCAGGAAGTAATCCAGTGTAAACAATAGAACACCTGCAGTTTGAGTTTTCCCGTGCAGATCATCACGCATCTGTCGCTTAGTAATGCAAAAATGTATGTCAGAGTGGAGCCACCCATGGAGAGCCTAAGAAATGCAAATGAAGCCGATGAAGCTGGATTTTCGTCGAACAAGCTCAGAAGAGCAACAACACTCCTCATTTAGATGGAGGGATCATGAGACATCACAAGTTGAGCTATTTTTTGAGGGTACAAGTGTTCAGTAATACGTCAGGTGTGGTGTTTGAACTTGGTGACTGTTGCAGAGTCGTGAGATGTTCTCCACACCAACATTTGAGCAACTTTGATAAGGGCTGTGTAGCAAAAAATATAATTAAACTGTAAACCGTGTCTGTAGGAGAAATCAAAAGCTTTTAATTAAAACAACAGTTGTTAAACTCCATGATTTTGAATACAGGTCTTAGTTAAAGTCATTTCCCATCCCTGTCAGGTGTGGTAACAGTTCACAGTTTGCGGCGTTATAAATCAGCGAGTCAGGAAGGGAAACAGCTCACCACAGCTGTGGCCAGGTCAGCTCCCAGTGACACCCAGCTCAGGATCAACGTCAGAACTCCAAACACCATCATCCTGCAGCAACACAAACAGCATGAGTACAAGACCGCTCCATGGACTATTTGATTTATTCAATGGCTATTT
>JAVKLF010000047.1:12777196-12791161 GCA_034783495.1 Millerichthys robustus
GTTTGTCAAATCAAATAATAACATCTAACAGCTTTTAGATAGAGATATGTAAAAACCCCAGCTGTACAGGAATAGTAATGATAACATTACATATGCAGGAGTAGTTTAATTGCAAAAACTAAAGTACAGAAGAAACTTTAAACAGGGGAAGAATTGAGTGAATGATGAATCAGCACTCACTCAACGAACTTAGCAAGGGGATATAAGGATGAGTTCATTACACAAGTGAATTTTTCTCTGTTTAAGGGAAACACCATGAAACAAAAGAAGAAAGAAGAGCTTTTCCTAAACGTGAGATCACATTTCTGTCACTGCAGCTGAGTTGCTATGTTGCAGCACTTCTTCTCCGCTCTATTGGCCTACATCTGATTACAGCCCCCTGGGCTGATGGGCGTTCCAGCGCTCATGAGGATGTTCACATTTGCTTTTGTTTCTACGAGGCTCCCACCCTGATGATGTCATTTTATCAACAAAAAAAAAAATGGCATTAAATACATTCAGGAACAGAAAACAAATCAGTTCAAATGATAAATCAGCTTTAGTTAGCTATTTTTCACCATGCATTTCAATAAACTCCTGCTAATTTGACTTCAGAGGCGTTTTGCAAAAACCCCAACATAAATTTATACACGTTGATCATCATCAGCCGGTTTGTCTTCACAAATTACAGCTCCGATACAAATCTGTCCCACAAATAAATAACCTCCTGTACAAATCAGTATGTGTGTGATTTTAACCCCTATCTTTCTTTCTGTCTGTATTCCCTTGACCTTCCCCACAGGATCTTTTCAGTGCCCACAGTTCTACACTCTTTCTGTCAGTGTCTCTGTATGATGAACCCTCACACATAACATGAAAAGAAACAGTCCGACTTCACAGCCTGTTTTAAACCAGCAGGAACATCAGAAGCAAAGTCTGCCTTCCAGTCTTTCTGATTGCACGTGTAAGTGCAGTAACGTCTATGTACCAACTATTTTAGTAGAATTTCAGAAGACATTCGTAACTAGTAACTAGTCTTCCACCATCTCAGCTCAGTGAGATACAACGTAGAGCACAGAAATCTCTTAAAACACTTGAAATGAATGCAAAAAAGGTCAAGTGTTGCATAACAAGTCTTAAAATGATGAGGATAATGCGTTTAAACAGTGCTTTATTTTACGAAGCCTTACGCTTAAATAATTAGGAATCACTGACCTACTTCCCTATTTGTCTGCCTGTATTTGACTCCAGTGAACTATAAGAGCTGCTATATAGAAGTGTTACACTCAGTAACTTGGCAAACAAGAGCAATGCCCTCTGACTGCCCGCTCGGTGCCTGCAGATCAAGTACCAGCTGAGCGAGCGACATGCTTGTGCTCTGGGAGGCAAAATGGCTTCACTGATTTTGCAGCAAAGGGAGTGTAAACCTGAAGCAAAGCACAGCGAGTGAGACGTAGAGGCCAGGAGAGCAGGGCAGATGATGCAGCGGATACTCTCCACTCACTCTGAATTAAATCCTATTGGGAAGTAGATTTTCTCCTTGACTGGAAAAAAGAAACGATTGCTCAAACTATTTAACTAACAAGAAAGAAGCCTACAATATATCACCTTTAGACAAAGTGAGGGATTCCAAGAGATCAGTGTTTTTGAAGGAATTCATGTATTTCTGGGAAATTTGATTTTAATTAAAGCTAGGGTTGGTAATTTTGGAGCGCTAGTAAGATTTGAAAGTGGCAGCTCCTTTAAGCTCCACCCCTCACCCCCCCCTATAAAAGCTCTGTTAAAAGCCACGCCCCCACCCCAAACTTGAACGTGCACCTGACAAGAACTCAGCGGAGCACTGACGCGACAATGTGACATATTTCATGAAAATATCAACTCCCCCCGAAGCGAAATTAATAGTTACCTGTCCAACAGAAAAACAGCAACCTCTGCATCGCTTTTCAGGCCCTTCTGATGCTAAATTGTCTATTATTTTGCAGCTCTCACAGAGGTCAGTTTTTTTTTGTTCCTTTTTCTGAATACATAATATATTGACTACTACCTGTGTTTCTGAACAGGATTACCAACAATAGCTTTAAAGCTAAATATTTCTAAAAGCATAAAGGTTAGAAAGAGACACATGAATGATTAACAAGGCACAATATGTGGAAGTAGTTTGACTGCAAAAAAACCACAGAGGAGAAACTATAAACAGACAAACAAATGTGAATGCTGACTCAGCATTCACGCAAACGCCAAATAAAAACCACTAACAACGAAGTTTACAGCAAAGTGTACTGCTGTCTCTCCCTCTTTTACATATGCGTGTAAATCCTTGTCAAAGCTGTTATTCTTTGTGTCACTGGAACACCCAGTCAGCCGGTTTTAAGCACCACAATGAGCTGGTTGACCTCCAGAGTGTAATTTGCCTCCAACCACTTCCACTCAACTGGAAGAGAGCATCCATCGGGAGAGCAAACACTCTTGGCACCGACTCGCCTTGTGCGTGTGAGCACAGGGGTGAAAGGGTGAAGTGTGGGGAGGGTCTGTGGTTACTGGGTCAAGTTTGCTGCAGTTCTCATCCTTGACTAACGTGACTCGGAAAGACATACGGATGTTGAGCCGAATAAATGGAGGCTAAGATGGATTTTAGGTTTTCTGAAAGCTCCATGCAGAGCAGAATGACGGAGAATAAAAGGAAATTTAAAAAACATGATATGTACAAATTTTGCGTACGGTTTTAGCTCAAGCACGATCTTTTGTAAAGAGCTGCAATGCCGCTTTTAAATCAAATGCAATTCCTGTTCAAAGCAATTCAAAATAGGTCAAGTGTTAAACCGAAATAACAATCCTCAGGAAGTTATATTGCTGATAACATCTTATGGCTTTGCTCCCATCTCTTCATAGCTCTCCGGTTCAAATTTTAGAGTAAAGCCACTGAGACGGCAACGCTCGGAGCCTGTTCATTGTCCTGCTGGCAACGCTGAAAGGCAAATGGTCAAATAGGACAGGGGAAGCTGAGCCGTGTTTGTACATGGATATTATCCAGGGGCTTAGCTGTCTTGTACACAAGCAATTTCCCATGGGAAGAAACAGAAAGCCCACACCAAGCTTCCACTCTCTGCCCCAGTCATCACATATTTGACTTAGAATTGATCATAACTTTACTTCTTTGGCTGTTTGTTATATAAAATTATCAATCAGTTTTTGTAAAATAATAGATCTGTGTGCTAATCTTTTATCCATTTCTCTCCAATTTCAACCTGACCGTTCTGCTGTGTGATGTACTTCTAAACTTAGAAATGTCACAAAAAGAAGAAAATCTAATCTAAGTGAATGTTATGGTTTTACAGGTCATGTCAGACTCACGTGGTGAGCAGCCACCGGGACTGCTTGGCCAGTCCCAGGCAGGCCAGCAAGCAGATGATCAGGTCCAGGATGAGCAGCAGCAGGTAGGTCAGCCACCTGCAGAGAGACACAACTGAAGATTAACTGCTGATGTTGAATACGTTTAACACGGGATGGGAGGGATTTGTCAAAGAGAAACTACAATTTAATATGACTTGTGTCCCAGTATTGTAAAAGCATCCTTCCAGTTGATCCAGTTTAGTAACAGCCACTATTGAATGTGCTCCGATGGCAAGTCGCAGCACGAATGACTAAACAGAATGAGTGTCCAGTCATTGATTCTGTTGAAAATATTATTTATAATTCATTTACACACTTGAAAAACTAAAATGTCTAATAAAAGTTTGAAGTTGGCAGCAATCCACTTTTTCTTGTTCCTACTCAGATTAGCCGTTAGCACATCGATCAATCTGGTCAAAATTAAAATCAATTTCTCCAAACTGAGACCTTTCAAATAGCTTTCTGCACCAGGTAGGTTATTGTTTCATTTTCTTTCCATAGCTATTCTTTAAAATATTTGAACGATCCGTACAAGAAAATGAGCAAGGCAAATCAAAAAGGGGAAGGCATCCTGCTATCTTTTAATGCACATCATTAGACACATTCAGTAGTGGTCACCTGAGGTGTCTGTTTGAGGGCAAACTCCGCCCTCTTTAGGGTAACCATCTGTTTTGTGAGCAGCAGATGAGCAAAACAAAGTCTGTTCAGATGGTTAATAATGAATGGCTTCAGAACAACTGAAGGTTTTTTCTTTGTTTTTTCACCTCTACATTGTAATTTGTCATCCTGTCCTACCTGTCAAGTGTTATTCTCATTGCTCATCTCTTCCTGCTGGCAAAATTCCATACCATTTTATATTTTTAAATTTCTTTTACTTCCCACTATTCTAAGCACTTGACAAAATCCTCTCCACACAACCTCATCTCTGATGCTCTTGTTCCGCAACTTTTTTATTCCTCCCCCTTTTCTGTCATGCAGTTTAATCTCTTCCAATCTCCTTGTTTTTTTTTTCAGCTTTTCTCTTTTTTTCTCACTGCCTCTTTCTCGTTCAATATTTTCCACTTCCGATGGGGTACAGCTGAAGAAGCTGAAGCATCGACACGGGAGGCTCTGGGGCACCGCCACGTTCACCTTTATCACCCAAATTCAGTAGCTCAAAGTGAGTAAAGCATGTAGCAATCGTGCAACAGCTTTTTTTTTTATTTTTTGCAAGGAAAGTGCGACAGGCAAAGCACAACCTTGTCACATCACTTTGTTACAGAGTGATTAGGGTTACATGGTGGTAGTAGTTCATTGTAATAACCAAGTGTTACTTTATCAATGTTATTACTCATATCCTACAGCAGTGAGACTGAATTATTTCAACTATCTGTATAATATAATCCCTCGGAGTGAAATAAAGTAATTTTAGGCACATTTTGCTGTACGCTGGTCACACAGAGTTCTAAAAAGGATTCAAACTGAGAAATCCGGACTAAGATCCCTCTCCTGCTGCAGAGTTTTGATCCCATTTTATTAATAATGATTTATCATATCTGCCATAGTCAATTATTATTGATAATTATTATGAGGAGTCCTGAACATTAGAATGTATCAGACAGTCCAATATTCACAAATATGCCAATTTATTATTGTTCTTATAAAAGGTGAGTCGTGCAAATTTATGTTTGTATTAAACAAGTAGCTCTTTGAGTTACTCTGTACCCCCCTGTAGAGCCCTCAAAAAGATTGGTGACCCGTGTCCTATCTTCATGAAAACTTTGGTTAGTAAGTGCAAACTAAACGGGAAAGCTTCTGTGAGGTACATTTTGTTCATCCAGAATGAAATACTGAAAATATTTCTCTGCTCGTGTGGCTACAAAAACGTAGCATGAAATCAGCATTATGAGAAAAGCCTTAAAAGCAAACACAACATGTGGTGAAAACACTTCTCTTTTAGTCAGTCCAGTTAAAAATATTTGTATTTTTTTCAACCATACAAAAACTGTTGGGTTCCAGGCAGTAATAACGAGTCCATTAAAAGCTTGTCTGCCTACTTTTAGTCGGCCCGCTCTCTTAGTGTGAAGTTTTGTGGAGCAGAGGGGTCTTGTTACATCAATAGAAACACAACTTCCTATTTGTCACTGCGGACTCCACAGAAATGGCACAAGTGCCAAAAGATGGTCCCGTTCGCTACAGGCATTACCATTCGCCTGAGTGATCAAAGATCCACAAGAGGAAGGCCAAATCCAAACGGCAGAAATCTCTGTGTGGTTTCAGGAATGAGCACAAAAAGCAGAAAGGTCAAAAAACATCCCATTTGTAGAGCTGTGAGGATGTGTGGTTCTTTTATGAGTCAATCAGTGAGAAACTGTTTGCACGGGAACCAAGGGTCTGTACAGAGAAGCTGCAGTAAAGCTTCAAGCATGTCAACAAAATCAATAGTAATAGAAATATTCATTCAACCTGAAGAAGAAGAAGAAGAAGACGCTTTAAGGTCATAGGTTATATTGGATGATGTTATCGTTTTGAAAAGGTTGTGTTTTGGGTGTCTACACAAAAACTCAAGGATGGCGTTTCAAGACGTTTTCACTCTGGAACCTGTTTTAAAACAATACCATTTTAAGGCTCCTAAAACATTGTTTCTTTGTGGACGCAAAGAGGATATGATTTCAAAAAAAGACTAGATGGCCCCTATAATGTGAATCTGATTTGTCAGGTGGAGATTATAAAACACAAAAACTACTTGTCCGTGACTATATTGCAGACAATCAAATTACTTTTTAAACTAATTCCAACGTAAAGTGAAGATCTGTGAAGGGAGGCCTTGGAAAATATTTCTCGACGTGCTGCATTTGTCAGCTGCTGCACTCGTATCATTACTGTTTGTACTCAGGATGTCTGAATGACGGCTAATTCTCTAACAGAATTCAAGCTTCCCACGCAAACACAGCTAATACGGGAATTCTTATTCACACAAGTGGATGACACATACATGTAAAGTCAGATTTCATTTCATCTATTAAATACCGAGTGATGTAACCAGGTCACAACATGCAGAGTAACTTCCTGCATATAAATTAGGTCTATCATTGTGTTTTGAACTGCTCTGTGACTGCATCCATATTTAAGACTTGATACCGAATGCCTGAGCATATTTATCACCCGCTGTTAAAAGTCAAATGCTGATGAAAAGGTTTTTGATCTTATTTGACGGTTAGCAAAATATCTCATGAACCATTGAACAGATTCCAATGAAATTGTCAGACATTAATCAATGGATGCACCTCTTCAACTGATTAAGTGTTACTGTCGATCCAATTAAGCATTCACCGCTGGTAACAGACAGTAGTCAACACAAAACTGGGTACAACTCAGTCAGTTTTACAGATACTAAGCTAAATTTTGATGTGGTAGTAGCTGAGAGTTTTTCACAACACATATTCTAAGCGTGGTATTTCACATATTTTCAAGGTTTGACCAAAACTGTTATTTCTTATCATGCGATGATCTTAGGTTAAATCTCTGACATAAAAATTGGAGGACAATCGTTTCTCCATGACTAATTGATAATATCTAATCTTTATGTTTGAGATCTGTGGGTCCAGTTTCACTCATGTTTGAAAGCCTCCTCTCATAAAATTTCTCTCCTTGTGGACCTTCTCCGACACAAATAACTGCATTCTGAAACAGTTCTACAACGCTTTGCATTTTTTGAAAAGCATGCACCGCTTTCATCACCTGCATGAATCCAGGTCCACGACAACCTTGTGTAATATTCACAGCAAGAGAAAAAGGAACATTTAAAATTTTGAGGGAAATACACTCCTGGATTTATCTCGTATCTCATTATGCAGCAAACAGAACATCTGATCGTTTTCTCACCTGTAATATTCTACGTTTGCTGTTTGATTGGCGATGGATGCCAGGTCCACTTTGGACACGTCCCAGTCGGGCAGGCCCAGCAGCTGTTTGATCACGTTGTCGGCCATCTGCTGCATGAACTGAAGGGTCTGCACGTAGTCGCCCCGTGTGGCAAAGATCTCATCCAGCCTTGCAAGGTGCTGGTGCAGACCAGTCCTCATGTTGCCCATGGTGCCGGTCACCTGAAGGGCAAGACAGGAACGAAATGAGCAGCAGTGGAATATTCAAAGTCTTTTCTAAAAATGATGCACAACTGAATTGACTAGTATATTAATTGTAATATTCTGCTTTCTGTTCCAAATGGACTGAACTGCTGTGAATTGTTTCATCGCAGATAGGTCAAATGTCTAAATATAGATGTTTTTGTTCCTTGCAGCGATGCACTCAGCTAGCCGGTGAGTGGCTGCTCTGTGGGGTCATTCACTAGTTCCACTGGAGGGGTCCTCAGGAAAGAACTTACTAACATACCTTGGAACACAGAGTGTCTATTTTAAGTCAACAGCTTGGACTGGAAAGCAGCCAAAACTGAGCGCTCCGAGGTGAAACTGCAGATTTTTTTTTGTAGAGGCTGTCAAACAATAATAAAAAAAATAGAATGTATCTATCACTAATGAGTTTGAGTTTGTTTACCTCTTTAAGCTGTAATCATACAGCAACTGAACCATTCCTTATGGAAACATGGTAATCCTCTGAGGAGATCAACAAACAAAACTCAGGCTTTTAATTTGATGTGTTACGCTTTTAATTTGTCGGCAAAGACTGCATTAAACAGCACATGGGTGTAAATATCTCCTGAACAGACATAGGACGGCTACCTAAGTTTAATTATTGCACATTTGGCTCGGAGAATGAAGTTGTTTATAGGAACATGACACTCACAGGGACATCCTGCTTTCTGATCATTAAAAAGAGCCAGAAATGTTTGTTCTCAGAGCTGGGAGGTTGGCGTTGAGGAGAAAGGCAGCTTGCATTGTTTGGGTTCGCTGAGGCGAGGAAAGAATGGGTGGAGTTGGAGTTGGTTTGTTTTCAGCATCCCAACTGCCTTAAATGGAAGAGAAAAGCTTAGGCTTTAAGTGTTTTAACACATCACTATTGTAGTGTTATTGTTGTGCTTTGACTGAAATATTTCACTCAAAATCTCCTGTTTCTATCAAAATGTGTTCATCTTCTGCAGCAACTTTTGGCAATTTTTGTCGGAAATGCTGAGTTTTAGCTTTTGTTTCTTTAGGACAGCTGCTGGTTAAAATGTGGGGAAATAAGGCCGATACGTTTGCATGATGATGCAGGAAGACAAATACAGGAAGAAAAAGCTGAATTACAGCCGAGGTGTTTTTAAAAGGTCTCTCTCCTCGATGATGGCTTTTTATTTTAAAAACCTTTGACAAGAACAAACTATAAAATATACCGGGAAACTAACAAAAATCGTAATAATCTTCTTAAATAGTTTCACATCCACATGGCTTTGTTGGTCTTGAGAGCTCAGTCTCAATTCTTCCCCTGTTTAAAATACAAAAGAACTTTAAGTATATTGATAAAATATCTGACTTTGCATACTTTTAAACCTTTAGTTTTCTGTTTTTGTTGTGACTACATACAGATCACCCAGTAAATAACTAAATAAACCTCAGTGTTTAGTTTATTTGATCTGATCTGTCCTCCCCATCAGATTGAGAAGATAAAACCGCAGATGCAGAAACAAAACCTGGTATCGAATCCCTGCTTCTTGTGTGAGAATAAGACTTTTATCTAAAACGCCTCAGGGAACTGGCCAATCCCGCTAATCTCTCCAACGCCTGGATCTAATCCGCACAGCAAAAGTGATCTGTGCTGATCAAAAAGATACGATCCGTAGCCCCAATCTTCTCGGAGGTTATCCCAGCATGCTGTCTTAAAGGCATGGTGAACCCCTCTTTGCCTCTTTCTAAAGAAACAGCTAAGTGAAAATAGTGGAAAGCTTCTTTTTTTTTACTTCTGGAAAAGCCAGAAGAGGGGGGGAAAAAAATCAATATACCAGAAACAAAGAGATAACTGTGAAAAATGAGGCACTGCCTTGAGCAGGACAGATGGCAATGTGTTGGAACATTTTTATTTACGGTTTTAGCTTCAAGAAACAAAATAATATATAGATAAACATAAATGCTTTCTTTTACTGTACATAATTGTGTATTGATTCAAACTTATTCTTCTAAGCAATGTCCAAACCCCCTGGTGTTTATTGCAAAAATCTCATTTTCAACCTTGTAGGAAAATATATTTATTTAAAGTTAGAACAGCTGCACCTCTAATATTACTTTATAATATATCATATATTCTTCTCAGAGGATTTAAATAAGTTGTAGAATGGCAAATATACTCTGTTGAAGTCCCTTATTAATACATACTCCCAGATTTCACGGAAGCACAACTTCCATCCTTATGAATGAGAATTTTATATTTGAGCCTGTTGGGGTGAAGACAGGAGAATACGAGATAGACAAAGTCTGTACAAGTACAGGCCTCATTGAGAATGTCCCTCACTGATTAGAAACACATAGTTAGAAGTCTTTTTTTTATTTAAAAGCTGTGTGTTGGCCTCACTGAAACGGAGCAAAAAGCATCCTAAGTATTTAATGTTTAAGATTTGTTAAAGTAACACTTTCGTTCAATAAATCAAGAATTTTAGAGTTTCATAAATTAGTTTTTCTGAAATAATAGGACCCCAGAACGTTACAGACCTTACAGTATTCAGTTAAAACATGCAGGAGATCCAAACTATCTTTTCCTAATGCTTTCAAACACTGAGTCCTATGATTAACTGCAATTCAGATCAGTTTTATTGACCGTTTTATTGCTTTGGTCACTATCCAGAGCTAATAAATGCAAATCTATCAGCCAACAAATAAAACCACCTGCCTTGGTTTATGCAGCCCTGGACAACCAAGGCATGGAATCCACCAAACCTGGTGTCAAATGAGCTACTAACATTCCTAATGGTACATTTAGAAAATGTTAGAGAAAGTTATGAGGTGAGGGCGACACACAACGGTTAACTAAAGTGAACAAATCAAACAAATGGTCTTGAAGCTGGTTGTTGACAGATACTTAAAAAGGAATCAATCAAATGTAAAAGAAAAAAAACTATTCTGTTAGAAAAGGTTTTTATAAGTAAATAACTAGTATTTTTATCAAACAAATATATAAGTGCAGCAATTCTGCCATAACTGGAGTCCATCCAATGGCGCTTTAACCATTTCACAGTCCAGTGAAACTTTAAATTGGGTTTGGAATACTCAACAATATCCGAGCATATGGTCTCTTTTTATGAATATGCTGCCTATATTCCCTTGAGCTGAAAAATAATAGATTTGTGAGGAACAATTAAGCCCTGCGTAATTGTGGCCTGATTGGTTTTTTTTTCTGTTCTGAGAAGTTGTTGTAGGTTAGATAAGAAGCACGAAAACGAAGTTAGAAACGAGGATTGTCAGTAACACTCATCAGAAAACGCCTGGGTCATCTTGGACTAAACAGAATATAACTACATAAATACTGTGAATGGTCCTGAATTTTGAAAGGAAGCACACCTCCCACCATGGTTCATTGCATGAAAGAATGTACTTTGTGGTATCGTTCAGTCCACTAGAGTTGAGGCGGTAACGACAATGAGAAAATATGATACTAGCAGAACTATAAATCAGCACCAAGGCTGAAAGTATCTAAAGCGAGACTCATCTTAACCTTAATCAGAGGCTGTAAATTCAGCTCTGTCTTCTGGTCCCACATTCTATTTCACCTCTTCATGACCGACAGCACAGGATATTCCAACTCTCAGGAGGAGTCAGACTTCGAACTTCTACACACTCAGAGATGCACATCATTCTGGGTCAGAGGTGAGAACTGGTATCACACCAGAAAAATCACCTGGATGGAGCTGTATGAGCAGTGGATGAATGTTTTCTGTGTGCCAAGTGTGCTTCCTCCAAACACACACAACGACAACATTCATTTTATCTTTGAATCCTTGGCAGATAAATAGCTGACTGTTTAGAGAACAGTGTAAAATTATGCACACTTAAATATGTGCAGCAGAGGAATATCCTGCTCGTTTCTGAGTCCTGGCCAAATGCTCAGCGCTTGACCCAGACATCAACGCAGTCCACTGGGTGATCGTTTGCAGCCAAGATGTCTCACAACACCCATCTCCTAACAATAGAGGTATTATTAATGTGACTAAACACTTCAAATGTCACACAGGTTCCATTACAGTACAGATAAAACATCCAGTCTCAAAACGATGCCTTCCTGTAAGCAAGGTAAAGTAGAATATTAACTAAAAGCTAAAAATAGCAACATGCTAGCTACAAATTGCAGTATAATACATAAAATAAACAACTGCTTTATGATATGAGAAATTTAGGCCAAGTAAAATGGATCACTTGTTAATGTTACAATTTTTATTTTTACATTTTTAAATAGCTAAGTTGTGTCTGTTTCCCTCCTCTTTCTAATGGATTAGCCATGTGACTAATGTCCTGGACAATTTGTTGTTTAGATTAATCAGTTGATCATTAAATAAAAACAAGCATTAATGGTAATCTTGGGGTAGATAGACACATCATAAGCATATATTCCAGACCGTAACAAATCAGGGTCTCAACTCTGACTAAACTGTCAGACTTTCTTCTTTTTCTACTTTTCTGTCCTGTGAGCGAACTTTCTTCTGAATTCTCTTGAAGCCGGGCTAAAAGGCATTTGTGGGGGCTGAAAGAGAGTTAGGCCCGTGTTGTCAAAAGATTTCAATACAGATTTCAGACTTGACTCTGCCAATCAGACGGCCCGGCACTGCTCCTTGTCCGTCCCAATCAAAGGGCTTTGTCTCCCGGGATCATGGTTGATTAGGTGGGGGGAGACTGGGAACTGTGTGCGGCACACTGGGCTCTTTGTCCCACTGAAGAATTAGACTCCTTAACAGTCTATAGCTGCATGCAACAGACTCACTCATGCACGCGCACAGAGAAACGAACATTTGTGCGTGTGCACGTTTCAAAATAAAGGCCATCAAGCCCAATTATACGTTTGCACAAGTTCAGAACTAAATGGGGAAAAGTGCTTTGAGAAATTCCTTGAAGGAATGCCCGCCTTCTTTCATGCTAAAGTTTTAAACAAAGATCACACTCAGATTCTGTGTTTCGAAAGACTTTCAGCTACTACCCCACCAAATTTTGGCTCAATGCCTATAAAACTGACTGAGCTACAGACATTTTTGGTGTTGGCTAATGCTGATTAGCTGTGGCAGCCATCTTGAGTTGAATGAATCCAAAAGGTAATCACTTGTAGATGTACGGTACATCCAATAATTACTTTCTGAATGTTTCTTTCAGATTTGTCAAGTGGTTCATGAGAAATGTTGCTAACAAACAGACACACAAACACACCCAGACAAAGGCAAAGGCGTTATCTTTCACCTTTCAGGGATGTGTGATAATTAAAAGAATATGACTGTATGCAATGCAAGCTTAAAAAAACTCAGGATATAAAGTAAACCAATGGCTTATGACGGGTAATGCACACAAAGTGAGAACAAATCCCAAAAGTCCAACATGTTTTCAGTTTAAAGCATTTATGTGATGGATCCATGAGAGCCAGGATTCTGAGAGCTCTGCAATAAAATCTGAGCTTATACTTTCCTTCATCACCGCTGCCACTTGTCCTGACAGTAACTTGTGCTGCAGCGAGAGTGCTCTTAACTCCCTCAGCAGAGTGTTTATTACTGAGGCGGCGTTGACTCACCACTCTGAGTAGCTCTCGGACCACCACATTAATCTCCATTAACACACATAGAGACTTAATCCCTGCTCTTCGACAGCTCCCCACCCGAGGTCATCGCCTGCGTCAATACGTTCGCAGGATAACTCCTGCTTTCAAACCACCAGGAAGAAAACACACCAAAGTTTAAAGTTACATTTTTCACTCCTTTGGCATTCTTGGTGCTATTTTATGCTTTTATAAAAAAAATGTTCAACGTCATAATGAATTGTGTGGGACTTTTAAACTGTAACTTAAACACTTAAAAGACTTTATATGCAATGATTTCCCCAGTAGAAATCGATTAGTATCGCTTTAGTTCCTTCAAATACAAGTGCTTTTTTGAAAAGTTGGTTTATTTTTAGATTATTATCTTCCTTTTAGCTTAAAGCTATAGTTTTGCCAATTTTAGCTTTTGGAAATATTTTTGCAACTTTTAGTTTTTAGCAAGTGTTTTACACATGTTTTGGTTATTTTAGCCTCTAGCTCAGGGGTGTCAAAGTCAGTTACAGAAGGGGCCTAGAATTTAAGACTCTAAATATTTAATGAAAAAATATTGGTTTTTGTTAGTGGACAAATTATTTGGGGTATTTACTTATAGAAATACAAATTTCAAACACACATACCCTAGCAATAAAGAAAAAGATTCAATTTAGAAATACATATCATTAGCATTCATTTATTAGGTCTTACATCTTATTCACAAGTCTTTCATTTACTATTTCTTAGAGATACTGTACATTTTATCCCAATCCCACAAATCAGTAAAAAAAAAAAAAACTTTAAATAAAACCTCAATTATTTGACTTATGGAAGACTTTTATTTATAGAAGACTTTTATTAAATAGAAGAAAACACAGAAAAGAAAGTCAACTGCTGTTGAGAAAAGGTTGCACTAAGTACAATTACAAA
>JAVKLF010000047.1:12803909-12815830 GCA_034783495.1 Millerichthys robustus
CACACACACACACACACACACACACACACACACACACACACACACACACACACACACACACACACACACAGCAAACCCATCACACGCCAAGTACTCCAACCTTCCATTAGGTTCAAAAAACACCATTTATCGTTCACTGATCATGGTGCAAACATTCTCTCTTAGGTAAAATCTAACTGGCTGCTCTGACCACTTAACACCCACCAACGTTAGGTCTGAGAAATCTCCTCCAAAAGCCCAAATGTGTTATCACCCCTATCATCACTTTACTCGCTGCTAACTCAAGAGGCTCCACTGTCCTTCCTCTTTTGTTTCCTCTTTGGAGTCTCGACAGATGATGGGGGGTTGGGGATGGGCACGAGGATGGAGGCAATTATGCGTCAGGGAAGAAAAGAATGTAGACCAGGCTGAGAGTAGAGGCAGCCCCTGACAGAGGGAGCACAAAGGGAGGATGACATAATGATGGAGGAAATAATGTGTGTAGGTAAAAGTAGGATGGAAGGGGTGAGGAGGGGAGTGAAAGACAAGAGATGCAGGGTGGGCAAAAAGAAGGCAGCGTGACAAAAGTGTGTGCTGGGTGTGTGTTTCTAATGCAAAGAGACGTGGTTAACTCGTCCATGGAGCTACCTCAGGCACACTCTCAGCCCTCCGCTCGGCCCAGTTTCTCCTTGATAACCAACCCTGCTGAAGAAGACGTTTCCCTGAGGCTGAAACGTTGCATAATACGACAGGTTTCCCTAAATACTCAGCAAATCTCAATGCTGAATGGGCTAAATTTACTTTGAGTGCATAAAAAGACAAATCATCTGTGATATCTCACGCATTTATGACTATTAAAGTAATTTGAAATGTGCAAATGTGTAAAAGTTAATACAACAATGTGGTTTTCAGACAGAATATTTTGCAGACCAACCTTCTCATGTAGCCCCTGTATGAAGGGGTTCAACATGAAAAACAAGCTGCATAAACTGCAACTAAACAGGAAAAAACAACATATAAAGGAAGAGATTTAGGAACACACGCCTATAGGAAAGAAGAAACAGAACGATGAAGCAACAATGACCCGAGCCAGAAATGACCCAGAGGGCATTTATGATCCCCAAAGACATATAAGAGGTATGATGAAAGCTGGGGGATGGAGTGGTGGGGGAGGATGTCACAGACGAGACGAGGATAAGTGGAGATAAGTGGACAATGATGCTCTAATGGCCTACGGCAATGTCATCTGTAAATCACCGACACATACGTTGAATGGGATATTTGTACTTATTTTCCCAAAATAAAAAAAAACGGATGAAAGGGACAAAAAATGAGAAATCCAGTGAAGAAATAAAATCTTGGAAAAAGAGAGGTACAGCACGAGTTGAATGAGTGGGAGGAGCTAAAATTAGAGAGGTTGGACTGAGATGGTTCGGACATGTCCAGAGGAAGGGAAGGAGAGCAGGACTATCGGTAGAAAGATGTTAGAGCTGCAGGTGTCAGGAAAAAGACAGAGGAGACATATGGATGCAGTCAGAGAGGACATGGAGGAAGTTGAAGTGAGGACAGAGTGAGATGGTGCACCTACACGTAGGACGCCAGCCTTTGAGTGTGCACACAACCCAAACTGTTAAATTCTCATGCACAAGCGTCTTGGGAAAGAAATATAAGGACAACAAAACTAAACTTCATCAAACAATACAGATGCATTATTTTGTCATGTTTATTATTTCATATAAAAAAGGATATAAAAATTGACCTTTTTGTTGCCCTTAAGGCTAAAAAGTTGCAAATTTCCTTACTGAACAGAGTTTATGCAACTTTAGAGCAAGTTTCTGGAGCTTCATTGTCAGTTCAAGGAGACAGCTGTGGGAGGCATAATTCAGGGGTAAGATGTTCAGGTTTAAAGACTCTCAACATTAATTTATTGGACAAATAGTTTCAAATATTTCACATTTTTGCAACAAAAATTGAATAGCTGAATCTGGAGAATGTGAATAAATGCATTGTTACTGGAGAAAACGAGGCAGGAAACAAGGAGGATGAAAAACTTGCTACATGTCAAGCAGATATAAACTGATGGGTGGTGTGTGCTCTGTGACTTGTGCCAAGCTGTTACTGAAAATCAATGTTTATTACACGAGTGGTAAACATAATTAAAACATAGGCATGAAATTCATACCCATCTGTCTGTGAAGAGTTGTGTAACAGAGCAACTCTACAACTGGAATGGCACATAATGCAAGCTAAGTGGTTGGAAATGTCTTCCATGAGCCCAGCTGCTGAACAGCAGGTGGCAGACAGATGTGCGTAGGTGGGGAGAGTCTCCAGGCTTCATGTGCATCACTGTCCTCGGAACAGTTTGGACGGACTGTGACATTCCCTTAACGTGAAGGAGGTTAAATGGGTGATCAGTTAGTGAACTAGGAGAGACGTTGCACTAATTTAACACAACCTCCATTAAATATCCCCAAAGAAAATCAAACCTAACCTAACTCATTCCAAGTTCTCACTTCTTGATAAATCTTTGTAAAATGATGAAACCATGGCTTGACATTGCTCTCTTTTAAAAAAGCAAACTAGTAACTAGTAACACAACGAGGCAATCCCCCAATGGAGAATTCCTGCTCGCTGCCCTGTCTGTTCCACTCCAGCACTTGGGTGCACACCTCAGGGACTGGGACCCTTTCCAGCACAGTGCGCCTGGCTGAGCCTGCTCACATGCACAGCTGGGATGCCATTAAGTCCCAGCAAGGTGACCCCGAGGGCATGGATGAAAAGACGAACAGCATTGAAGGAGGAGGCTTCAGCTCCAAGCCATCCTCTACATCTGTTACTCAGTCCTACGACCGAGCCAACACCAGCTCATCTAGAGCCAGAACTTTTCCGATTTAGGAGTGAGAAGCAGGAAAAAATGTCTGTTATCAACTCACATATCGAAAGAGCCAGAAAAATCAGACCCCGACAGGTCCTCAACAAGAACTGCAATAAAACAATACCTAGATAAAATGTATAAAGGCTAAAAAGAATATAGAAATAATTAAGAAAAAATAACAATAAGTATTAAAATACGCAATGAACCAAATCTAAAAAAGAAATGCAGACATTGGGTCAACATTTCAAGTGAATGTAGCATCAAATAAACAGTAAAAGCAGTGAAGATATTCTCTAAACCACTTGTCCGTGCCATTTAATGTTTTAATATCACGGGCCATTGTAAACAGTTAGCTGCACTCATAAACGTCATTCAGTGTTTTTATAATGCCATGTGGCATTTATACACTCCGTTTGAAAAGACATAGTCACCAATCAGCTGTGTAGTGCTGTTCATATAGACTAACCACCTACTGCAATGACATTTATGGATTTAGTGGTGATATTAAAACAGCAGTCTGGAAAAAATGGTCTAAGACAGAAAACAAACTGCCTCACTTGTGTTGTGGCCATACGTTGTTTGTAAAACATGAACATATCTTAACAAGCTAAAGAAAATGTGAATTTGCCTTTATGCTGCATTTTGTATTAAAGTGACTCCTATGCAGGTGGAAAATCATACTGTACTGTAATGTTACTCTAATGAGTACTGCTTTTGTGTACTGTTTTTTTTTTTTTAATTAGCCAAACAGACTTGGATGTTGGTTAGCTTCAATGTTCTTTTACGATTCTCTGGTTTACATTAAAGTGAATTGATTCCAGTACGGTTTGCAAGTTGGATTATATCGGTTCTAGTCCACAACTAACATTGACTACAAAGGCATGCGTTCAAAAGTACACGCTATAAAAGAAGTAATGTGCTGTCTTGTTGCATTTAACACTAAAAAACAGAACTCTGCAGCAATGCTCATTTCCTAAAGATGTTTTTTTTTTTCAATTTCTTATTGTCTTGGTATCCATCCTGTGGGAGGTCCTTAATAATGGGTATCTTTTAAATGCGATGATGAATGGGATTTCCTTGACACCCCCGCCAAAGCCAGAGCCCAAACCCTCCTTCAGGGAAGTCAGGGGTCATGATGTTGACGCTTCACTCTCCAACATTAAAGGAAACCCAACCCCCCAGTTTCCACAGCAGAGCAGGTTTCATTGTTGTTTATTTTGGAAGGAAATGCTGCAGCGTGACTCCACATGTCCCAGTTCTTGTTCCAAATAGACACATGTTTTTGATCTGACCTTCTTAGGGCTCTCACAGTGCTGCTGACTGCTAAGTAAAATGATGCCACCAAGGAAATCCCTGTTATCCTTACATGGTGTCATATGACCATTAAATAATTTAATTTTGTTGGATTAGCATAAGAGATGGACACGCTGCCTTAGTAGGATAGACCGTCATTTTTCAAAAGACTATAATGACAATAATATTACATTAAAACGTTATTGTCGATAAATTTGGGATTCACTATACTACATGTTTCAGCTGCATATATACCTGCCATGATCATCTATACATGTTCTATATGTTTATACTTCTCATCCAACCCCAGTTAAACTCGCTCTGTCTGGGACGCACCCCATATCTGGATAGGTGTTCAATTTTTTGGAACAACAACAACAACCTGGAATGAAAACAAGCCTCAACGACTTTCTACATACATTTAGTTTTTAATGTAGGGAGAACACATTACAGATAATTGCATGAAAATGTAAAGAGTAGAAGGAAAAAGCCAGCTAAAAAATAATTACTCAAATAATTATAGATTTGATAGACAACCGAAATATTTAAGTAAGTGAAGTAATTTTACTGTGTTGCTTTACACCTCTGGCTTTGGCTACTATTGAGACAGCATGGGGTTAATGCTGCTGGAGAGGCAGTAGGGGGAAAAGTGTGAATATATTCTGTATGTGCATCTATGTCACAAACAAAGAGTGCAAATAGGACTGTCAGTGAAAATAAGATGAGTGAGATAAATCACTGATTTAACAATAAAGTTACTCAATCATTCATGCACTTCATACGCACAAGGGAGGGCTGAGATGGGAGCAGGAGCATGGGAATCAAAAGCGACACGTTTGAGATTGATTTTTTTTCGTGGAGGAAGCGAAAGGAGTTGGTAAATTTCCAATGCAATCAGTGTGGCTGGGATACCTGAACAGATAATAGATTTTTAGCTCTCTGTGTAAATAATTTCCCATTTGATGTGGCAACGACAAAACACATGGTGCAATTTGTGTGTTTATAAAATGACTCTCAATCTAATTCAATGTGAAGATGAAACTCTGTAAATATGCAAATATTTGTAATTATTACAAAATGTCAGAAAACTAAATTTTCTGGACGCACTTGAGTGCTTTTTTCAGAAAATAACTGTCAATAAAGACCACTGAGGCAAGAACAATCAAGTCAATAAAGTGCATTAGGAGTGTTTGTTTACTCCTGTGATATAAAATGTCTGTGACTTGTTCATTTATCTTACATCCTACAAGCTTTGGGAGCAGCAAGATAAAAGCTTAAGGAGTTTTGTCTGGGAGGGATGTTTCAAGCAATCGCTGTAAAAAACTACAGTATAAAAGGTTAGGTATTTTTTTCTTTTTACAAAGGTAAAATATTAATAAATACTTCTAACTCCCCTATAAAATAAAATAAAACTACGAACAGATTTTGTTGTCCAAATTACTTGAATGGCATAAAAAGTGCTTTAATGTGTGTTAGTCCGTGTGAAAAGCAGGAACAAGCACGTCTGACTCACAAAGCAGGAAATGGGAACAGAAAAGATGTCAGACAGAAACAAACCTTCTGACCTACACATGATGTCTGGCGCAACACAGCCAAAAAGTCCAACACAAACACACAGACAAAAACCAAAAAGACCCAGAACTCTGTTCTGCTTTGAGGGAGGTTTTTTTCTTCAGTTTTTCTCCTTCTGACTTCAGAATAAAAAGGAACAAAGCAGAGCAATATGTCACCCCCATGACTGATCAGGCTGATGGGATAGGAGCAATTACAGAGTAGAAACATGATCAATTCCAATAAAATAAAATAAGTTAATCAACATGGGTAAGGTTCTGATGGAAACAATCTTCAAAACTGGACTGTACAGAAACATTATATCGTTCAGCTGGTTCTCTGATGGGAGGGAAAAATTTCACAACAAAGATGCTTTTCTTTAAAGCAAGATTAAATTTACTAAAATATTTGAGTGCGAGGTGAGAAAAGAATTGGCTGATTATGGGCAGAAGTTGAAGACAGTCATCAGGCAGAAGATTCCACTACTGACAAGAAAGAGTTACTGCCACAGCTTTTGACAAACAGTCAGAGATCTTGACACGTATTTTAAATTCCTTCTAATCTGATGGCCTGAAGCCACAGGAGGATTTTTGCCAACTCTACAAATGGTCAAATACAATTCCTCTGACAAAGCACGTGTCCGGGTCTGTAGCTTGTGAGCCGATTCTCAGTAATATCTACAGCAGCGGTCAAAGAATGGTTGAGTCAGCAGTTTTTGCACAATGGACTAGATTCAACATTGCATGGGTCAATTAAAGCACAGTTCAGATTTCCAAAGAAGGGTTCTGTGGGAGAGTTTTGAACAGTTAAAACCTAAATAGCTCCTCAAACAACCTCAGTTCAGAGAAATAGTTGAATTTTGATCAGACTGATGAGCTGACAACCCAGATGAGCCGTTAGCTCATCAGTCCGGTCAGGATTAAACCCTGGTTCTCTAAACGGAGACCATTCAAAGAACTGTCTACAGCAGGTAAGAAAAAAACTGTTTCTAACCTCTTCATAGAATTCCCACTTAAGCTGATATTTTGCTCTCATAAACTAAATGTTTTTGCCATTAAGCAGCGCAAAACATCATCTGTACGAGATAATTATCCAGCAGTAAAACCTTAATAAAGATACATTCGACCCTCAAAAGTTAGACAACTGATCCAGTGTTCTTATCCTGTTTTGAGAATACAACCATTAACTGTTCACTTTAAAGAAAGAAGTGAACATGGATTTGATAAAGAAAATGTGAACAAGACTGGGCTTTTAGTAAGTAAAATGTCACTTGTAGACAGAAAGTAATAACGCCTGAGAATAGTTGAGAATGATGGGGATTTTCCCACCTTGGACAGACACACTCACTGGGTTGACATTTTTCTCAGGAAGAACTGATTTTCACCTGCTGAGACGCACCATGCTCTCCTCTTACACCCCGTGGCCCTGAGTGTACTTCTACAATGCACTGAAAATGGAAACTGGCTATATTTATTTATATATATATATACATACTGTATATATAAAGCAACTCTCCTTTATTGCCTCAGTGTCTGTCGCTCCAAACAACACTGCAACATAAATCCAATTTGGTTAAGCTGTCATTTGATATTTCTTGGGCAGGAAATACATCCAGCCTGTTCCTAATAAGGAGAAGGAAGTTAAAAGAAAAGGTTATACACCAAATGTAACAGCTATTATTTTAGTGCCTTGGGGAGTGCTACTGAGTCATAGATGATGGAAATAAGAAGTCATAGAGGGAAAAAGGCCTTATAAAGTCTTATTAAGTTTTATGTAACAACAAATAAAATTGCCCCACCCAGAAAAACACAACTAAATGGTGGATACACAATGTTACTAGAAAACAGCCTAATGTAGTGGGGACAATATAGACAAAGATCTTGATAGTGTTAGGTTGCTAACATTTTAAAGAAACCGAGACGTTGCACCCAAACAAGTCACCAATCACATAAGTATGCAAGGAGATAAAAAAAATCACATAAACTGTTGTGTCCGCTATAGTTTCTGTATCGTGGTGTAAGAATGAGCTGAAGGAAATTATAAACTAATGTGGTCATTTCCTGTGGTTTTGACAGAACACCAGTTTAAATAGCTACACCTTGTAACTGACCTTTAAACTCGAATCAAACCTTATCTTTACATGGAAGAGATCAGTACTTTTTTTTCTTATTTCACTGCAGAAATTGAGTGCTCAGAAAGTCACTCTGGAGATTTTTGTGCTGATTAGGAGCAGAACTAAATGCCATTTACTCTCAGCAGGATATACTTGGCTCTGGCAGAAGCAATGAGCTGTAACCTTAATAAAAATTATACAGTGAATTAATTAAACATTCATTGGATTTAAAGTGTTCACAAGCTGGCCATTAGTCATTTTAAAAAGTTGATCCCGGCCCACTTAAAGGCCATGTGAATCAAGTCCTGCCACCGCGCCTCTGGAGACGGGAATGGATGGAATTGGCTCCCAGGAGTGAAGCTGCATCCATGCCAACATTCTCCCACAAGGTCCTGGGTTTCTCTTTGCCTCCAGAAACTCAAAAACAAATTAAGAAATGTGTCCCGACTGAAGCCACGATAGATGATCTGATTCTGGTGAACAAAATATGTTAAACAATCCTTGAATAGAACACAGATCATTCATTCATAAACCAAGATCTGCTAAAGCTCAGAGTATGTGTCGAGGGTAAAGCTCAGCTACTACCACACCAAATGTTAGCTCAATGTCTGCAACACTGACCAGGATATGGCCATTTTTGTGTTGACTAATGTCTCTAAGCTGATGTGGTCATTTTAAACTTGGTTCACTCCAAACATCGATCAGTTGTAGAGGTACATCTGAGAAGAATTTTCTGAGAACTTCATTAAAATGAAGAGATATTTTGCTAACAATAGTTGTTGGCAAAACACAGACCTTGTGTGATCAGTTAGAGCTCAGTGTTATGTGAGTGATGTTATTTATGTATTTATTTATTTTGCTAACACCACAAAAGCGCAAATAAGCAAATGTCAAAATGAAACTACACAACAGGGTTATTCAACTGGCGCCCTGGGGGCCACATCTGGACTTTAGGTATGCTCAGTCCGGCCTGTGAATGAGCTTGTTTAAAATAAAACTAGAGGTAAAATCAAGGTGCAAAAATCCATAAGAAAAACATTTTTAAAAGTCTGAAATGAGAAATATCTTTAGTCTGAGAGGTCATGCTGCTGTACAGATGATTGTTTACATAAAATGAATCTAGATAATTAAATTTACATAATTAGGCTACTATAGGCTAATTGCTGTCCAGACTCTAGGTTGTTGGTTTTCAAACTATCCTTGCTATCGAGGCATAAAGTAAGCCCCACTTCCTGCACCCCCACCCCCCGTCCCCAGGCATGTTTTGTCCCAGTTTTCTGCCTTCATTTAGCAGGGATTGTCATGAAGCCCCCCTCCTTATCCCATCTTCCTCCACTGACCTGCTGGTAGTTCTCATCTTCAGGCTGGAAGCTTTTGTCCGTGCCTTGAAACCTTAAGTTGATGTGAGGGAAATTGTGAAGCCAGTAAGTCCACCAGGGCGCGATGTAATCCACGCGGGGCAAAGACATCCCGACCCCGGGCATAAGAAAAAAAAAAAAAAAAGTTCCCTAATTAGCCTCTCAGTCCGTCCTGAAGCGCGCGGATCTCAATCAAGCCTCACATCAAACAAAGGCAGCATGCCCACTTAGAAAAATAACAAGTCCAACACAGGAGGGGAGAAAGAAAAGTCCTGCAGGGGCGGTGAGTTCAGGCAAAGTAAGACCCGAGGACTTTGCGGGATTTTTTTTCTTAAAAAAAAAAAAAAAAAAAAAACCCAGTCACTCTCCGCTCCCGTCCTCTCAGTAGATCCACAGCTCCTGGCCGAACTGAACGACCGCGGCTCTGTAGGCAGCGGGAGCGCGCGCAGTCAGGGACGTCAGGGGGTGTGGGAGCGCGCACACGGGTTTGCGTTAATAGGTTTTGAAGAACCAAGCTGGCAGCACATGGCAAAGTAAAAACTAAACTGTGGGATACACTCACTGTCTAAGCTGTGTTGTAATGATATTTGTATCAGTTTACGGTTTTAGTAGTTTCTGCTTTACAAGAACTTTATCGTTGCATCGCCATCTAGTGGCCAAACAAGGTAATTGCAAACGTTAGCATTATAGTAGAGCCTTAAAAAGAAAAAAAAAAACACAATGTATATTTATAAATCAAATCTTCCACTCATTGGGGAATGTTAGAACTCTGATATTTCCACAAAAGACAAACATGAACATATTTGAAGCAGCATGAAGCTTTTTCCAGGACCTTACTGTGACCATAAACCCAAATTAAAATTTCATTGAAGGAATTTGATCAACCGTTTAATAAAAAGTGGTTAAGCTTGCTGTCATATTCAGATGACAGTTTTTTTTAAGTAGGGGCATTGAATCCTGGTTGAGCTACTATCTTTAGGGGTCTCTCTGCTCCAACACAACTGATTGAAATGAGTGGCTTTATGTAGAACCTGAAATAATTCAGTCCCTAAATCATGCGTGTCGAAGTAGGGAAACAAATACAACATGCAGGATAGAGGTGCTCCAAAACCACCCTTGAAATGTTTGACTCAAAGTACATTTTAAAAACTTTATCTTATAAGTTTGCTGGATCATCTTACATACAGGCTGCTGAGTGACGTTCTTGCTTTTACAGACTGGGAGGCAGCACAGTAAACAAAGAGACTTGCTTTTTTTCCACATTTTTATTATAATTATCTGTACATCTTGGTTTTACTTCAGCTCCTTCACAGCCAGGCCTAAAATAAAGAAAAAATAAAACCTGGTTAAAAAATATTCAAAATGACTAACATTTGTACAAACAACAATTTGTTTTCTGAAGGCAAAAATTAATTAACGTTCATACTTAGCATCAGCAAATTTGTCAGGCATTTAACTAAATAGTTCCACACTAAATTAAATTAGTCAGTTTTCATTACTTCACACGTAACTCTTTAAACAAAATTAAACAAACTCCACATAAAAACAATCATGCTTTATAACACAACATCAAAGTCACAATTTTGAGCAATAATTTTATCTACAACCTCCCAGAAAGCAGCACAGTACTGTTGCCTCATAATTTAAAGCCCCCAAAAAACATCACTGATCACCATAATTACACAGATAAACACTGTGTTACACAGATCAACTATTTAGACACTCACTGGTGATTGTTTAATCTAAAGAACAGAACAAATTAATTCTCCACAATGCAAAATAACACCCCAATACTTCAGGTCTGCAGGTATTCAATTCAATTTAAAGTTACTTTATTCATCACCAAGGGGAAATTATTCTTCTAACCATGGTGTTAGAACAAAGTGGGAAGAGACAACTTCTAAGCAACATGTAGCTTAAAGTTAAACAAGCATTTAAAAAAACATTTGTATGCAATCAAACCTTTTCATTTAGAAAATTCCTCTTTTGAACCAAAAAACCTAACTTAATAAATTTCTGCAAACTGACCCAGCGTAGTTTTTTAGTTTTAATGATGACTGACCTGGAGGCAGTGACTGTTTGAGCTTCTCTGCCTTCTCCTTGTCTGTGATGACCAGCGTGTACAGGAACCGGCTGCAGCGCACCTTGAACTTAACGTTGTCTTTGTTCTTCTTGATTTTTACAGCTGAGGAGGAGCAGAAAGACGAGGTATTTTATTAACAATGCACTCGCTTTCAAAAAGCTGTGTGGTCCCAGATCATTTCTAGTTTCAGTAAAATTACATTAAAACTAACAATTGGCAGGCTATCGCCTCTAGTTTCATTATTCAGAGCCCCTCTCACACTACCAGGGGTTTCTACTTTAAATAATAAGGCGTCCAAATAGTTGTCTAAAAGATAGCAAAATCTACTGAAAAGAGAAAACATAACTGTTAAACCATGTTTTGGGCGCTTTAGGACAAGAATGATTTTGTCACAAGGAAATGTTTAAGAAAACGGGACTCTTCCTGTGCCAAAGGATCCATTTTGGATTTGTTAAATACTAATTGAGTCATGAAAGAAGACATTTTACAAAAGTGAAAAACATTTTATAACTTGCTACTATTGGTTTATAAGCTATTTAGATGTAAACGTTTGGAAAACGTCAGAATTTTTGCTTTTTAACATGAATTGGCCTTAACCTGTTAACATCCACCCCTAAAATGCAAAAAACGCCTGAAAAAAGCATACCCAAAATGAATCAAATGCTGCTC
>JAVKLF010000047.1:12847033-12859941 GCA_034783495.1 Millerichthys robustus
ATCAGTTTGCATCTGACTTAGGATGAGCTCAGGAGATCCATGTCCTTTAAAAACAGAACTTCAACAACAGCATGTTGATAGTATACCCACTTCTCATGGGACCACTACACCACTGGCCAGAACAAACACAAGATATTAATGATCAGGTATCAGTAAAAGGTGAAGATGGAGTGATAATGGTTTTGACCTGGTCTATCTGCTTGTAATTAAATTTAAAAAAGCAACAGCTGAGAATACCTCAAATCTCTGAGCATGAAAACCTGCAACATCATTTGAGATTGCGCTCAGTGTTACTTTCAATGTTTGACAAAAACACCATTATTTCTCAATTAAAAAATGATCTAAGTCTAAAACTTTGGCATGAAAGGTGGCAGGCAAGTCCTTCAAGAAACACTAGGCCTTAATTATTTATAATCTGTCCACGAGAAGCATCTTCAAAACATCTTAAGTGTCTTTTGTTAATGTATCAACTGTTGATTTGTATCTGTAAGTAAACTCGTTATCCACGGGCACACACATCAGATTGAATCAGGCCATTTAGGAAATCTGCAGAAAATCCTCTTGGAGGTGAGACCAGCTTGACAAGTGGTTCTCCGTTCTGTCAGTCCTTACTCACTTCCTCCCTATCTGCTCCTTTGCCGGCTTCTCTCGCTCAATAGCTATCCCTTCTCTGCAGGTAATTACGGTGCAGCAGGACCGCGGTCAGTAAAAGGCGAGCCGACCACTCCGGGGAAAGCTGCATGATCCATTAGCTGAGCGCAAGGCTCGACGGCCCATTCCTCATTCCCATTTGTCTCTCCCCATAAACCCCACCTCCTCGCGTCCGCTGCCCCCATCCCACTCAGACATCTCCTTCCTCCCTGCTCCATCAATGGCACAGATTTGCGAAAATGTTCATTTGAAAAAAAATGGAAAAAAACTCAACAAAATCACACACACATCTCCTTGAAATTTCATCTTAAGAGCTCCACAGAGCTATTTTACATCCCCAAATAAAGCTGGAGCCTGATTGCAGACGGCGAGTCAGCCTTTCTGCACGCTAACTCAATCAGCACTCGTTGGATAAATCCAACAAAACAGAGCTGTGCTGCTTTGAATCCAATAAAGTGAAATGTAATATAGTTTTATTTTCTGCCTCCAGATAATATAACTGGCCTATTGAGAGGTGCTTTCTAATGAATATGCAAGTCTTCAATTTCATGTCTGATTTCTTTCCCCCCATTTTGTTAGTAGTTTCATCGTGACAAAAACAAACAAAAGAAAGGAAAAAAGTCAACAATTTTGCTTTCTTTTTGCATTTGAGTTGATCCCTCAATCGTGTCGAGCTGATAGGTTTCACAGTTACTGTTGCCGTTTCACTACGTCTGAAAGAAAAGGAGACAAAAAAGTTAATTTGTGTAATGACCTTCTCCTCAGGCGACTTGTTAATCCATTACTAAAGCAAAGCTGCAGAAGTAAGAAACCAAACCTCCAAGGCTGCAGCTTCCTGTCACATCAGGGGAGTTGAGTCCTTTTGTCTTGTTTAATCAGGTGTGAAGGCTGTGCTGACTGACAGTTCCTGCAGGTAAAAAAAAAAACACAGACGTCATACATGTGACTTCTTGCTCATTTTGCATCTCATGCCTTATTTTAATGCACTAGGATTGACTAAGTTAAACTAATAATAATGAAAGAATAAGGAAAGCACTTTGTGCTTATTGGACTGGATTGGTTGGGTTGACCAAGTTTGGGAAATGGTCACAAATTTTACTATTTTGTTTGTGATTTTTGTCCCAGTGTGGCTTTCATAAGTTTGTATGTCAGACATAAGGTTTGATTGGAGTGGTGTGTTATGGTGGTGCCTTGTGTGGTGTGGAATATTTTATTCAAATATAAGAAATATGCACAACCTTGTTGTGAGATTTAGTCTTTTCCTTTTAAACTTGTCTGTAAAATGAAACTCTAGATGTGTTCACTTTGACGTTTCTATCTATAACATCACTCACTGCAACCTCAAAGGAAATTGAGTGTCACCAGTCATGCAAATGAAACACTTTCCACAAATTTTGGACAGAGGCAAAGGCAAAATACAATTTGACCAGGTTGTCTTTTATTCAGAGAATATGAAATAAAAACCACCAAGTTCAGGAAAACGGAGTGGACACGGTGACCTGTTCCTCAACTTTTCTCGCTCTGAAATTTATAGATTGGTTTCACACATGATGTGATGAGTAGACGAGCCAATAACGGCACTTCATGTAGTGAAAAATGACTTCATCGGATCATATGCATAAATGCATGCACGTGATTTTATGGCTGCGAGTTTCTCAGAAATGTGACTGTGAAAAATTAGAGCTGTTTGTTCTTTCATCTTTTCTCAGTTACTGGGTTTCTTGTTTCACTTGCTAACCTCCACAAGAGAAATCAATTCTACTGACCCTAATCTAAAAGTGTGACATGTGGATTAATATCTTGCCTTATGTGGGATATATACACAGCTCTCTCTCAGCCAGACGGAAAGCCTGAAGTTCAATTGAAATAATGTGTGAGGAGCTTTTTAATCATCGGGTCAAGGAGGGAAATAAATGCTTCACTCAGCTTGCCAAAGGACAAAAGGGCTTGGTTTATACAAGTGAACTTGTTGCAAGTTTTATTGCAATATTGATCAATATATCCTGAGCCAATCGCAGAAAGTGACTCATTCTGTGTATAAACATGCACAATGTTTAATCAAATTCTCTCATTAGGATAAATAAGAAAAAATGATCACATTGACCATGTCTTTTTTAAGAAAAGTAACTAAGTCTGATTTGCTTTTCATTTGGTTTGCCCAATTTATATAAACAATATTGTAAAGACGCTCTAAGTAGCTAAAGATTCTAGAGTTGGATGATAACTGTCAGTGATTTATCAGTTTGGGGTAATATAATCAAAATTATATTAGCAGCTTGCATAGTGAACAAAACTGTCTGCCCAGTCTCAGCTCCTAATGTCTGCCTAAGTGCATATTGAAGTAGCCACTGACAAGAGCGATTTACTATTCAGCACCACTTCTGCTGGACAGCTCCTATTCAGCCTGGGCAACTTTTGTTCACTTCAACAAGAACTCTGAAGCGACTGCGGTGCTAACTTTCTCAAGCACATTTTTTTTCCTCTCCACATGCATGGAACTATCAAATCGTTTAGTTTCACATTACCTACATTTTGAAAAATTTCAATTGCTCAAGGTCAGCCATTCAAGAGCTAAATACAGCTTCACACAAAGTTGATCTAAAACACACAAAACTGTTGATAGTCTCACTTTCACGTTTTAAATGAGTGATTTATTTCAAAGCCTGGTTTTAAGAGCAAGTGCAAGCTTTCATAGAAGCTTAGAAGGGTTAGCATTGAGTCACCAGGAGAGAACGTGACTGAATGTCCAAATTAAAACAGTTACATTCAGTGACTCTGAGTGTTAAGTCTCGCTCGCTCAGTGGTTTTAGATGAAAATTCAGTGAGGTTCGCGTAGAGAATTTTTCTCTAGAAAAGGTTTAGAATGGTCCAGAAAATCTCTGAAACTTAAGCTGTGTCTGGATCTGGAATTTAGGAACCTTTACGGTACCTATTAGGATTAATACAAAAGTTTGTCATTGAAACTCTTCTAATACAGCATCATTTTTAAAACAAGATTTTTTGCTCCTGATACATAAACACGTCAAACGTGCAAACGTTTGTGCAATAAAAGAAGTGCTTAGGCAAATGTACTTCTGAAAGATAATTCAATAAACACTTTCACTTACTCAAATACTTTGACAGTTTTGCTTGACTCTGGAAGTCACAAACCTTGAAACAGAATGTCAAATAACAATTAATAAAGGAACTTTTCCTTTTGCTTATCTAACCATACATATTTTCTTCAACCGGTATATAGCCTTCACGTCTTCACAATGTTTTCTCCTCGCTGACTCTACATCTTTCATCTGAGGTCTAAGTGCAAAAATGGAGAAATAAAAACAACATTCTCCAAACAGAAGATAGTCCCTGTTTATTATGTGGTTTCAATGTCTGTAAAGTTTGAAACTTTCAGACAGATGTGAGTCATAGTTACATCATGAAAACCTTATTAACTACTTTATATTTATGCAAGGCTTTTTATTTCATTTTCCCAGAGCCCATGTGGTTTTTTATCAACTGGAAAAAAGGCAGTATTTTTATGTGTGTGTGTGTGTGTGTGTTTGTATGTCTATAGTTTAGGCAAGATATCTCATGAACAAAAAGACAAATTAAAGTTTGACCAAAACATCTATAACAGCTTATAGGATGACCTAAATATACAATTCTGACAAAGAGCCACAGGTTGGATGCATTCATTCAAGGAATACTAGAGTTTTAATTGTTACTGTTTTACCTCAATCAGTAAACGTTGTAAAGATCTCCTTACATGAATGTGCACTTTTACTTTACACCTACATTTAGGATAATAGGGAGCAAGTTTTCTCTCCATTAGCGATGAAGGAAATGTCAGTCAGCATTAGCGGACTCATTTCTAGAGTTTTACAGCTGTCCTCGGCTTCTACCTCATCGACCCTCGCTCTCTGTGCCCCCTGCCACCCCTTTCAAGGCAGGTTATCAGAATGATTATGAAAAATGACTCCTAAAAAAACTTGATGTGACACATTTTCTCAATGTTAAAGGGGTTTGAGTGAATAATAAGTTTGGCTTATTAATAAAGGTGAGAAACCCCCAAGTGAAGTTAAATGCCGCTGTCAATCTTCGCCCGAGTCACTTTTCACTTCAAAGATTTTGCCCGAGTCGCGTCTCAGTATTTATAGAGACAGCAGCGTCCCAAAGGGATCATTGTGTGAGACGGGAGGAGATTTTTCTCTGAAATTTGGTCGATGTGCCTGGAAACTTCTGGGCCCGCTGCACGTAATGAACCCATTTACTCTCAGTTCAGATCAATGTGTGAGAGGCTGCTGACACTTGTGGCCGACTATAACATTTTACCCCGTATGTGTGGGTGAAAGGGTGACTAAATGCAAGTCTGCATGCACAGATACATCTCTGTATGCACACACCTCTGTTGGCTCATTAATGCGAAATAAGGAGCAGTAGATAGATAAAGCACGGTCGCCTCGCAGGAGATATACCATTCTCTGTAAGAGCACTTTGAAGAAAAGAAAGAAACCTTTGAATTCCCTGCACACTTTTCATGAATAAATGATGAGGAGCATTTGAATGAATTCCTGTCCTTTTTTTGGTGTCCTTTCAAAAGTTTGCTAAATGGCAGACATGGTGGTACATCCTCATCCATGAGCTTGGTGCCTCTAATCTGAAGGTGGAACGCTTATCAAGTCAAACTATTCATTATATCCTCTTTGAGCCGTTTCTTTGGTGGAAGCTGTTGGTGACATAAAGGTCTGGGTCTGGGTCTGCTGAGCTTGTTGGTTCTGACTTGTAACTGTCTGTCTCAAACACCTATTTTATTATTAAACATATATAGTAGGATTGCTCCTGCACATTATCCCCACGACAAATAAAACCAAGAAAAGGCCACTGTACTAAATAAGCTGATAACATGAAAGAATAATGTGGTCATAACACTACAAAGGTCACTCTTTCACATTTCCCAACAATTAGCAAATTATTTGTGTGCCTACATTTCTATTTACCGTACAGGCTTTGGGTGAATGACAGGCATGCACTTCACACTTCTAATTGAATTGGTCACTCTTGTTAAATACTTTGGAAGCCGGGGGGGAATTAGCTTGCAAAAGTCTTTCAGAAGAGTAAATGAGGACAAGGGGGAGATGTTCCCGATCTCTGTGGAGCAGACTCCTGGGACAAATGCTACAGGGCCAGTAACAGCTCGAGTCGAAACAAAGTGAGAGCCGACGACAAGCGAGAGAGAATCAGAGGAGAAAAAGCAAGTCACTCAATGAGAGTCTGGGGCAAAGATAAGAGAAGAATTAGCAGTTAATTTGTGGAGAAATTAATCCGTTTTCTGCATGAATCAGAGCCCGAGTCTGTGGCATTGTTCGAGGCAGCAAGAACTCCCTATCGCATGTCCCCAGATATTTGCAGGTCACTACAGAGGAGAGGATTTCAATTTGGTCACTGATGTTGGATCGAGACACAAAAAGAAGTCTTTGTTCCAGTGAGGAGCTCATTGGAAATATGCTCATACCATCGTCCACGGCAGCCGGCCACCTCAATATGTATGCCTTATAAGTTGCCTGACATGACGGGAGACTGAAGGCCACACCACTGTTAAACTGAACAAACTGTAATTGGAGCGGCCTCTATTTGATACTGAGCATTTAATCTCAGATCATTAATGCGGTGCCATTTAAAAAGCCTCTGCGTCCCCGGAATATTGAGAAGGTGACATTTAAAAAGCCCCGCAGTTTTCCGCCAGCGCCAAATATTTTGCCAGTAACCCAAATTAACTCGCTGATGACTTGCCTTTGGAAACAAGCCGTGCAACACAACAATATGGGAAATTCATTAAAATTATCCACAAGGCAAGGTTATGCAAAAGAACAATTGGCTTCTGCTTTTCTTCTTAACTAATGACTTCAAAATCACAGCATGCTCAGTGTTTGGAGTTGTGTTTGTTTGTACGTGTCCTTGTGGAATGGCTCGGTAAGTTGACCGACATTTCACCTACAGTAAACACAGTTATACCATCCACATCATGAATTCAATATCATATCACATGAGAAAGTATGAATACAAAACAAAGTCTTTCGTCATGAGAAATGCTGTCAGCTGAACCTTCAGCTTCTTAATGCCAAATCTCAGCTGCTGCAGTTCTCACTCCAGACTGAATTTAGTACGCTGAATCTGAATCTTCGCTTTTGTCTCAGTCTCCCATCCTAAACAAGCATGTTGGCGACAGTGGAAAGAAATGACTCCCTTTTTAACTACTTTAATAAAAACGATCATATTCATTTGATTCGATCTACCCATTGTCGCTTTTGGAAAAACAAAACAAAAAGAAAACAGTTAGTTAGTTTTAAATGAATCCTCATTTGGTTGTCTTGTGAAAACTAGATGTGCAGGAAGTTAACACAATAAACAAATATGTTCAGTCTGACTCAGGAATGTGTTTCCCATGGCAACGGCATAATTGAGTTCTGCATAGCCTTTAGTGGAAGTCCGTAACACAGAGGACATAAAAAAGTAAAACTACATGAAATGTTTAGGCACCTCGAAGCAACATGGTTTTACATTTAACTAGGATTTTATCTGGGTCTGAGCTTGGACCTGCAGCCTCAGGATTACAAGAACACAGCATTGACCCCACTGAGCCATCTCAGTCCCTTAATGTGGATTTTTTTATTCTGCTGTGCTATCCTCTTTTTGTTCAGATATGTTACTTTGTTGATGCTTATCTAAAACCTGTTCAGCAACAAAATCCTACAGGATGGTTTCCCTCTGACTCCTCCATAGCTTTTCTTTTCTGAAAAGAATTTTAGTTTTTTAAATCTCGTTTTATCCATCTTCTGCTTTTTGGGCATCCTTTATTTAAATTTTCACAGCACTACTGAGCTGCATATTGGGGCCCTTGGCTGCTGATTGATGCGACAAGGTTTGAGGAGTCAGAATATTAATAAAGATATGAAATTTGCATCACCTGGCCTTTCCAAATGACTGTGAATGAGGTGTATAACCCTAACAAGGTGATTACTGTTTGAAGCCTTAGTAAAAAAAATTGACGGATTAGTTGGTTTTCTCCTCATAGGAATAGATAGTTTGACCGAGGGCTGCATGATTTCTGTTTTCAGATAAAATTGAGCTTACATTTGAAACTTGCCTTCATTTTTTTGTTTTAGTATGAAATTAGTTAGCATGACGAAAACATGGAACTCATAAAACCCATCATTAGGTATAAAATGACAGAGGAATCGAAAGAAAAACTAAATTGTAGCTGCTGCTTGTAATTATAGACACAAACACACAACTTCTACACACCCGGCAATAAAAAAAGGGGTGGGAATCCATTAACTTGCAGTACCAGAGGACTTTGTTTTAGCCATCAATCCTCTTTTTCCATCAGTGTTGGATGACTGGAGTTCTCCCCTTTAGGTTCTGCTCATTATGACACTGAACAAAAACAAAAACACACAGAAGTCGTAAATTAATTCACGGCACCTGCTCCCAAAGACACCGAGCCTCCATCAGGATTTAGCAGAATTGATGACAACACATAAAAGAGGTTGGTGTGGGAATCAACATGGTAACTACATACACACACGCACCGCTAGATTTACTGACCCACTGCAGAAAACCTTTTGACAAGGTTTAATTAGCGTGCATTTACACCGTTTTTCATGTTTAAAAGGTGATGAATTGTATAATTAAAGAGCTCACAATGTAAATCAATGGGGCAGAAAGAGAGAAGGTAATTAAACGACGCTATGGCCGCCTTCGTAATGTTCCAACTTTCATGGGAGGTAAAACACCCCCACTGAGCCCAAACACTTGTTGACTGTATTAATGGAGCATTTTTGACACACAAACGGCACCTCCTGAAAAGGAAACCTAATTAGTGCTTCTTAGTCCGATTTCTACAAAGACATACAAATGGACGAGGAGAAGGTTTCATGGAGGCAGTCTCTCTCGGCAAAAAAGGTTTTAAATTATTTTTAAAACATGGCATCGTCATTTCTTGGGTTTGCCAGGCTCAGTAATGCGTGCATGTTCTCTGTGCAGCGTGTAGAAGGACCAGTTATTTCTGTAAAACAAGTCAGACCCTACATTTTATGCAACATTCCACTTCCTATCCTCCATCCTGCATGATGAGGGAGTATTACCATTCTGCTATGCCCCTGCTGGGTTCATGTTTCCAACCTTATTCTGGATCTCCCTTTCAAATCAAGCTTGCATATTCTCTATTCTCCCTGGATTTAGAACATTTTAGAGCTATGAAAAGCTGCAAATGCTGATGTGACAGACCTCATTTGCAGTCTCAGTCCCTGTGCTCAGACTCAAACCCTTAGGTGTTCTGCTACTTGAGCAGACTAAGATAAAGCTTCCTTTTTTATGTGCTTTTTTTGGCCCTCTGCCCCAGTGCTTCCTGGGATTGCTAAGGCGGGTGGCAGGGGTGCAGATGTGTGGTAATTGAGTTTAGACTGGGCTGTTAGAGGTGGAGCTGCCACTATGCTGCTTAGTCGGAGCTATCCTCCAATTTTCTCTCTCCAAAGAGATATGGCCGCAAGAAATGTGCAAAAGAAGAAAAAAAAAGAGAAAAAGGTGGACTATGGCTGACATTTACCGGTGCATTGAACTACAGACGACACAAAATGTGCTCTCATTTAGAAACTTCTACCCACGTCTTATTCTCACATATTATTATATCCTACTGTGTAACAAGATTAAGCACTGGCCCAAGTTCAGACATCTCCACAGTTTTCTCCAATGGCTCCATATCGTGGGATTAGTTCAATACAAATTGTTTTTATTTGGGATCTTCATGGCATCCATTTAAAACTTCCGCATCAGCAAACTCATAACAGGGGGAGGAGAGAACGGAACACGAACGAATATAAAGTAAGAAGAAACGCAAACAGACGGCTGAAAAGCCTTACTGCACAAAAACAAAACCAATCTGGGAATTGGAGGCAGAATAATAAACAATGGGGTGAAAGAACTCATAAATAAATGGGAAAATTGGTGAAAAACAAGACAAAGTATATATACATTGACATTATTTATACTTCATTTAATAATTTGCATATGAATATTTGACATTGTGATACAATGTAGGAAAAACTCAGGTCCTGTCTAGATTATTGTAGATATTAGAAAACAACAGAATTGATCATTTTCTGCTGTTTTTGCACCTCATCTTACCTTTAAGTTGCAATCACAGGTTAAAGGTAGGATATTCAGTGTTATATTTTTAATTTTCATGTTAATATCTCACTTTTTAAAGATTTTCTGGTATAATTTCGATAATTTGGCCCACATCCTTGTGCCGTGGGGATTGAGGCGCAGAGCAGAGCCATCTGCATTGGCTCCTGCAAGGACACCTGTTCGAGGCGAATGCTTCATGACCCTCTGGAGACCTGCACTCTCCACCAAAATGTAAATTATCAGGAGGAAGTTATAGTGTTGCACATATTAGATGGAGAAACTGACTCACCCCTACAGTCTGCTGGGTTTTTTTTTTGCACACATTGCCCTTTTCTGCATTGTCCTGTTCACTGTGCATAATCCTGTGAACTCCATTATGTTGGTAGTTTCACAGGTTTCTGCTCAGACATGACAGAAGCATCAGATTTCCCATCTGACTTTTAATACGGCAGTGATTTTTGCACATCTGACAAAAGGTCAAACTTGTCTTTTAAATCCTGCTGAATAGGACTGATATAAAAACACAGTTTAAAAGATGTCTTTGTCAGTGAGTGTACTTTTCTTGCTTTGACTTTACACTTCTCTTTTGAGTGATTTGCTCCGTGTGTTGTCGGAGACCATACGTCCCAGATTATACAGCTGTACTCGGATAAATGGATTGCTGTCATTTTCACGGTTACATCCGGCAGCCTTAGAATCAGCAAAGCTAAAAAAAAAAGTACAACCTCTGAGACAGGGGTTTATGAATCTTACCAACTTTATTGACTTCTTCTATAAGCTTACTGCTGTAAAGTTGTGTTCTGGGATGTTCATAAAGCTGCAACATCTTCATTGCAACTGCCACACAATAATGATGGATGAACTGTACGTTTTTTGGCAGCCTCCTTTTTGTGTTGAGGAGGCGGTAGAGGCATTTTAGTTGTGCAGCGTGAGAGGCTGTCAATATGTCAGAAAACAGCAGGTGGAGCCCACCATGACCACCTGGCTTATGTTGCATTAAGCAATGCAATAATGCAGTTTGAGAAGCAGCAGCACCTGTGGAAAGAATTGCAGTTGTTTGGTTCTGAAAAAGTGAGTTATACCAACATATTACAGTATAAGGTATGCATGGATTCTTTTCATGTCATAACTCACAGCTTTGAATGTAATGCAGGCAGCCACAGGCCTGTTTCATTACTTAAGTTAATGGTTTGGCTTTCCTTGTGGAAATGCATATTGGCTGCTGCATTTTATGCCAGAGGTTTGGACTAAGATCATCTGCTGATCATACGTTGACACAGACTTGTAGCTATTTTGGTCAAACCTAAAATAAAAATTTATTTTCTGCACAAACTCATGCGACATCATGCAACTCAGCTACTACAACATTGAATCTGAGCTCGGTTTTGTGTTGGCTAATGTGGATTAGTCACGGTCATTTTGAATTGGACTGGCTCTTAAAGCTAATCAGTTGAAGATGTGCATCCAATGATGACTTTCTGCAAATTTTATTAAAAGTTGTGCAATGGTTAATGAGTTATTTTGGTAATAGACACAAATATAAACACACACAGGTAAAAACGTTCTCATATACCTTTGCCTTTCAGCAGTAGCTGATAAAAGTTAGACTATTTTTAAGGAATTACAAATGAATGGAATTACAAAGCAAAAGAATAGCAAAAGATCCCTCTTGAACCAGTGTTTGAAGAAACGCCTGTGCACATAAAACAGCTGGAACAATTAACTGCAACATTAACACATAAAAAGAACCATATTAAAATTAAATATAAATTAAGGGCTCTATTTTTCCTATAATATGTACAAGATGAGAGAACTCCACCAAACAGCTGCAGTTTTATCTAGAGATTATTTGGTTTTTAACAGAGTCCCTGCTTTGTCTTTCTGTCTACTGTTTATCAGTCTTTCCCAAATAAAACAGACAATTAAAAACTGTTCTAAAATGATTAAAACATCAACATTAGCAGCTAATTTAACTAATTTTAGAGTACTTGGGTTTAAAAGGCTAAAAAGTGTGTGGATTTTATTTTGAGAAACTGTTTAAAGCTGTCAGAGTGCTGTAGAAGGGAGTGGAGATGTTAGAATAAAGCAGCGACAGTTTCCTGGAAGGGTAACGAGTTAAAGGGCAGAACAGATGGATGGCCAGGAATCAAACAACTGCTACAATCAGTCCAGCACGAGAGTTACCATGAGTCTGTCTGCGACTGGGAGCGGAACCGAACACAGCAGCAAATACAGAATCACTGCTTGTTTCAAACACATCAGTATTTTTATTCTGTATTTGAAAAATTAAAAACAAATTCATTAGAATGCTTCATGAAGTCCCAGTCCAGCAGGAATTAAAACCTTAAAAACTCTTCTGTGTCACCCATAACGGTGTATTTTAAAGCTGAAAAGGACAAAGCTCTCATGGCTTAAAGAATGGCTCCGATTATGACTTCCTCATTTAATCAGGATTCATGAATTAAATTTATCACTCTTTTAGCGAGCAAACTGGTAACCATTCCATTTTAATTTTACAAGCATAGTTTGACTTGCTTGTTCTTGTGGTGATTAGATAAATTTCATAAAACTTTGTTCATTATGCAGACATCGATTCATTCATTTTCTGTACCTACTTATCAGGGTTGGCTAAGGCCCGATGCTTGCCTGGAGTGTGCTGTGAATGATTCTCAGCTACAATCACATCCTAATTTCAGCAAAATGTCCCTAAACTGGTGGAAGCAGTCATTTCTGTGTTTTGTAAGGGTAACTGGTCTTGGCGAACATCCTAAGTTGGGTTGGCTCCATAGGTTAGGGAGTTGTAGATACACAACAAATGATTATTTACTAAAAGTTTAATTAAAAGACATCCAGTGGTTCATGAGATATTTTGATAACACGACAGAAATTTGCTCACAAATGTTTAAACAAAACTCCAATGCAATCTGTTAGTAAGCATTGGATCAGTCTCAGCTACTACCACACCGGATTTTCACTCACTATCTGTAAACAACTGAGTTATGAAGCCTAGGTGTAAATTCAGACTGGGAGACGGAACACAGCTGATCCACATCATCATCTCACCACGCCTTCGCCGCAGCCAATCGGGT
>JAVKLF010000047.1:12879611-12897987 GCA_034783495.1 Millerichthys robustus
AGACACAGATGGAGACAAAAGCTATGCACAGATAAACACACACATACACACACACACCTTACACTTAACTCTAATTAGACACACCCTACACCTAACCTAACCAGTGTGTTTCTTTTTTATTCATTTCCTCCCTGTTCTGGCTCATGAACACACTCTATCCTGTACACAAGACAGTTAGGAAAGTTTCTTTTTAAGTGACATGCCATTCTTCGACACAGACAGCAAACCGAGCCGAACCGGTGATGGATAGGAAGTGGACAGCTGTCGACAGGTAGGAGAGTGGTGGGGGTCGGCGAGTGCCCGACGGGGACACACCTAATTCCCAGGTCTTATATTGTCAATAAACAGCAGCCAGTGGCACTCAATTAGAGGGCTTTATTGACTATGCTGCGTGGCTCGTGTCAGATGTCAGCTGGTGGCACAGCATGATGTCCTACACCAACACTCTCTCTGAGATTACAGAAAATAGAAAAAAAAATCAAAAGAAGATTGTAGAAGCTGCAGAACATATAAGGCAGGCGAGGCAGGATGTGGTAATAAATGGGAAGAGGTGGGGTCAGATTAAAAAAAAACAGTCAAAAGTCCATTTAGTCCTCACACTATATTTTTACATTTTACTTAAGGTCAAATTTAAGCTATTGCTTATACATATTGTAGCTGTAGTTGGCAGATTTTAGATATTCACATTTATCCTTGTCACTGAAGAAGTTTTGAAAAAGTGTCCTCGTCCCCATTTCTTTCTGAAGAGTGAGCCAAACCTCTATAGTGCTTGTCTCATTCTCCTATACTGTAGTGGGTTTTATTTCTTCAGATGCTCCTGCATCACATTGTTTGCTCTCAGAGAGGTTGACCAGAAACACCAGCTCAGCTGTCTTTTTAAAATAATTGGTTCAGAGCTTTTCCTAGAAGTGGCTGCATTTACAGACACAATGATGTGTATTTTTTTTTCAGTTTCCTTTTTTAATGAGTCTTTAATGAAAGGATGTGTTAATGCAAAAGCAAAACATAATGTAGGTCTTGGGGAGAAAAAAATACGTTGTGAGCTACACACAAACTGCTGCAAATAGCCCATATGATAGTAGTTTATACATTCAACAGAATTGGTTTTAATGTTTCATTATTTCCTTCATACTGCACAGCCCTGCAGCAATAACTCCTTTTTGAAGCACCATGTTTTGGCTCCTTCCTCCTGTCTTGAGTGTCGTTGTGGCTGGTCCTGCACCTCCTAAATTCTCGAACATGTCACCCAACCTGTGACTCTGCATCATGTGACTGGACCATCAATTCCTGCCTACATTTCAACTGGCTAACAGGCCGCCTTATTGTCAATCACACTGTAACATGACACATCCCTTTAAGCCTCCAATAATGGAAACTGAACATATTTTAAAAAAATGCAAATTCAACATAAAGCGCCATAGTAAGAAACATGCAAATCAACAAAACGTGACATAAAATAAAAATCTAATGTCACATTTTTTAGTCATAAAAATATGTTTATATGAAGGGATGGAACATAAAAAATGTACAACCAGCACCTAAAGGACGCTCATCCTTTGTAGCTTCAGCTTCTGGTCCTGTGTTTCGTTATAGTGTTCATATGTCAATGTCAAAAAAACTGCCTTCCCTGCATGACTTCTATAAACGCTATTACTGCAATGTAGTTGTTTTATTTTTTAAATATTGACATGAGGAGGAGGATGGTGGGGAGTCTGGACAACAATAAGTGTGACAGTAAGCTGCTCACACTTGCACCATAATTTAAACTAATTTAGGCTAATCTGTCCTTAAACTGAAAGTGAGCGAATCTTCAGTAATATTGTGTGACTTATTTAAGAGGTGGTGGTTTTAATGAAAACTAAGCATACTGAAGTTGTTTTAATGACATTCAGAACTTAAAAAACAACTAAGAAATAGATGTACTCTGTGTGTTTTTCTGAACATATATGCTGAAAGAGAAATGCAAGTAAACAAAAGTTGTGTGGGATTGAAAGAGACAGTGTCAAAAACATATCTCACTTAAAAGCAGAACATTTATGAATACTGCAACAGAACCAAAGGACCTGAGACATTTCCCAGATCAGCCCGAGATAACAGGCATGGTGGTAATGAGGGTGACATTTCAAGCCTGCCACAAAAACACACGAGGTAAGGATGTTCTTTAAAATATAAATAAACCACATGCCAGTCACTGTAAATTGTTCATGATGTTGTGAAATTTACAGTGTGACTTGTTCAAAGTCCTGCCTTGTCCCTGCTGCTCACAGTAAGACATGACAAAAGTAAGCAGCACGGTCATTTGTAAATGTAAAGTCACATATTTTATTATACAGAGCCATCAGTGATGCAAGTTTCATGTTTAAAATTTTCCTAACGAATACTGTATTTGTAGGCAATGTTTTGTGTTGCACTTTTGTTTGAAATTATGTTTTTTCAAACCAAAATGATGATGGAACAAATGAAGACATAAAAACTAAAACGATGCGAACACAAGTAAAGACATGAAAAATCTAATCATAAAACACCACAGACTGTAAAACAGAACCTGAAAAGAACATTTTTTTCCACATATAACTCGTCTTTTGAGCTGTAAAAATGTCTTCTGCACTTTTAAAATATGTTTTATCTAAATTAAATTATATTCCTGTAGTGTTTACATCAGATTTATCTACATTTTTCATCCCTTTCCAACAATATCATCAGATTTATTTTTAAGAGTTTTTATAGATCTTTTGTTCCAGTTACTTTTTGAGTGACTTGAATATTTTCCTTCTTTTGAACACAAACTTGTGACTCAGAGGATTACTTTTTAATTTCTTTTTTGTTTCTGAGAGCCGCCTGTTAGATTTGTTCTGACAGTGTTGTGACCTTTTTGCTTTCTGCCTTGAATATTGTAATTTATTTCCCTGCCTTATCGTGTTTTCTCACAAATTTTTCTTCTTATTTAATCAAGTGCCCCACTTTGCTGATTGGCTCTTAGATGTTTTAGAATTTTACCCTTCTTGAAGCCTTTTTCGTTGTGCGTACAGTAGTTACTAATAACTTCACTTGAGTAAAGAAATAAATCAATTGGAGTCTTCTTTTCCAATTAGAGCTTGTTGAGTTTAGTTTACCAACAACATTAAAGTTGATCATTAATGTAATAGATTTATGTTTTCAGGTAAAAAAAAAATGACAAAAAGTAATAAACACCAGCTGGTGTTCCAGAGTTTAATTTATGTTTATCTCCAGTTTAAAACTGATCAGTTGAGGCGCAGCCACAAGAAACTCATTTAACACAAAGATATTTGGCTCATCCTGCTCATTTAAAATGTAGCACATTTGGAAAACAAATTTTTATAAGCTAACGACAATAAAGAACGCTAAAATAGTATTGCTGGAGAATTACATAAACCTTGACAACTTTTTAAACTAAACCCCTGCTGCACTCTACAGGAATCTGTTTGCTTTGCCTCCATGATCTAATTATAATCATTAACACACAGCATGATGCAAGACTGCAGCTGCCCTGACACACACCAAACAGTTTTTCCAAAGCTGGGCAGTGATTCTTAACCCAACAGGAAGCCTTGTGACTCGGGGGAATTGGACTCACCTACGTATATATGTATGACAACAGTTTAACAAATATGAAAACTTAGGAGAACTTTTCTACGGAATTATATTCGTCATACCATGGACAGTGTAATACGTTTACTTCGACAGAAACTATTATAGTTTTGTAGGTTTTAAAGCCAACAGTGCAGACTGACACAAGAAAGCTCAAAATAAAAATTTTACAAAAATTTTAAAGGCTGATGAGGCACACAAAACTGAGAACCAGACGTGGCATCAAAGCTCAACAATGCCACACTGATGTTTGAGGTGAGCAGGATGATCATAAGGACTGGGATTAATGAGAAGATTAGCTGCAGCTGTGACTAATGGAACAGGTGGAAGGGATAGCTAAACAACAAAATAAAAGTAAAAAAAACCCCACAGATTATGACAAAAACTGATAGATCGTTTTTATAATTTTTTTCTCCTCAATCAGTTTAAATGCACACATTACAGCTGTTTTCTGTTCATCTAAAACATAATATTTTTTGCTTTTTTTCTGCCGTAACCCAGCTTCACCCTGATTATCGAACAAAGTCAGGCTGTAGCAACATCTAAAGGTGGCCATTTGTTCTTTTTTTTCATTTGTTGTCACATTTATTTTCCTGAAATTTTAATAAAATGTTCACATTTAGCAAACTGACATCCACTTCCCTAATTACTCTACATTTTCCTTCTGGCTTTCCACGGTGCATTGCTTCACAAATAACTATTCCAGTTTATTTTTTTCAGTTTGTACCCACTCTAATCTTCAGCTTGTATTGAGTCTTGCATCAGAAAACTTTTTGTGTTTTACTTTTTTTTGGACAGTTTTTCTTTTTTTTATTCTGAAGCTGCTTCTTGTAAATAAAGTTGCTTGGAACTTTATTTGACTTTTACTGAGATGCTTAAAACCCAGTTGATTTAAGTTCATTCAGGTCATGCTTCTGACTTTAATGCCCTTTTTTTATAGCCATGTTTTATGAAATAGGCCCCTGGTCCCAAAGAACATGGTATAAAGCTTTCTACTGTATGGTTTTCTTTCCTTTTTGCTGCATGCCAGAAAGGTATCTTTTTAATGCTGCACATTACTTTATCTTCTCTTTAGAGTGTTCTCAAATCTCAGTTCAAATATCTTGCCTGAATGTAAAAAACAATCAACAAGAAAATGTGTTGTAATTTGTGGAATTATACCTTGAAGTCCTAAATCGTCATCTGGAGACTAGTTCACCAGCATGAAGAGATAAACAAACGATGCTAGCTTTTTATGACTGGCAGGGTCTTAAAATCTTAATAAATTGGGATTAACAGTCAAGGCTGGGCTAAGAAAGTCAAAGTACAGTTTCACTGCATTCTCAGAGAACTTTGCTGCTCAAAGAAGCCAACATTTTAATCTTAAATATTGTTGCTGCATTTAAATGAAGATAGAACAAAGTCCTGTGTTTTCAGGTTCGTGCTCCAAACTGGGAGCCGTCCAGATGTAAAGGTTGGACTTGTATCGAGGCAAACAATCTCACTGCCAAAGTCACAAATGAGTATCTTCTGCAGCCAAGTGGACGTTTGTTTGCCAAGCACAACTAATTATTGCAGTAATTGGTCCAACATGTTGACAATATTTATGATGGCGATGAGAAGGAGACTAACTATAGTTAAACGATAGGTCTGCACATCAGTTTTATTCACCATTGTTGTATGACATGGATGAAGAAAACCAAATATCAGAGGGTTCATAAACACTTTGCTTGGCCTTCAAACTTCATTTGTATAACACAGTTTCTCTTAATCTTCAAAAAACTACACTACACTACACTACTGTACATTGTAGGATAGATAGACTTTTCACATTGTGCTTTTTACCCCTTTCACTGACAGAGTTGAATGTTTTAAACTGAATTACCTGTGGAATTGTCATTAAACATCTGCGCCAAGATTAAGCAAATATCAATAAAAGAGATTAAGCATGAGTTAATTTTCTGTGCATTAGATAATAAAAACCATACCTGTCGACACAGGTTGTTGATCCGTGTTTATAATTATTCTCAGCTTATTTTATAGTCATCTTTTTATTTTGTGTTTACTTATAAATTTTCTCATATGGCTAGGCAATAAAGTGATAAATGTGTGGACGGTTTGTCCATATCTGTGTGAAGTGATTATTTTTGTTAAAACTAGAGGTCTACGAGTATTTTTGCTTGGCTAACCTTGTAGCGCGATTGCTTTCCCCACAGCAGAACAATTGAGACCCAATTGGAACGTTTTTTCATTCAACCACAGCAGCTTGTTTCCACTTCATTGTTAGGACAATGGGTCAAAGCTCTGTTGCAGATTAAACTGTGCAAATAAATAAGAAAAGGCGAGCGAGTGGGAGCTTGGTTTGGAGAAAATCAATGGGGTCAAGCGAGGAAGAAACTGGCAACAGTAGGAGAGTGCACGGAGGGCAACAGCAAGACAGAAGTGGAAAGAGCTGTTGGTAATCAAGTGAGCCATCAGCTGCATGTTAAACCCACAGGAATTGTTTCCCCAGAGGAAATGAATGTTTACCGGCACAGTGTGGGTTCATCTCAACCTTAGGCCCGCATTAGGTGTCCCTACTGGCTCTGAGCGTGGTAAAATTTAAAAAATGATTTTTTATGGATTATATATTTTGTGTATAGCTAACAAACACCATTTGTTATGCTTGAATGGGTTGCTATTTGAAGTTGGATTCCAATAAAAGTGCACAAACTAGCTCACAGCTTTTGTTTTTTGCAACTTCCCAATATTCCTTTACTTTTCTGTTCAGGATTGCTGCTTCTAACAAACCGGTTTATACAAAAAAAAAAAAAAAGTGCTAGAGCAAGAAGGATGTCGTTTCTGCAAAATCCATAGCCGTGGCATAAACTCAATATTGCAAAATTCTGTTTGTGGCCCAGAAACAATGAGATGGGGCTTATTAAGTAAAAATGGGGAAACAGTGAGAGCGGAAAAGCTCTTGCAATTGCATTAGGACTGGATCTGGGAGAGCTGGTGCAATAATAGCGCAGAAGGTTGGGTCAGATTACAAGAAAATGGTAAAAGGTTTAGTGGACAAGTGAGGCCCAGAGAGAGCAAAACAGACTGACTGAGGGGCTAAATAACAATTATGAAAGATATTGGATGTGTTGAAAATGGAGTCAATGGGAAATGGAGGGTGAAACAAGGGAAGTTAGAAAAGTTGTTGGTGTTGAAATCGGTGTGGAAAGTGGACAAAATATAAAGACTGATTTTAAATGTCAGACCATTGATAATATAAAGACCGGTTAATGAAATTAGAGAAATTTTTATTTGTTGTCGCAATAAAATTCATTTTCTTTTTCTGCCAAAGACCTTTCAAAGAAGTGCATAACAGCAGAAAAATTTCAATCTTCTCCAGAAAATTTTTGAAGTTTCTTCAAACCCATCCTGCTGTTTTTCTTAATGAATGAGCACATCTGGTTGTGGATTTAATCAGTCTTCTTGTTACATGTTTTGTGACTTTATTTTTGGTCTGTCACAATTTATCAGGAGAAGTGCTGAATAAATCAACATGTTTGAACATGATTATCAAACATTTTATTCTTCGATATAGCAACTGTTGGCCTTACTAATAACCCCAAAAATAATTACACTACTTTTAACTTCCTTCCCGTGAGCAAAAACAAAAGGGCAGGCTGTGACCAGAGAGTAGGCCCGGGTGACGTATCGAATATACTCAATGTATCGCAAGTTTTTTAATGTACGATGGTTAAAATGTCTCTTTACAACCATTAAGTACAAATTGTCATGCAGATAATAAACTTTCTGCATTGAATTCACTGCGAGTTTTGTTAAACAAAATGGATTCTTGCTTGGTGTAATCATTTTGCCGGTATGGGCTTGCTTTTAAAGGTCTAGTGCAGACAACAGAAAGACACAATAGCAGTTATTCTATTTGTGTAAAACTTATGTGTTCAACTGATGGTTAGAATGCTTTAAAAAACATTTACATGTCTTCAGATTTTGTATTCGAATTCTTAAACCATTTTTAAATAATTTTTTCATTGTCTTTCGAGGTTAATAAAAATATAACGATGTTTATTGGTGTATCATGATATGGCCAAATAATATTGCATATTAGATTTTCCTCCCAGAGAGCCAGTCAAAGCAGAAACATGCAGGAAGTATCAATTAGTGAACAAGGTAAAATCACATGACATAATGTGGTAAAGAGACATAGTCAGATTTTATTTTCCATGTCAACACTTAAGGTCATCAAGAGCAACATTTGAAAGCTGTTAAAACAGATTTTTGGTTAGCTACTTGATTTAACTCATTTTGTTACAGGCTGTAGTTTTGAGGCTCTCACTGGTCAAAATGTAGGTGTTTGACTTTAGAAACTGTAAAAATAGACCACCAGGAACTCCATCATAATCGCAAACTAAGTCAGCATCAATTTCACAGCTGATTGCTATTCTCGGGGTAATTCATGCCAAAACAAACGATGGTGTCTTATCAAATGTGACCCTGTTTCCCTTTTGGCCATAAAGCATTTAATCTGTCCTTCCTGACAGGAAACCTGGTTTTCTATGAGACTTGCTGATTGAATTAGTATTTCAACTCAATTCACTTTTTAATTCTGAGCTGCTTTCCAGGTCCAGGAACAAACTATCACTCTGTGCAAAGATTTAGCTTAAAATCCTTCTTCCTCTTATTTGCCTCAAACATTAATTGTGATATTATTGCCAGTTACATTGGCAAATAATCAGATAATTATGTATAAATATTTGTATTGCAAACTTAAACCTGAGATTGGAGTGGTTTAAAAATCACTACCATTCACTTTGATGACTAATCAGAATTAAACTATTATTTCTCCCAACTAAGATTGTTCACAGAACTATCTACAACAGGTAAGATATTAATTGTACAAAAGTCCACTTTCAAAAATTTTGATAAACATTCACCACATACTGTCATACTCAGAACTTTCCAAATGATGGTGTTATTGAACACAAGTTGATTTAAAAATAAAATCATCATTCAAATCGGAACTAAAAGTTTTTGAATACCACCAGCTCAACATTAGCGGTCTAAACTTTGTAGCCTTGTAACTGTAAAAGAAAACACAAATACTTACTAATAAGTTTATTGAGGCAAAACTTTGAGAGAGCAGTGTAGGTCTACAACCCCATTCAGGTGCTTCTTTAAAATGTTTGATTCATGATCCAATTTCTTTAGGAAATGTCTCACAAAAATAAAAAAATAATCCAGAGGAAATATAGCTCAGTGAAATGTATTCATTTGATTTTCATGACACTGACAGACAGATAAACCTGGAAATGGCTGCTTTGTGACCTAAAGAGAATGCAGTCCTAATGAAGCGCATTGTTGTGGGGACCTTGAATTCCCTTCAACAATAAAGAGAATCAGCCTGTATGATGTGTCTCTCTAAAAGGACTCTGGTTACTCAATAGCATCCTGATGTCTGACCTTGCTGCCCGAACGGCCCTGATGGTGGAAGTCTGAGTGCCCCTCGCTCAGTGTCCTTGTGTCAGTCGGGGCATGACACTTGTCAATATGTGGAAAGATACACTCTGTAATGACAAGAGATAAAAACCAAACAGATTTAATCAAGTTGTTCGATACTCCCCTCACCTTCTGCCAAATGACCATGTGACTGAAGACATTAAACAACAATAGCAGACTGTCGCAGAGTGAAGATTTACTCCCACGCTGCTGTTTTCTTATTGTTGTCCTCATCTCTTAGGAGTTGCTGAGATGAAATAAACTATGTGTCTTGGTTGTTATTGATCTGGAGAGGGAAAATATTTCAGTAGTGTAAGTAAACGGTATAAGATTAATGATTCTTGTTCAAATGGTCTCACAGCTCTCAACGTTGTTGCTTGGGAAGTATTTATTTATTTTTTTAACCATATGTGAAAAATTCAACTATTTTGCAAGAAAACAGTTTTATGTAATTAGAGCACCTTTGCAATTAATGACAAATGACAGATTGTAAATACAAAACTTCTGTCAAGGCTGTGGGCATTTATGTTTTTGGAAAGTTTTGTTTTTAAAAATGTATTTGTCTACATGTCTACCTGTCTGTCTGTGGTGTCTATCTATCTGAAGAGCCTAAACTTATTCCGCTCTCTAAAACCCATCAAAGCTTCTCTCTGTTTCTATTTTTTTCTATTAGCAGCAACTTCCTCTTACACAGGATGTTGTTTTCTAGATGGCGACTATTATAGGTTGTTTGGTGGAGACCCTGGGGGTTAGGTGGTCTCTCATTCTCGCAGCTCTTATCCAAAGTGATTTCGACAACCACATTAAAATGCAAATTCATGTCTGTGCGCTCTTTGCCATTTTGTCACTTCTTTTCTCCTTGTGTGGCATGTTGAGGGGGAAGGAATTAGAGCGCTGGCCCTGGGGTTGAATATTCAAATGGCCACCTGATTTCCCAGCAGAGCAGGACCAGCCAGGTTCCCATTTACATAGTCCCCTTTCCCCATTTAGCGCCCATCAACACTGACTGATTCAGCATCAACTACCCACTCGACCATTTATAGGACATTCCACTCATACTGTGTGATGCACAGTCAGAAAGTGGACTATACTTCCTACCCCACAAAAACTCATTCACAAAACTTCCGACAGCTAATAAGGCAAAGTGAGAAGTTATTATCAAAACAATGCTGTGGAAAATGGCTGCACCGCTGGTCCTGAATGGTAGCTGGTAGAGGTCATATCCCTTTCATGTAGCACTGGAAGGGTTACAGGGGTTGGACTAGCCAATTAGACATAATTAGTATATTATGTGAAATATGAATACAAATGGATAACAAGTAATCAAGCTTATAATGAACTGGAGCTGCTTGTTGCCTCATTTCCAGCATATAAAAAATAACTACACTAAAAAGTCATTTCTCCATTAAAACACACACGCACACACACCATTGCAGATGTCATGTTTCAGTAGGCTTTATTGACACAATCAGTGTGAGTTTTAGTGCTAAAAAAGTAACTTTAAGGGGGAAAAACATTCTAGAAGAAATAGCATGTTATGAGGGATAAAGCTCTACAAAGTTAACATTATATTAAGTAAAACTCCATTGTCCAAAATGCCTAAAAATTAATGTGGAAATGTGCTTTTTTGGTAATAATATTTATGTATTTAGCGTTCTTGACTTGATAAGGTGCTGTACAAGTTCAAGCCATTTACCATTTGCCATAAATGGGATGAGAGAAACAGTTGCTTATAACTTTGATTTCTGTCTTTGAGGTGATAATTTATTGTATAAAATTAAATGTAAGTAAAGCACAAGCTATCTGGATTTAAATGTTCTCTTTGCTCTTTTACTGCCACTGCCGCAGTTGTAACTTTATCAAGCAGAGGCAGATATTTCTAACAAAGCGAACACTAACACACACAGATGAATACAGTACACAACAGCAATGTGTCAACAGGAAGAGTATCTTCATTACACACATTTCTGTCATAACTGCTCTCTTGTCCTGCGCGCCTGAGCTGAATGGCTAATTACCTGGATAAGGTACATGGGGAGCAGTCGACCACAGTAGCCACCTGTCAGCTGGAGTGCTTCCAAATGACAAACGCCTGCAGGGCTTTGCTGCCCAGGTTGAGTCTGTGTTTTCCACTCTGTCGCCTTGCACCGCACCTCAGCATGGCAGCATCAACCTGGGGAGCAACTGTTGTCTTTACTAATTTACCCAAAATAGCTGCCTGCCTAAGGCTCTTCCATGCTGCCAGAGCTGGTGAAGAGCATCTGTTTTGAACTGCAGGGGCATGCGTAATCATACTGCATGGTTTCGCTGGGCGTTAGTCAGGTTCTTGGCTAGTAATGAGGTATGACTGACTATTACTGACATATAACACTTATTGTGAACACCACTCATGACACACAAGCAAGCCAGAAGAACAGGAAAGTGCAAAGTAGGCCTTTGTGGCTTCCTGGCCTCACCACACACTTTTAGAAGGTTATTTGTGGTCATCCATCAACAAGGAGAAGTTTTTTGTGTTTTCTAAGATCGCGTAGCTGGGGCAGCCATCTTGAATTTGGTGGACTCCAAAAGTTAGTTTGTTGTAAATGCAATACATACATGCATACGTACAAGGATTTCTTTTAGAGTTTTGTTGGAATCTTTTCATCTGGGTCATCAAATGTTTTGTTAACAGGACAGAGAAATAGAAATGAACACATAAAAGTAAAAACAGTGTTGCTCTTTGTCTTCTGTGGCAATTAATCAATATCCTTCAGTTTGTTCTCTTGCTTTTTGCTGTAGCTGGTGAGTGGAACTCAAAATCATTAACTTCCACGAGGAAAAGATTTTGTTAATTTTCAAAAGTTTGACTCTTACTTGTAAAGCACTCCTTTAGAATAGTACAAGGATATTTCTTACAGAAAACATAAAGGATGCAGCTCAGTGGGTGTTTTCAGAATATTTGGTCAAGAGTCATGGCTCTGCAGGAAACTGCATGTTTTTCTTTAATAACCTTGATAGATGAACACATTTTATTAACAGGAAAGCTGATGTATAGTGGACATTGTGCTGAAAATGTGTTTTGGTCAGAGCAGAAAAAAATAAATAAATAAAATATCTCTCCTGAAGGCACCATAATGTTACTCAAGCATAGGTTATAGTTCTGGAATAAAATCTAATTGTATAATGTGAAGTAGCTCTCAAATGAAACGTAACAGCACTGAAACAAAATTACCCCACCATTATGTCCAGTGGGTGCATGGATCATTTCAGTCTGGATGGGACAATGGTAAACATCAGCACTTAGGAGAGACGCTTTACAGACTCTTTGTTTAGGCGTAAACACATGCCCCCATATCCAAAATGACTGACAACCTGAGTCCTGGAGACCTTCGCCTGTGTGGTTAATGGGTGCTAACGGGCACACACATTCATCCAGATTCAGGCTGAGACGTGTTCAGCTGAGGGGCCGGAACAAAGTGACAGCGGAGGCACATCGACGGCAGAGAAAGCACTTTTTAATGTGGCATCTGCCGCACAGACAGCACATTCCAGCTGGAACAGAGGGCTTCGGGCCACAGGGGGTTTGAGTAAAATATACTGCGGAGGTCACTTTCTACAACTCCACTGAAGCAAACCACAAACCAGATTGCTGTGTGATCACAGCAGGACGGTAATATGGTTACAGATAACACCCTAAGAGAATAACAGAAGCACACACATGAAAGAAAGACTTCAGGACCATCACAAAGAAATAATCCATGTCATCACAGCTGAAATGAATCACACTCTTGGCTTTGTTCCATGTAAGGAGCATCATCCATAAGGCTGAAAGATAGAAATAGAAAAACAATTAAAGGCAGGCCTAGCATATTCCTTAAAATAATGTGCACTGACTCTAAATGGTAGAAGTTGTAGAAATAAAGTCATAAACAGTTTCAATAAATCCGTCCAGTGCTTCATGAGGTATTTTACTAAAAAGCAAACAATGCTGAATTTAACAATTGATATAAAAATTTTAAGCAAATATGTTGCCCATTGTGTAGCCTTTGGACTATGTGTTAGGCATGACTCTCAGCTACTACCACAACACATTTTAGCTCAGTAGCTGTAAAATGGCACATTATAGCAATGTTTGTGTAAGCAAATATAGGTTTGCTGTGGTGGCCATCTTATATTGGAGTAATTCCAATTAGTTGGAGACGTATGTTCATGGTTAATTTCAGAGTTTCATAAAGATCCACTGGTTCATAGGATATTTGGCTAACAAACCCAAAAGCATTATAGCCTTATGCCTTCGATGGTGGGCAATAAAAGTGAATAAAAAAAGCATTGACTTGCATACTCGCAGAAGCAGGTTAAATATGCAAACATTGCTGCTGTGAAAAAATATGAAAGGATTTTTGTTTTCGTTTTGAACCTTTGCCTCTGCCTTTGATTTAGTAAAAATAACAGAAATGCTGCATTTCATTTTTAAAAAAGCAACAAGATGTGGCATTTCTACAACTTTAATTTAGTCAAAGTCCCCTGAAGGGTAGCTTAAAGGGAAGTGAACAAAGCATTTTTGTTTATTGTGATTCAGAGGCAGAAATATAATATGACACATACCATAATACTTTCATCCCTCAAGACTCATATTGGCAGAAATAATGCAGACTAAAGCAATAATCTTGGTAGTGGTTAACTTTTCCCAAGTGATGTCATTCTTATTGGCTGTTTAACCACAGAAAGAGTTCACAAATTTGTTCAATTTTTCAAAACATTTACCTTCTGCATAAAATAAGCATCAACTAAACCATCTTTCCCCAGACATCCTAAACAATCCCCTTAGCTCCAAATATTTGATCCATGATCCAAAAAATATGATTAAACAGGTAAAGCATCTGGAACAAGTAAACATTTGTATTTATTTCATTCAGCTCATACACGATATCAGAGAACAAAATAAAAAGTTTTTACATTTTCAGCCTGAAGCAGCTAATGATTTATTTAATCTTAAATGAAATCCATCTTCTGTTGTTGAAGAAAAGTTTCTTTGGGGAATCACCAATCGTACTCTCCAATTTACAACAATACAACCACCATATTAATAGGACCTAAATATATTTGGTCTATTGAAGAAGAATACAACTAAACAGAATAGTTTCCCTCTAAAACTCAGGAATTCTAGACAGCTGCTATGATTTATCAAAGCATACAAAGATGGCTATAACTCTATTTTATTAAAATTTTTACAAATACTGGGCTAAATATGAAGAAGCAGTACCTCACAGTCAGTCACAACACATACTCCAAGCACTAACAGATCATGCAAGATATCACAATATTGCATCAGATTGCATGTTGTCTTTTTTCAACATAAAAGGATTTTAGCTTAAAACTCTAGCATGAAACATGGCAGTTGATATGCATTCAAATCAACATTTCACAATGACGTGCATTAAGTGTGAACAGTCAACTAAACAGCACCTGGACAACGTCACATGAGTGCAAACTTAATTCCAATAATTCAAATAAATTGTGTGCAGTTGCAGTTTATACAAGCAAACAACAGTAAAAATTTATTCTATCAGGACACAGACCAAAAATCTAAATTTATCTATGGTTCTACTCACTTTTTGTTCAGAAAAGCCAGCAAACTGTCCCCATTAATGACAACTAAGAGCATAGAAAGAAAGACAAAAGGAAGTGTATTTTTTTTTAAGGATAAATGCCTAAAGCGTATTGTTCTTTTAGACCACATGGCTACCTTTTAGTCTTTGTAGAAGATTGAAGGAAAGCAATCTTTAGAATTGGCCTCAGAAGTCCCATTAAAGTGCCTTTTAAAATGATAGTGAATTATGCTGACAAAGTAAGTGCTGCTAAAACCTTCAGCCAAAAGTCAGAACTTTAACTTCCCACCATATTTCAGAAGAACAGGTGAGGGGGTATATTGAATTCTCTTTCAGCATCCCTTGGGCGAGGAACAGAGCTCCTTGTTAAAGTTGGTCTTGGCAGTGAAGATGCAGTGAAAGCAGTCTGTTTAATCCTGTGGAGGACCTTTGGAACACTAATGATACACCAGGTGGATTCCCTCCGCCCCATTCCACTGACCCTGAAACACACTTATCAAGCTGCAAGGAAACTTTAGCTTTGTTTGTTTGCAGGAAGGTGAGAATACAAAAAAAATAAATAAATTTAAAACATTCAGGAGAGACTATAAGAGCTTCTTCAAAAGGTTTGTACCCAACAGAAAACCATCAACTCTCCTCTTCATCATTACATTAGTGGTCAATTCAATTTCAATGAGGTTTGCCAAGTAAAAAAAAACAGGAAAGGTTCAGAATATATGCATTTAAATGATGTTTCAAAGAAACTTATGCTAGTTTTTGTTAATCTAAATATAACTAAGCATTACATTTGTAAATAAATCATAAAAGAGACAGTATTTACTGCCCTCTTTCCCCCCCATCATCTTTGTAAGTTTGTTGTCATGAAAAAGTACTTTGAAAAGTTTACATCAGGATTTGTGACATGTTCTGAAACCTCAGTCTTGTTGACACTCGTGTTCTTCTACACGAATCAAGATTGTATCAGAAAATTACAGATGCTGTCCCTCTCTGCCACACACAAAATAAAAACAAAAGTCACACATGGATGAACAAACAATCACACAAAACTTGAGGATAAATTCAGTTTCCTGATGGCCTCAGGGAAGAATCTGCTGAGGTGTGGTGGTGTGGCAGCAGATACTGTTGTATCTCTCTTCAGACGAAAGCAGGGTGATTCTGTGGCTCTTGTAGAATATTTTTCTGACTTTTCATTGCAAAGCCTCAAGAATGCATCACATCAACAGATGTTTTTCAGACAAAACATAATATTATTAATAAAACCAGTTTATGTTCTTGAAAGCCTTTACCAGTTGTAGTTCACATAACGTCTACATGATCTTTTTTTTAGTTCTGTGTAGGAACATAGCAAGTGGGGAACCATCACTAATGCATAAAGTGATTGCACAAAATGTGAAATTAATAAAACTAATGAAATTTACAGTGTGGTGACACAAAAACTTGCAGACAACAATCAAATTTGATCAAATAAGCATTGGTTTTCTACGTTAGCTTCTAAACCAAGATGGAGCTGTAAATCTTACATTTCTGTACAATGTTGGCAGTTTGGTAACTTCGTTGCTAGTTAGGACTCCTTTAGCACCTCTTTTTCAGAAAAAACAACTAGTGACAAATTTAGCAACTTTCCTCTTAGAGACTTCAACTTGTAATCGACATGTGGAAAGCAAAAGTATTTGCAGTACTTTAATAAAAAGCATTATTCAGCCCTGAACAGAAATCGGAAATGGCCAAATGAAAATCTGAAGATGGTGGAGCAGAAGACTCTAAAACTAGTTTTAATGCATACATTCCTTCAAATGATGAATGCAACAAAAATCTGTCTCTTCAAACCTGTTTGATTTTTTTTTTTAATGATGCATGTCTTTCTTAAGATTAATTATATGCCTTAAACAATATTGCTGTAAAGGCCTAATAAAAATTAATTGAAATCAGAATAAAATAGGTCACTATGGCAACAGAAGCCTGTTGTAGCTGAAAATTGTAATTGCATCTTAGAAACGGCACTGCTTGTAGCTGAGATATGAGCACACGTTTCCGAAAAGTGCACAACACCAAGCAGCAGGTAAAAAACGATTTTAAAACGATAGAACTATTTTTGGCTGATAAAACAAAATTTAATCCCATTTTGTTTGATTACACTGCCATTATCAATTTGAACTGAGTGCTAATGAAGTCTTATTAATCATTTAAAAATGTCAATTAAAGTATTACGATTATTTGTGGAATATTTGCATTTTATATAAAGGGTTAGGGTTGAGTAAAACAGACAAATCACGTTTTATTTGTTCCTTATTTCTATTGTTTTTATGATATTTTACCAAAAGCCCATCTAAGGACATGCTTTGAAATTTTGCCAACACCATACATGTTTTAGTGTACAGTTTTAATATTTGTCCCTATAGAAATAAACAATAAATGAAAGTGAAAATCCAATATTATAAATTTAATTTCTTTCTTATTTGTACCAGACCCTTGATTGCAAGACCAGAAAAATAAAATTCACAGTTTAGCTGATAAAACAAAAGAGAATTTAGTTTCATGGAAACGTAAATAAATATAAATCTTTTTTTGTGTCTTTATTTCGTCAGTGTTGGCACCATGCTATTCTACCTAGAAGTACAAATCAAACAGAAAATATAAGCTTTCTCAACAGGTGCCGTTTGTGTCGTCATTAACGAGTCGCACTGTCAGGCTCAGACTAAAGGTCCAAATGTTCCTTTTGCCTTGAGGCAGTAATCAGACCCAGCACAAGGTGACTGGCCTCCATCCACGGTTTCTCTAAGAGTGTATCACAAGCACGTTTGAAATGCATCAGATCCTCCCATCCATCTGCGTTTTAAGGTGTCTCCATGGAGATGATTGACGACAGTGAAAAGCTGCTCTGGAGAGAGGCCCTGGGTGAACAGATGAGATCACAAATCTCATCTCTTTTTCTGTCTTATTCTCTTTTTCCCCTGCCCTCGTCTCCCCGCGCCCCACACCTTTCTGCTACATACAAAAAAAAACACAGTGAGACACAGGCAAACGGAGAGTAGCCAAACATTTTTATCACCTTTTTTTCGGTTAAGACAGCCATGGCCCAGTGGAAGAGTGATCATCTTCCAATCCTAAGATTGATAGAGGGAGCCACAATCCTGTCTTGTGTCAAAAGGGTCTTGGGCAGAACTCACAACTCTACAATGTTCATAATATGCATGTCATTAAAGAGAAAAGAAATATAAAAAAACACTGACTGTATTAAGTGTATTTAAATATGGTGTGCATGGAAATCTAATGGGAGATGTTGTATGATTGAGTGAAAAGAAGAAACATTGTAAAGCATTTTGTTAGAACTAAATAGAATAATCCTCTTCATAGTATTGCTTTGGGGAAAAAATGGTGAAACCAAAACAAAAGTGCCTGAGAGTATAAACAAGGACTCAAGGTCTGGAAGACATAAATGAAAACATTGAAGATCTCTACATGGATGAGTTTGTTTACTCTTCTATAGCTGCAGTATTAATAAAAGGAATATTCTTTCCATGAGAGCTAGACTTAAGTAAATGTTGAATGGTTTGGTATTTATGGACAATAGAAAAAGGTATATAAGTTATCAAGGGAAGTAAGCATGGACAATTTCCAGTAATGGACAGTTCAGTTGTATAGAAATAGGAAGATATCAAGAGGAACTGCCATCCATCCATCCATCCATCCATCCATCCATCCATCCATCC
>JAVKLF010000047.1:12918282-12930093 GCA_034783495.1 Millerichthys robustus
ACCACCTGAAATGCTCGATCACCACGGGTTTTAAAATGGGTTCTGGGTACCGTCAGCAGCATCTGATTAGAAGACCTGTATGGAAATATACGTGTGTATGAAATTGTCAAATTAAATGTGTGCGAGTGCACGCATGTGTGTGTATTCAAATGCCTGTTCCCTAAAAGATTTCCTTGTTGTTCTGGACACTGTGCTGCCCAAATCATTTCTACTGGCTCGTTTTACCATCTGCTGTGATGACTACCCATTCCAACATGGGGGTTCTTTACATGTGGGACGAGCTGACTGAGCTTTCCAAAGCCCAACTAAAGCCCAGAATGAGACCCTCAATCTCCACCAACTTGAAAAGAAGACTTTATGATTGTGGGGCAGAAGCCAAATGATCAGAAAAGAAAAACTAGTTTAAACAATTTTTAATAACATTTCTGAGTGTGTAGTCTGGGAATTAAAATGAAAAATGTTTGGATTAGTATTAGTATTATTATAACCAGCATATATTACCTCACAGTTGCAGAGCTAGAATTTAAATTAAGTTGATTCCTTTTCTGATGCTCAGTACAATAAGGTGAACCAAGTGTGGCAGACACTCTACTGTAACAGTTGGAAGGAATGCAAAACAGCTTGTCCTTATTTTCTCCACATGTGCATGTGTGAAAAAACACATTCAGATTTCCTCAGGAAAGCCAGTGACCTTTAAGTTGTCTGAAAGATCCACCTCCTTTTGAAGAGCGTAAAGGTGGAAGGCTTGTCAAAGACATTTTTCTGATACCTTAAGCCATAATCTTTACAAGGAACGCAAAGGTGCTACTTTTATGTTGGAAGGCCAGTGTCTTGCCATGAAGCTATGACACGGATAACATATTTTGTTATTTTGTTTATCCCCTTTCTTTCCTGTAGAATTACTGTGGTGACCACCATTAAATGTCTTACTGCTACAATTTTTCTTGTTAGGATTTAAAACGGCTTGATGTGACAGAAATAAGTTGTTTACACGTGCCATAGTACGACCAACGAATGGCCAAAGTGTGCAGCTGGATATTCTTGTGTGTGTACACTAATGTGCGTATCTCTGCACTGAAGTGGAAAGGATTTACAAATGCAGAGAACATATTTTAATAGTTACAGGAAAAACACTTAATGAGGAATAGCATTTTATGTTTTTTTCTTAAGTAGTGTCTGAAGTTAATTATAATTCACTCTAAAACGTGTTGATTTTTCTAAGTGTTGGACTACGTCTGAATATGTTCCCCATTTCTTTTTTGACCACTGGACAGAATCATTTTGGCTGTGTCACTTTCACAGAATCTGGCAAGGAATTAGATTGAAGTCATGCTCAGATGCTCCCGTTTCTTACCCAATGTCTTTGTTGTCATTTGTGGCTCACAGAAATCTCTAGTCAATGGACCTGAATGCCAAGTAATTGTGGAGGTCATTCAGGTCATTCCATTTTTTTTTTCATTGACTTTTGGAAAGGAACATGGTTTAACACGAGACAAACACATCCAAACATGATCCTAACATCCACATGTGAAAGATGTTTTTTTTCCTTTCCATTATATGTGAACTAAATGCATTTCAAGCCCATGTATTCCTTAAAAAGATGTTTAATACCTGCCTTATGTCAGGTTTTAAACTAAGAGCATCTTATACTAAGAAATGACAGCGTTGTAGCTATTTTGGTCAATTCTTGAAAACAACATTATGCTCAATCTGATGAAAAACAGAGGTCCCTAAAATACTCTGGTAACAGACAGACAGACGAAAACATGCATACACTCTCATACATGAGACAAAACAATATTGTGTGCTCCTTTAGCCATTGTGCAACAAATCTTTACATTGACATGTAGTTTTTAAGATATTTTTTAAAAAGGACAAAAATATACAATTTAAGCTGAAGCCTTTTGCATAATCGTTTTGTTGTTGATTGTTGCATCCTGTAAGTTACTTTTTTAAAAAATCATGGAAATCTAAAAAAATGTTACAGATTAATATTACTTTTTTTGAAAGAAAAGTTGAGATCTAACAGAATTAACAGAAAAAGAAGCTCATCAATCTCAACTCAAACACATTTTCACTCTAGAAGCAAACACGACGTGATAGTCTTGTCTATTAGCGGAAACAGCCAGGCAGCACAACACTGATGCTAATTTGTAAAAAAAAAAAAAAAGCGAGGAAAAAAAAATCAGTTAGGCTGTTAAAAGCAAACTGTGCTGCACACCTGACTTAGCTTTATTAGCATTTTTCAGACATATGAAGGCAGCATGACTAGTGACAGATGTGGGCTTCCAGTGTGGTCCTGTGATGGATAGAGCAGTTGACACGTTGTTTTCCACAAAAGCTTCTTCACTTTTCATCACTTTGTCGTGAAACTAAAATGTGGCATGATAATTCGTTCAGCTTTTGAAGCAGATTGGCCATTCACTTAACACAAACACAGGACTGCTCCCCACATCTGATTTGTGGCACTGTTATTTAAATGGATCTGCTAGTCTACTGCTTTTACTGAGCACTCTCTGATCAACAGGCTATTTATGCCATTCTGGAGTCATTACATGAACATTAGCTGAACCGCTATTTCAAGCACAACCAATGGGTCTTTGTTAAAATGGGACTTTAGCCACTTTTAAACTTTCATGACTGAATAGAGGACGTGAAGGTGCTATTAAAGTAATAAGAGATGGGTTTGGTAAATCAGGATGATGCTAATCATCATGCTAATGATCTGCTTTTTACCATCTGTGTGAGAAGTCACACGCTTTTGTGTCTGATTAATAGAAAGAAAAAAAGAAAAAGTCCCAAAAAGGGTTAAAAACAAGAGAAACTCATCAAAATTATTTTTTTATTCCATGTACCTGCATCCCATTTTAGGCTTGTTCATTCAGTCTTTTTCATCCAACTCCTCTTTCTTTTTTAATGTGTTTTTATGTTATCAACAAAAGTGTGAGCTGCCTCTTGGAGCAAGAAATAAGAAGTTGGTCCCACTCCACTGGCCAAAGTAATGGAGAAATGACTGAAGCAACAGGCAAAGGTTATTTACAGCTTTTATTTATTTATTTGTTTAGATGTTATCTAGTGCCGGGACAGAGGAAAGAGAGAAAAACAATATTCATTTTTTAATGGGGCTCCCCCTTTCTCCGATAATGTCCCTGTGTTATTTTCTGTTTTCCTGGATCTCTCATGAAACAAAGTGTGCAGAGAATGCAAAGAGCAACTATTGCATCTGAAACGAGACCAAAAATAAAAAATAAAATAAATACAGTATCTTTCATTTTTGCTTTTTTTCTTCCTTTGCTTCTGCAGAACATTTGCTCAGCAGTATGTGGTAAGCAATTAACAAGACAAGGAAAGCTAGAAAAATACTTTATGTTGCACCATCTGAAACATACCACTTTTTTTACATTAGGCTGTGAAACTACTCTTTAAGGTAAATGAGAGCGTAAAAGCTAAACACTTCAGACATTGATTTAGGTTACGTTACTGTAAACAGACTCAAAGGGCTTTAATGAGGCCTAGCTGATTAAGCAGGTACGCCATACTTGGTTATTACTTTCACTCACAGGTCTCTTTAAGTTTGATTCTCCCTTTGATTCGTTTTTCCCATTTCTGTTTGATCTTTCGTTATTGTTTGTTTGACTTCTTTTTTTTTTTCCTCTTCGAGTTTTGGAGTGTTTGTGTTTTATTCATGCTCTGTTTTGATCTTGAATTCCTCTTTCACTTCATCTTTGACAATGCATTCATGTCTTAGGAACAGTAACGTTCTGAGATGGTTGAGATAAAAGAATCCTATAAATAAGAATAATGATAGTAATGAGATGTGTGAAGCAGTTATAAAGGAATGAGGCCCAGATCAAAACTATAGGAAAGATTTTATAAGGGCTGGAAAGGTAGAAACTTTAAAACTGTAAGAGTTTTACATTAGAAAATCAACTTTTCATTTGGAGAGGCCAACAAAAGTGTTCTGTTATTGAGAAAACCGAGCTTAACAAAAGCAGCAGTCCTATTGGATATTACTGTATGTTGGATTTACCCAATTCACAGTGAAACACTATTGGGTGACATAAACAAAACCATCCATCCATTTTCAGCAAAAAATAATAAATTAGTTAGAAACAAACAAGCTCTGGTATATTTTAAACCACCTTTAAAAAACATAAAATGTGAAACAAGTTTATATTCATGAAGCTCTTTCAAATCAAGTCCTAGAGTTTCAAGGTTGTATCTCCCACTTTAAGGCACATCTTAAAAAAAACTCTATTCTTTTTAAATTTCATCAAAATTATTTTATGATGAGATTTGGTTATTTTCTTTCTGGTCAGTTCTTTTCATCTCTTTGTGATTTTATGTAGTCAAAGTAACCTTGATCATTAATACACCCCAACCTCGTTCAATAATCTGTTTTCTTTAACAAATCAACTCATGGATCTCTCTTTTAAAATATATATTTATACTGTTTAATATTGTAGCCTATTATTGTAATTCTTTTGGTTTAGCTTTCAGGACATCTTTGTTGCAACCTCCAATTTTCTACATTCATGCTGGATACTGCCGTCTTCTACAGAAAACCCTTCAGTTCAAATCTTCTATCCAATCTGAGATGACTGGTCCTCATTCATTGGCCAGTGTCTATGGCTGCCATTTACATTTCTGTTGTATCTCCAGAGTTTCACCTATGTGATGCTCAGTAACAGTATATAAAATCCACCTCACTGTTTCTGAGTAGAAAACGAAAAGGCAAACAAAACCTTTGCACCTAGAACCAGTGAATCAGAAACATCAAAAATATTTTGCCGATCTACTTAATTTTTTTTAATGTTCCTAACAAGATTATTCTTTGTTTGATCAACATAAAAAATATGCAAATAGTTGCCCAACTTTTTTAAATAGATAGGCAAAATGTTTTTATCAGCGTAGCAGCAGAGCTGGAAAGTTGCAAGAGGTGCCCTTCTCTGCTTTTAATGTGTCCAGGGGTGTGTGATTGATTTTTTTGCACAGGAGCTGGTGTCTTAATGTCCTAATGCATTGCTCTGTCACAGAGGGCTGCCTTGGCACGCTGCCCTTTCCACAGACTGATCTGTCACTCAATTGGATGAGACCAGGGTAAATAAATAAAGAGGGAGGACGGTAAAAGGAGGGCTGTAGGAGGACAAGGGATGGGCAACAAGCATGATTACATTGCCGGATGATCATAAAAAATCTACACACACACACACACAAACACATCATTCTGCTATAAAACATGCTCCAAAACACTTGTCCAATACACACCCAAAGATTATTGCACAATGTTTATTGTTTCTCTATTAGATATTGATTTGACAAGGTCAAGCCTGGTTTATTTCAGGGATTCCATCAAAATCAATAGAATTTCCATCATCATTTTCATGTATGTTGTGTTTTTACTTCAGAGAAAAGAATATCTTGTAATTGTGTGTGCTTGGCTCTTTGTTTGATCTAATCGGTTGTGTCATCTTGGTTGGAAGATTTGTCTATTTTTTTTAATAAAAACCCTTCACTTCAATGTACGCATGACGACCACCATCTTACTCATGCTGTGACGAGACAGTTTTAGGCAACTGAACTTATTCTCTTGTTTTTTGAAGGAGTTTCACCTCTTCAGTTCAGGTCAGGGGGTTGGGAGTTTCAGGCCTAAATAGAACCATTAAGGTCCTATGAGTCATTGACCCACCTCACTTGCTCAATTCTTCCTAACAAGGCCAACATTTGACTTGCTGTTGCGTTTTAAACTGTAAAAGGTTGTGAAACTGCCTGGAAAGATAGAAACGGAGGCCACTTTCTATTTTCCATTTAATTAACAGATAAATAAAGCTCTCTGAACTTGAGAATACCTCATCTAGGTTTAAGTTATAACATATGGGCATCCAGAAAACTGAGAAAACGCTTCATCAAATGAAAGAGAAAATTAAAACAAAAGAACATCATTCCAGACATGACTGGCGTATCAGTTAAACAATAAATTGATGCATTTTCAATCTAACTACAGTTTTAGATGAAGACTGATTCGTCGCTGGGGTAAATGACCTAAACACAAGCTCAGTGAGCAGTGGATGCAGTTCAGTGCAAGAAAAAAAAATGCTAAGACCTTCACATTGTTGAAATAAAATTGCAGCTACACACAGATAAGAAAGCTATTCAGAGACTCAGCAGTTATTCTGCATCTCAAGGACAAGGGACACTCTTTGGAGGACAGTGCTGTGCACACTTTAGACAAGGATGACAGGTGTGAAAGAAGCCATCTACATTAAACATGAAAAACCAATCTTAAAGTGAGGAGGTGGCCTCAAGTCCCATTTTTTTTTCTAACATCACAGTGCAGCCTTGACTCTTCTCTCCAAGCAGTTTCACCATCGTTCACACTTTGAAAGATGTAACCAAAGCAGCTCACATATTGGCTTTGTTGGGAAGCATTCAACAAGTGACAATGACCCAAAGAACTCCCAGCATGAAGGAATGGGTCATGCAACCTTTACAGTCTTATTGTGAGTATTATATTAACCTTTAATAAGCCTGAGTTTAAGAATCCTATTAGATGAGAGGTGAGATAGCTTCAAGAGTCAACAGATGTCATTAAGCTGCCTTCTATCTTTTAAAGGCACCACTGGGAGTAATGCTACAAACGGGAGAGGCAACTCAGCTATCTCTGTGGTTGTGCAACTATTGTATGCTTCAATGTTGTTGAAAAATAATGAGCAAAACTCAATTCTTTCTGTTTCTGGGCTTTTTTTAAAACAACTTTCACTCAAATTGAATCTATATCAGGAAATCTCACTGAAGAGAGAGAGAAAAAAAACTCCACTGAAGTATTTAAGACTACAAGTGGTGCAGATAGTGTCTGATCAGTCTAACTGCGAATGATTGCAGTTTTTAAAAAGTTGGTTTTAGTTTCACAATATATTTTGTGATTTCTTTTCTCACGTCATAATGACTTTGGCAGAAAAAAAAAACATTAAAAAAAGTGGGTGGATAGAACAGACACCTGCGGACTGTAAAAACTGGCAACCCAACAATGACAGAGAAATCCTAAAAGTGCCAATTGCTGTCTCGTGAGAAATCACTGAAGTGAAGTATACTTGTTGCCAAGAAATTGTAATTTGCAGCTTCAACGGAGTGGTAAAATGTAATGACCCGAGGTGAAGCAAAGTGGGGGGAAAAAAAGACTGGAATTTGCCTGCATAGAAAAGTATTTTTATACTCCTGCACCCTTCTCTATTTGTCTGAAAAATAAACAATTGTTTGAAATGATGCGTGCACAGATAAAAATACTCCAACATAAGTGATGCGCCGACACACATCCGGCTCCATGCTGAGTTTCTGATTATAAAACAGACATTGCCTCCTTTTTGTTGCCACATCCCTCCACTCTGCCCTGCCCTTGTGCCCTTTTGCTGTAAACTCGGTTGTGCTTGTGGAAACTGTAGTCAGGAGGTTTAATTCTATACCAAACAACACACACACTCGACTGCTCCTACTGATACAAGAGGAAAACCAATATAACATTTGACAGCAAAAGGCAAACTCTCACTTGGATTAAAAACAAAAAAGAAGTCAACTGCAGCAGGATGATGTCCAATCTTTGCTGTGATGGTGAACCAAACACTGAACTTTTAACCCACAGTTAGAGCACCCTGCTTCTGTTTTGGATCCTTTAATAATTTTTTTGGTTTGCTTGTTTCACAGTTCAGACTCGCCCCAGTAGGGTAAGTACAGGGACCTGGGTAGAGAAAGGGCTTTCTTGCTTGGGTTTCCTCCTGGAACTCCAGAGAGATGCTCTAGTGCACTTTTCCCCCTTCAGGTGTCAGCACGAGTGTAGCTTCACAGCAAGCCGTTCGTAAGTGCTGCATCCAAACTGCAATGGATTATACCAATATGTTGACAGGAATCCCTGTGTGTTTATACGTGTGCATTCACGCGTTCTATGTGAAGGAGTGGGGGCAAAGTGATTTACTTCTCCCCTATGCTTCAAACACATTACAGACCCTGTTTTTACTCTGTCAGCAGCTGCCAAAGAAAACTAGCTTTGCAATGACAAGTGCCAGTTGTTACGGAGCATCTGGAGCTTGACATTAATGTCTTTTATATAGAGCTTAGGAAGCTAACCATAGGCCTTTTCACTCTCACTGTGCTGTAAGCTTGGATGGATATGTTACGTTCCCTGTGACAATGTCAATCTTGTTCAGCATATCAGCCCACTATGAACCAAACAATGTGCAATGTTGATTTGGATGTTTATCAGATGACAATTAGGTTTTATTCAGTAATACTGTCTACAACTTTAAACTACTATTTATGGCTTACACCATTTTTGTACTAAACACGATTTTTGTAAACAAATTTGCTACTTGACAAACCTTTACTTACAAAAACATTTTTCCAGTTGATGATAACTAAAGTGGTACAAGATTTAAATCCTTTTAAAAAAAAAAAGAACAATCCAAGCTATACTTCAACAAAATGTATTTCTCACACAACTCGGAAATAAATAAAAGAAGAAGAAAGAATAACTAAACTAAAGTTCCAAAAGCCCAGAGCACAGATTAGGGAATGAGTTTATGAGTTTCTCAAATTTGTATTCCAGGTTTTGAACAATTTAATAATAAATTGAAATGAAAATGCAATTCTGGTAAATGCAACACATAAGATTAAATGTGATCAGATCAATTTAGTTTTTGCTCACAGGATTTGATTTTTCATCCTAACAGATTATGAACCTTTAATAACAGATCTTGTTTTAAGTAGGAGGTCATTAATTCCTCTGAACATTACAGCATTTGTTCCTTCTGTCAGCTGGCCAAACTTTATTCACTCGTATTTCTTCTTAAAAGTCCATAGTATCTCTCATTCCTGTATTACAAACTAACCACGTATAGCGTATTAAATGAATGAGCGCACCCATATTTTTTACAAGGACCTTTTTACAATACAGTAGTTAGAGTTATTGAGAACAAACAATATTTAAAGGCCATTTAGTCTCTGTTTGTTTTGTTTTGGTGTCGGGGTAGTCCTCCTGCCCACGGAGCCTTACAGCTTTAAGACATTTCAGCTTTGCAGATATTGTTGTTGTTAAAATCTTGTTGATATTCAATCATGAGCCAGCGGAATGAGGAAGGACTGCAGGAAGCAATCTTCAGTTCTCTGGCCGTTATACCAACAATGGCTCCACGCCTCAGTGTGACCTGTCATCTCTCAACTCTGTGCTGCATGGCGCTCGCCTGCTTGAAGTGGTAATGGCCAAAAAATGGAGGTCATATCACGCAGGGTCATTATCTGCAAAGGCACATTAGACGATTATCTCTGCAGCTGCTCTTTGTGGGTCACTGCAGACTGCCGTTAGAGCCGTCTGTGAGAGAATAACTCAACTCTTTCATGCAGTTGGGCTCATCTACAATAGGGACACCCACACACAAGTAAATGTCATCACAAGCTCTGAGTGCGCAAACAAATTGGAGTTTTTCCATTTGATTGTTGCCTTAGTGTATATTTAAATTTCACATTATGGCATAAGGTTGTGCTGAAGGAGCTGAGCTAAGATGACAAGAGACAAGGAGACATTCAGAAAACTAGACAGACTGTGGAATTTCTTGCACTGTAAGTTTTTTTTTTCTCCACAGTTTCATCAGCCCAGTCACTAATTAGGACTAATTAGTAGTCACTGGGGAAACGGGCAAGCTCAAAAACTTTAATTAATGCATGGACCCGTGATGTCCGGGCATAACAACTTTCTAAGCACCTGCTTAGCACGAGGCAGCGTATTAACCTTCGGCTGCTTGCAGGTCTCTGTCTGCAGAATCTTTAACTAGCTGCTGCAACCTTTGATTAGCCGTGAGATCTGAGCCGGCAATGCCACACTCGTATTGATCAGTTGATAAACGGCCTTGTCTTTTCCATAGAAATGACTTCAGTCATTAATGTGCAAGTTCACCTTCTAGCCTGTGGTCCTGTTTATATTAGACGTTCCCTTTTTTTTGGTCAATATTGATGCAGGTACAATGTATTAAGAACATGCTCTCTTATGTTTGTCGTTTACGTGATTTTTGTCAATGTGATGGATAATTAGTTGTCCTTGTGGTTCTTATTCTTGAGGCTGGATACAGCTTGTTAATGAGCACCATGCAAATAAATTGTTTTATTATTCACAGTGAAATTATTGGCAGATGTTGTGAGGCATAACTAAAAGAATCTTTATAAAGACTGTTAAAAAAAAGAATAAAACATTGAAATTCTCAATAGTGTGACAGTTCAGACTGTAAATAATGCAATAAACCTGGCGACTGTTCTTGGAAACGGAAGTTATTTAAAGCAATGCTCAGCTCTCAGCTACTACCACACCAAATTTGAGTTAAATGTTAGTACAATTCACAGTTATTGCCAATTTTTATGTTCTACAAGGTCACCTAAATTTTGCAGCCATCTTGAATGTGACTGAATTCCAAAGTTTACCAGTAGTAGACACTTATCTAATAATTACTTTTTGACAGTTGCATTCAAATTTGCACACATCCACTACTTCAGACACAAGCAGAAACATCGCCGCTTCACTTTTTCTTAAAACAAAACTTTTTTTCAGTTCTGCACCAGAAATCTCCAACAGCATTTCTGAAACGATTGGATATGTGCTCTGGCTGGTGTCGAGCGAGGGCACACGCAGGACTCGTGGTGAGTTGAGCGATGCAGAGGGAACCAAGGTCAGGAGGAAGACTAAGAATTGACAGCATCGATGTTCCTCCCACAGCGATATCTGGGCCTGACAGACTGCCAAGTCAGAGGGAGGCAACCCTCCTCTCAGCTCATTTAGGCAGATATTACAGCAGGCCATGTTGAGAGGGCACCTGCTGAGCCAACCTTCTTCTGACACAAGCAGGGAAAAAACAGTCACACTGTACAGCATCAGTCATACAGGATTTTAATATTGTGCCATGCAAAAGAACAATGATGATGTTCACCAGGGAGTTGAAAGGGATGATATAAGTTATCACATCATCCCTTAAGTCTTTAAAGACTTCATTTTGTCACAGTTTTTTATCATCTTGACATATGAGATCACTTAAACATCTCTTTCAGATTTAGCTTATTCAGGCAGCATTCCAGAACTTATAAAGTTACTAATATGTCTCATGGGTTTAATCAGTTTAAATTACCATGCGTAAAACCTACAATTTGTGTAACGGTGAGATGATTCCAGTGTCTCCGATCTTTATACTAAGCTGATCTAATCGTCCCCCAGGTGTAGTGCAGCTTCAAATTTAATGATAGAGCGATATAAACACTCATTAAGCACGTGGAATGAGCAAACAAGCTCATTTCTCAATTCAGTAGGTTTCACTATTCCCCTAATGTCACATTCGTTTTTACCTCAAACCTAAATTTTTGTTTTTATGTATTTTTTCGGTGTTTTGCTTAAAGTGAGTGGCACAATTTACATCATCCGGTGTCCCTGCCAGAATTCATGGCTGCTACAAATTTAAAATTGTTTTTGTGTTTATCTGATAAAATATTTTTACATTTAAGCAGTTTTTTTTCTACAAGCATACATAACTGAATAAATGAGTTGCAACATTTTTTGCAAAGGAAAAAAGATATTTCACCAGTAAAAACCCACCCACTGTAATTGTTATTCCAAAAACAGAATTTCTGGATCCACTATCCCCGATTCTGCATTTCAGATTTATCATCCCTTCTGTTTTTTTATTTGTTTTTTGTGTGTAATTTTTTTAATCATAAGGGGCTGCTTGTTTAAATTTTTATGTGGTACAGCATCGACTCTACATTTCCAATTGACAATAATAATTTTGC
>JAVKLF010000047.1:12932644-12948201 GCA_034783495.1 Millerichthys robustus
CTGCAACACAGCAGCCGACTGAAGTTCAAACAATTCATCTGATAAAATGCCTGAGGAGAAGTAAAATCAATATTTATTCATTTATTTATTTATTTATTTATTATTTATTTTTTTTTACCAAAATGATGTTTTTATGTAAAGTAAAGCAGTTCTGTGGGTTTGTTATAAATGCAGTGATTGTGGCCGCCCTTTTAAACACATTCTGACTCCGTACTCCAGTTTGTGCTTGAGTGTTTTTGCGCTGTATGATATTTGATTTATTACCTAACATCTGCTCGTTGGTCTAATTGTAGAAAATGAGTGCATGCTGTTTTAATTGAAAAGGCATCAGTCAGCTGTTTGCAGAGAAGTAGATGTGCTCAATAATTATTTTATTTGCTTCATAAAACCCACAAGCACTTAACAGAAATTAAATAAATTAAAGAAGAGAGTCTCCCTCAATGTGTGACAGAACTGTTTGAAAAGCTTCACACAGGCGTTCGGTTGTCAAGTAAATGTTTTCAAATGTCAAAAATGTGCAAAAATAACTGAAAATCTCTGAGGGAAATCCCGCATTTCTCCACTTTTAATTTTGTATGAAGACTTTTAATTTTTAACAACTTGTATGTTTTTGTTGCCATTTGAAATTAGCTTTTCTTGACAGGTTTGGTGCTACGGGTGGTGAGGACTCAAGTGTGGACGGAGGCTCAGATGAAGGATAACTCAAAATATTTATTATCAAACAAAACAAAAGGCCGACGTGGCGGCAAACAACAACACTAAGGAACAAAAACTTACTTAAGGAAGAGGAGACACGAGCAGGGACAGACCAGAACCAGGACAGGCCAGAACGAGACAGGAGACAGGAGACAGGAGACAATGAGACAGGAGACAATGAACCGACAAAGGAGAAACACAGGGAGCAAACATTTTAAGGGCAGGGCTGATCAAGGTATCAGGACACAGCTGGGAAAGCACACAGGTGACAGGTAGACGCACTCAGACAGGGACACAGGAAAGACAGACTATGACATTTCTGTAGTAAATATAAAAAGAAACATTTTATGTGTTTACTGGTAAGTTATACAAGTGAAAAATACACAATATTATAAACCTAAACTGCTGACCTCTAGGTTTATTTTAAGAATCTTCACACTTAAACAAAGTGTGGAGAATCCCAGTGGTGCAATATGCACTATACTTCCTTTCCAGGGTTAAAATATAATTGGACAAGTGCCTCATAAGCTGTTTATGTTGCACAAGACCAAGCTACATATTCCTGACAGCTCCTGACTGACACCATTTTTATACATATCGTAACACACACTTTGCAGAGTAGAAGAGGGTAGCTGTCATGCTAACAGTCAGGCATGATGGAACGTGATGACTTGCAACAGGTGGGCAGTGAAACTGCGAGATTTCACAGATTGACGCTGGAGTTCATGTCTGACCTCGATGTGCAGAAACAAGCGCAGTGAGGTGGAGAGGTTGGTGTTGTTAGTTCGCTTCAGATGGGATGTGGTACACTTCAGTTGTTTGTCGAACACTGCAGAGGGCAGCGAGGACCTAACATGAAAACAGACTCTGGCCTTTTGATTGACAAGCATTATCAAAGACAGTAGGTGGCTGTGAACCGAGGGAAAAACACAAATGGGTTTAGAGAACGGTAAGGGCAGGAAGTCAAACGTGCTCAGTGGAATGGAAAACAACAGGCTGCTTGTGTCAGGCTTGTTAAAAACAATAAAATCATTACTGCATTAGTGATATTTTGAAGAATGCACAATCAGAGGATCCTTCTAGTTCCTGGACCAGACAAACAGTATATAGTTTCCAGTGCTATATTAAACTATAGCCCAAGACATATTTCCTGCATTCTCACATTAGGAGACATTTTTAGGATAGTTTTCTGTTTCCATGGCAGGGTTGTAATCACCCAGGAAAAGAAAGAACAGCCCTGGAAGGCAGTAGTTCTGAGATTACGTTGCTTTTGACACAAACAAATTCTTGATCTGATCCTTTCTGCATTTTATTGCACCATCATATTTATCTTATCTTATCATATCTTAACATCATATGTTAAGACCGAGAGGAGAGCAGGATTCAGCAGAACAGAAAATACTGAGTCCCATTTATGTTGCATTAAAGTTGAATTAAATGCAGTGGACGAACAAACAGTCCTACGGTTGGGAGAAAACACCATCTTCTGCCCGTCCAAAACGTTATGTCAGTAGGATAATGTACACATGTACAACGCTTTAAACTAAAGATGAAACTCAAACAACCCAACACCCCAGAGACATCAACAGTTCAGGATAATTAAGTTCCAGGGGATATTAGTTCCAGATAATGCAGTGGAAACACAGATTACTGTAAGTTTGCCAGTTACTTTGACATCTTGGTAGCCAATTTTCTTCAAGTTGAGACTGAGGTGGGATTAAAAAAGCCAGGTTTATAAGAAGGCAGGGATAATGGCATGAAGATTGGAACAGAGAGGCTAAAAAGAGCCGAAATGTGACCTTGTGAACAAGAAACGACAAAAACAAGATTGAAGAAAGTTTTTAAAAACAGCGATAACAGGGTGGAAGTTTGTGAATTTTCTGTAATTAAACTGCAGAGGAAAATATGTGTATTCTGTTAAAAGTATGTAAAAGCATTGTGATATGTCTTCAATCAAAATGAGTTGTCATAACTAAATAAATATTTTTTGTGATTTCAGTGGAACAGCACCTGAACAAAAATACATTTCTCTTCACCTTCAAAAATATATTGAACAATCTTTTTCTCTCAATTACACCTGCTTCATGTGTAACCCCATAACAAAGCAACACACTCTGTGTGTACACGTACATGTACTATTTTAGTTAAAAAGGAAAAGATTTTACGGTTTTTCACCATTACTAAGTCACACTTTGGAAAACTGACCGCCTGTTTTCAAAACAATTCACACAATTAGCACAATCGCACGTCAATTAGCAGAACACCTCAGACTTGACTAAATAAAGCACCTAAAAAAAATAAACTTTAATTTGTAAAAAAACCTGTATTTTGTTCCCTAATTAAACACATCGAATTCAAATGATGATTTTTATTCCCTTTTTCTAACATTGATGTGCTTAACCTTTAACAGTTTTAATACTTTTACTTATTCCTGATAAGTAAAAGGGAGGTGTGTAAAAAAAGTGCAAAAGTCAAATCATAAAGCAGCAAGATTAATAATGTAGACTGATGGAAAATATTAATGTATTACCAAATACTCGAGTCACTCAAGATGGAAGTCTGAGCAAAATATATTCCTGTTTTCATTCTTTTGTTAGCTCAGCAAACAATTGTGTTAACAGATAGTGTAAAAAAAAATAAAAAAATAAATAAAAAACTGTACCCAACACAGTTAGAGTCACTGTAAGGAAAACAGGAGGGGGAGATTGGAGAAAAAAAAAACTCTGGTGTAGGCATCATCTCTTCACTTAGCTGGATCTGGCAATAAGATTACATAACAGTCTAAAATCCTCATTTTGCAAGGCACCATGGGAGGAAACTGTATGCTGAATCTTTCCTGCACAGTAACTGCATCATTATAGCACAAACTGTACATGACTGGTGTGTTTTCAATTATGCACATAGATGTGGAGGCTTTGAAACTGAAAAAAAAAAGACATCATGACATCTTTTTGTGTCCAGGCATTAGCATGTCTGAGCACAAGCTTCCCAACTATCTCACCGCTCACTGATGGACAAATTTGGAAGATTATTGTAACCTTTAATTGTTGCTTGTGAAATCTAAGAAGACAAATCAATATCAGTTGCCTTCTCGGTCACAAGGAGAAAAACTGTCTAAATTCTGGGGATTATTTCAACATTTTTATTTTTTATGATCTATTTTACTGTTGGCTTGGATGATAAATTATACCTTTTTTGAGATCTGGTTTGCTCCCTTTAGCTAAATACTGTATCTTATTTTTCCCAAGTTGCTCTGCTTGCAGCTGGCAGAATTCTATTTATTTGATGGTGGCTTCTCATGACAACTTTATCACAAAAAAACTCCTCTTGTCCTTGAATGCTGATTGTACCACAGGTCTAATCTAAACACTATTTAGTTCCTGTCAGAAAGCCTTTTTAACCTATTAACATCTGAGCCTCTTTCCTCCTCTTTGTTTTTCATCACTGACATTGTTTCTCCACACTGGAGTTGGAATTATTTGACGTGAAAACTTGAATAATCATAAGGATTTCTGGTAACTAAAGCTCAGAAGATCCCCATGCAGCAGCTCTTACGAGCTTAATTTTAAAAAAGTTAGTTAAAACCGTTCTGTCAGAGCAAGACATGAGATAAAACACAGGAAACACAAGACAATTGATTGACAAGGAGGGAAACATTTTTGCAGTGCGGAATCAGTTTCTGATTGATGGGATTGGAAAATTTGACAATTTTAAGGCAAAAATGTCCAACTATTAACATTTCTTGACCAAATCATTTTCCTGTCATTAAAACTCAGCTATATCTACCATAAGAATTGTTCATGATGATTAAGATAGTGCTACACCTTAGCTTTATGGTGTTTTGACATAAGAGGTGCAAAGTGCTCACCATGTGGATAGGGCACAAAACTGAGAAAAAGGACACTAATAAACAAATCTCACCCATATTTGGAACTGGTTGCTTGGATACTGAAAAGATATGCATTGAGCAGCTAGTTTTTTCAGCTACAGTGTGAATGCAGGACATATCTGTCAGAAGCTGTCAGAAGAAAGACTTGCCATTACTTCCACCGATGAGGAGAGGGAGTAGACAAGTAGCAGCTGAGAGGTTGTGGGTTCATAAAAATTCTTCATGTTAGGAGGATCATTCACTTTTGCAACGACCACTTCCACATCTACTTCAGACTGAACAGAAAAGGGCAATCTGACTGCTTGTTGGAGAGCAGCAGAGACTCACTGAGAATTAGAAAAATAAACCCAAACTGAGAGCAGCTCATACTGATCAATGCACACACACACACACACACACACACACACACACACACACACACACACACACACACACACACACACACACACACACTTAGACCCTTTCAGCAGCTGTGTCTGTCTGATTCACATTTAATTGAATGCATTAGTGTCATTATTGATCTTGACACCCCCCCCCCCGGAAAAATGTAACTTAAACTTTGCATTAGACCCTGGCGGAAGAACAGGCTGGCAGGATCAGACATGTTGTATTGTAGAAAGAAGTTATGTTACTGCGATCCAGCCACAAGAATTCATTAACCACCCAGTGCTGAAGGACAAAATGCGGGCAATAAAAACTTGTGTGTGTGTGTGTGTGTGTGTGTGTGTGTGTGTGTGTGTGTGTGGGGGGGGGGGGTTGTGTCTGTCATGTTAGCAAAACATGCCAGAACCACTTAATGGAAGATAACTCAGAAAGTAATGTTTGGATGTACAAATGACTAAATTTTGAAGTCAGCCCAATTCAATATGGACACAACATTCAACCAAACCTTAGAAGACACCAAAGTTGCTATAACTAAATTAATTCTACAAATTGTGAGCTAAAATTTGGTGTTGTAACAGCTAAGAGTCATCCTCAGAGTATACTCACAGCCAAATGACCCGGCCATCTATACCCAAATGATAAAGCTCATGATAAAATCATTCTACAACACACACGCCTGCAACAACGGGGCTTCAAGCTTCAGCACCATGGAGAGCGACTATGTCACCTAGAAGTGCATCAAACAAACATGAAGCATGACAAACCACGAGAACAGCAAAAACATTAGACTACATGGTCACTAACAATAAAACAACACAAATTCAAAGCAGTTCAGCACTACAACCGCAACCGCATTATTTTGACACCCACTTTATCTATTTCAACTCAGCGCCTGTTTCAGCAGCTATAAAGTTTAATAAAACTTGAAAAGTCGGCTTCCTTAAGTCCTGGGGGCTCTGCACTGTGATTGTAGCTTTAAACTTCCACATTCATTTTTAGAGTCAACCCTGTTTATATGTTAAATATCTCAACATTTGACTAAACCGGGTATAATTCAATCATGTGTCTGCATGAGAGAGACATAGTTTTAAATTCTGGACTTAAAAGGTAATGGGTAATTTTGATTCCTCCATGGAATCCTGGCCTTCTGGTATTAGTTTTGTTTATAAGTACTTTTAGTGTTATTATTGCATGGATGCTTGCATTTTTCTTTCTTGCTGTCTTGCTTCCCTTGCTTCGTGTTTAGATGAAGGTATAGAGTGAATAATTGAATTCACATTGAAATGCACCAAATTACAGCCTAAAAATGAAATATGTTTTTTTTTGGTCAAAAAAGGAAATAAAACAAAATATGTGATAAAGATTCTCCAAAAGGAGGTCATCAGTAAATCAATCCCTACAAAACAAAATAACATGAAGTGAGTGCAACTTGCCTAGTCAGCAAACTGAGCCCTCATGAAGCCATTTTATGTTCCAAATTCATAACATTCATCTACTCTATATATTAGATATGAGGTCACATTAAATTTGAGAGGAATGCAGTGATGAATTTAAAAGGCTATATTATGTCAAAATATATCCATACAAGATGAGCCGGGAGAGAAACGACTGAACAGAAGGTGCAGATGGTTTGAAAATTCACTGTTGCTGAGTAATGATAAAGGATGCTTTAGTGAAGCACTAACTCTTTATCCCAACACACGCACACAGATCAAGTATTTGTCAGACCTTGTTTTGTGGGTGTTTTAAATTATTCTCATTTCCCGTTATTTACTTTTGCTGAACAACTGCTGTGGTCCCTGTTTTCTAGAGGCAAAGAAAATACGCTGAGCCCAGTGTGAAGGCAATGAAGTAACCAAAGCAATGAGAAGCTCACAATGTGGGTGTTTACAAAAACTGATACTAAAGACCACAGACAGAATGTGTGAGGTCTGTCTAAAAGGACCAAACTGAAACATCAGTGAACAGAGAGAAACAGATTTATGGCTAAACGAGACCTGGGGGAAGTTATACAGAAATATATATATTTTTTTATGTTAGTTGCAGTAATGGAGTTTACAAAGTGAATACGTTGCATTTAGACAAACCTTTTAGTACACTTTTGCCTTTCGGTGCAGGAAATAAAAAGCTACTTTTAACATACCTGCATTATGTTAGATTTAATAAACGTTACTTTAATATAACTTACCTTTTACAAAAAGAATATCATAGAGATGGTATGTCTTTAGTTTAGTTTTTTCCAGGGACTTGCAGTGCCCTAAAAAAACTTTTTAACACAACTTTAGCACTTTCCAACCTACTTTATCCATTTCTTCCCTGATTTTTCCCTACTGTTGCTCATCCTCTGCCACCCCTTTTCTCTTCACTCTGTTTTTTTATTTATTTTTTTGCATATTATGCTGAAATCTCCAAGTGACTGGATGCATCAACCGTGTTGATGCCACTGCACCCGCAACCATACTTAACACATTTAGTTAATATAGGCTTTTCTCTTCTGTTCCGCCTCATTTAGGTTTTCTCCCTGTCTAGCTTTCCCCCCGTGGAGCAGAGGTCTACTGAGACACAGGGGAGAAAGGAGATTAGTGTCTGTTTGCTTCATTCCAGAGCCTCCAAAGAATCACGAGTTAATCCTAGCCCCGGCTGCCTGGATGCTCCAGATCTGTTTGCACTCAGAGTCTGTGACAGTGGGCGACATTTGTGCCAAAGAGATTCTTCAGAAACGGCCAAATAAGAAGCTTCGTCTTCACACATAGTGCTTAGTTCTTCTAAATCCAGGTGTCTGCACTATCCTGTTATTCCGGGTTTTAGGCAACTTGACTTTAGTGGGGTCAAAACCTCAGAAGCAAATCTGTAGAAACTAATCAGAAAATTGTACATTGATTCATTTCTGGTAGGTAGTTTGATGCGCAGGACTAAATGGCCCACCTGTCTGTCCTGCTCCTGTTCTGTCATATGCTATCACGATTAACAGATCAACAAACTGCTCCCAACAGACCCAGTTTGTACATCAAACTCTATGGAGTCAAAAACTGAATCAAACATCAAGACAGATATTGAGCTAAAATCTGATGTAGCAGTAGCTGAGAGTCAGTCATATCTGAGTGTGATATCTTGTGTTATTGCACGTTATTTACAAAGTTTGACCAAAATCAGTACAACTTTGTAATTTCTCAACATAAAATTACTAGAGTTCTGCAGGCGACATGTATTCCTTCAAGGTATTTTTGGTATTTATTTTTTCTTTTTCAGGTTTTCTTGGAGAAGTAGCTCGTTTTATGCCTGAGAACACACAACACACACACATATGCACGCAAACAATATTTGGGCCAGATTTTTTGTCTCGAGCACACAAACCTGAGAGCTGGTTTGAGCCCTACAGGCTGATGAACGGGCCATAATTCACCGGCTGCTCTGCGACTGGACTGGGACCGTGTTTAATAGCAGAACTCTTGGCTATTTCCAACCATTTAGTTGCCTGTTGCAGTTTTGAGTGGTCTCAGAGTCAATAAAGTAGAAACTGGCTGACGTATTTATTTTTTGGTCCAGCTCTGAACAGTATGAAACCTGTTTTAGATAAAATGCAGCTTCAATCACTCACTCAATGAGCGACTAAAACAGAAAGCAGATGAAAGCTAACTTTTTGTCTCAATTTTGTCTTGATTAAAGTCCACCAGTGAGATCAAATTGAAAAACTTTATTTTTAATTATCACTAAGAGATATCTTGCCTCGTGTCCATTAGTGTTCCACACAGTAACACTTAAACACTTGTCTGCCCACCTGCTGCTCGTTTTGTAATCAGGCTCAGTCACAAGCTGCCAAACGGACTGTTCCCCTTCTGGGTTAGTTTTTCCCTGCCTGCTTGTTACCTGCACAGAATAACCAAGTGTGGACTAATTTTTTTGTTGTTTTTTACCACCCATCACTGAAGACAGAGCATTAACGTTTTTACCTGTGTTTACCTATCCCGACTGTTAGCAAAATATCTCATGAATCTTTGCACTAATTTGAATGAAACTCTCAGAAAGAAATCACAGACTGTGTAGAGCCTAAAGGTTAATCAGATGTAATCCAGAAGATTCCTTTCGGAAAGTTTCAATAAAACCTGTCCTATGGTTCATGAACTATTTTGCTAACAATCAGACAGAGTTGATTTTCAGAACCCTTGTAATGTTTTAAACACAGACGCCATGCAATCAGTTAGCGGTCCAAATATAAATTGCAGATAAGTCAATCAAATTTGAAACTGCAGCAGAAATTTAAAGATTTGCCTAAAAGCTAATTAGTTTGTGAGCTAATGAAAGACTGAGCATTTGCACACAGACAAAAACTGTCCTTGATGACATTGTGATGCATCACAGATATATGGAGCGGCTGCCATCCCTCGTCTTTCATCAGTTGTGAAACATCAGAAATGTCACCAGTCAGATCTAATCTCATGCTGTTTGAGTTTCATTACATTTTCTCCCAATTTTTACATGGATGCTGGCACATTTTACTATAAAAACGGTGAGTCTGAGACATGATCTCATTATTTTTGGGTAACAGAACAAGGACAGTGCAGCAAACTAGAAACTGATGGTTTTAAGTTGAGGTGTGCCATTCTTCACTATAATGACACTGGAATAACACAATTTGTATGGAAAAATATAACCTATATTTGTGCAAAGTTGTAAGCTGTCATTTTTAGAGTATGTGTTGTGAATAACTCTTAGGTACTACCACAACAAGTGTGGCAGCCATTTTGAATCAACCAAACAAAAAACATGCATAAATAAAACAGCAGCTGTCATGATATGTGCCTTGCTTAGTGTTTTATGGTTCTTTTCACGTTTTATTTTTAAATTTGTTTTATTGTTTGGTATTCTTGTTTTATTCGCTTATTTCCTGTGTAGTCTTCCTGTGTTTCTGGCGCCATTTCCTCCACTTTACCCTCAGTCAGCTCCAGCCTGACACTCACACCTGCCCACAGTTTGTAATCACCCAGATGTTTCCACTTCTCACTCATCCTCTGTTGTATTTAACTGCTCTCTAGTCTCGATTGCCTCGATGAATCATTAGCTGTTTTCATGCCTCATGTCTCGATTGCCTCCATGTTTCTCCTCAATTTTGTTGTAAATCTGTTGCCGCCACATTGCCTTTTTCTTTTCTAAGTTAATAAATCAGTTTTTGTTACCTTCTAAGACCTTGTGTCTGCCTGCATTTTTTGGGTTTAACCTCACTACGACATTACAGACTGATCTGCCAAAAAATATCACATGAAAAAAATGTAAGGAACTAATCAAGGCAAGAATCATGACGGCGATTGCACGTGGGGTCCAAAAGCAGGTAAAAGAGCAGGTAAAAGACTCAATAACGCATCATTACCGCATTTTTCATTTAATAACAAGGTCTGTTTTATTAGGTGGCAGTGTGCTGCAGAGTTTCTCATTCCTGGTCCTTGACAGCCACTATCCTGCAGATTTTAAATGTTTTCCTGTTCTTAATCAGGTCTTCAAGTGTTGCAGAAACCTGTTAATACTCACATCTCCAATCAGGTCTGCTGAAGCAGACAAACACCTAAAACAAACAGGATAGTGACTCGAGGACCAGAATTAAGGACCACAGGTGTACTGGACAAACTCTTGGAGTGCTGTAAGTTTAATTTACTTCAGAAATGTTTTTGGCAGTTATGTTATACTTTTGCCTTAGATGTTCTGGGAAAAAAATACAACCTGAAGTACTTTAAGGCTTGCAATCAACTGTGCAATATCTTCATTAGGTGCACTGAAAGGCTGCAGTAGCAATAAACTCTCAGTCATTATGCAGAGTTGCTCATAGAAAAAAAACTAAAAATACCCCTTGATTGTATCAATAAATGCTGCTATTTAAAAGTTGCGTTACCAATAAAATGTTTATCTTTTCTTGTTTAATTTTTTTCTTTAGTTCTGAATATCATTGTCAATTCTTTACACTTGGTGTGTTGAAGATTGAATTATCTATAGCTTCGTGCTGTTGGTACTTCTATTTCTCTTTTGTAATATGTTACACTGTGGAAGTCCAACAATGGCCTTTCGTCTCTCATCAGTTTTAGTCTGTTCATTCTATTTTCAGTTTAAATAAATATCAGAAAATGACTAAACATTGTCTTTTGTCATGTCTCGACACCATCAAGCATGAGGCATTTCCTTTCAAATGACAAAAAAAAGAATTGTGCTAAAACAATAAGCCTTATTAAGATTTCCACATTCCATTTTCAAATTCAATTTCCTTTAATTAGCACCACAGCAATCTGGTCCCAACTAAAATCTTTATATCGGAGCAGATCCTAATATTTCTGCATTTTATGCAGCTCTGACTCAAAACCAATTACTATGTTGTAGCCAAGGTCAAAACATCCAGCTTGTGTGGACAGTTAAAGATTTCTAAATCAATTTGCAGCTCTGGAAGCCACATTACAAAGTGGAAATGGTCCATCCACAGTAAGGATTTTAATAGGGGCAGCAAAAACTGCAGCGAGTAATTTAATTGTTGTTTTATTCAGATGAAGCTCTTGCTGTCCCTCTGGGTCCGGCTGATTATCAAAGGGTACATTCACTCTTTTAGTTCACTGTGTGTTGGACTAATGGGCTTTCACTTCAGCCTGACAGTTATTATGTATTGGTAATGTATCTTATGTTTCTTACTCAAGCAAAACCAGTTGCCTAACATAGTCTACATTGTCAGGGAATTAAAAATGAGGCATCTTATGAATGTTTAGCTTCTAAACAAATGTGATTTCTTTCATTAAAGATACAAAGTCAATTTGAGGCAGTCAAGCAGAAATGGTTATAAATAATGTTCTACTGTTACAGTCTTTTAGCTCTCGTGACATCTTCCCCTCTTGTATTGTCTCTCACTTTCTGCATCCTTTTATTCTGACTCTCCAGCCCCTCTTCCATCCGTCTCTCTGCAGCCCTCTGATCATGTTTAATTCCCCACCTGTTCTCCCTAGATTAACGTCTCCTTGTGTAATCCCATTAAGTGCCCTGTGTTTCTGCCTGGCGCTCATTACTCCTGCAGCCCAGCACACCACCAGAGCAGATTCTCCGACTCAGGCAGTGAGCCCTTCACCAAGCTTGTCACTTTCTCCCCACAGCAATAAAATTCCTCCTTTAGGGTCCTGCAGCTCCAGTTGCCCTCCAAACTTCTGTCAGTGTGTCCATCAAAACTTATGAAGCTGCTGTCACTGTGTGGTTGAAAATGTTCAAAAATTGATTGTTGACATCCTGGGGCCTCCAATAATATCAAGGATTAGAAAGGTTTGGTCTCGATTAGGTGATACATTATCTCAAAACTGGTAAACTAATTCAGATAATAGATATTTTAAAAAGTTAGTTGATTGTTATTTTTTATTTTTTGTGTTGTATCATAAAAAAAAGTTGCCTTTGCTCCATCATTTGGCTTCGCCTATTGAATCACCGGATAATCAACTAAAATTGTTTCAGTGAAGCAATGCGGAAGGTGATAAATTGTGGTCATAAACTCGTTTTGTGGATGCTGCAGCCTGTTACCACACACACACACACAGAAAAAGGGCAGTGCAGCATTTCAAACAGTCCATTTAAAGGAAAGATTGAGATTTGACGCCACAACCACGACTTCATTAAACTCCCTTTTGTGCAACACAATAAGCATTTATCAGCTTGTTTTCTCTAATGGCTCACTGTCATCCTCCATTATCCTTCCCATTTATCTGTCTATCTGACTGTGGTATCGTCCCCACAGACTAAGACTTTTTTTGTGGACACACCACAGCAAGTGAGTCAGATGTTTGGATGATCTTCTGCTTGTGGTGTTTTCTTTGGTCATGTAGTGTTGTTCTATTAACTCTACATTTTCAGTGCAGTGTTATGTTTGCACAGCTACACTAGCACGTTACATTCTTTACTTTGCTTAATTTTCTGATTGTAGTTGTTGTTGCTGCTCATCCTGTAGTCAATAAGATTATTAAGCAAAAGTATAATCAAACCCTATTTCACCCTTCACCTCTACATCCCTACTCCTAAAGGTTATACTCTGATGGATAATGTAAATGCACTTCACTTATATTTTACTGAGATGTTTGGAATATTTTTATAACCAGTGTGCCGTCATCTTGTTTATATTACTGTGATTTTTAGTGCACTTTTAGAAGGTTTCTGAGTTATCAGCAGATGTAATAACACACCTAATGTTCTCATAGCTTAGTGTTGCAAAAACTGATGTCTGAGAGTCAAGTGATCTTATAGGAGTCAGGACTTCCTTATTTACCATGATGTCATTTCAGGGGCGTGACTTGACTACAAAACTCATTGTGGCATGTAGCTTGCAGCCATTTTGCTCAGGTCTCTGTAGACAGAAGTAGTCTCTGAGTGAGTGGTCCGTGTGGTAACTTTGTATGTCTGCAAAAAACTATTTAACTCTAAATCAGTTTCCTGATCATTTTTCTCCACAAGAAACATGTTACAACAGCAACGACTTCTGTAATGTCTACTTTGGTATATTCTGGTGTATATTTTGTGTCTTGGTTACCAATATTAAAAGTAATGTTTGCCATCATTGCAACAGTAAATAAGTAGTTTCATCTGCCTTTATCTGGTTTACAGAAGAACTGATGATATTTTGTTCAAATTGGAAGCCCAAATCATGCACAGAACCCCATACGTTTGTGTTTTTCTTGCTGTAAAAGCATTTAATCTCATTCACGACTTCATCACCCACTATCAGGGTTTGTGTCCTTGTGCCTGTCTCTTTCTGAAACTGTTTTTGAGGAAGCTGTTTAAAGCTCAGTCTGGTCTCATACCTCTTGCTTGTGTCTTAAGATGAGCTTTCCTCCAAGTTAAAAACTTCTTAAAGTGGAGCAAACCTTTTTTGTAGTGTCTTTGGCTGGTCTGCTCTTATCAGTTGCTTTGGCTACAACTTGTTGCTGTTTTCCTTTCGGTCCTGGGGTTTCATCCATACTATTTTTCTTCAAAAGCCTTCTCCCTGTTTTGAATCCTCTGCAGAGTCACCTCTTTTCCATGTAAAGCATTAACTTTATTTCTAAAATTTTCTGTGGAAAAGTAAAGTATTTTGTATCTATTCAGCTGCCTTCAGCTCTCAGCAGTCGGCTTGTTGTCAGCGCTCTCTTGTCCTGCTGCTGCTTCTTCGACAGCAGTCCAAACAATAATCCAAAATGTTTCTCTGCTTCTCCGGGTCTTCCAATCATGTCACAATCCCCAAACGTAAGTAATTGTTCAAATTGGAAACCCAAATCATGAGCAGAACCCTAATTCAGTTCTCAGTTAAATGTTTATTCTGAAGACACTGTTTTACTACGAGACTGTCTGTGACTATGAAAGACCTAAAACCTAAAACAAATTGTCACGTGTTCTTACAACGTTTATAAAAAAAAAAACTTGGTCACACCCCAGATATGATGTCATACCCCTAAAACAAGTTCCTTGTTTCCTGAAATGTAAATTGTTTTGTTTTTACGCTGCTGGACTGAGGCACATGTTAAGATAGAGACTTGTAGATGCTCTATTTATTACAATTAATCATCAGGTATAAAACGTGTGTATCGGAAATTCAGTTGATCAATCAAATAATATTTAATAACCATATTGGTTTATTAAAGAGGCATCCCATTTCCTGATGTTTTAATCAAGTTTGACCTTAGGGGTACATCCGTCTCCAGTCACCTTAGACATTTCTGCTGACATCAGTTTTGTAGTGTTGTGTGTTTGAGTCTTTCTTCTCAGCCTGAGATCCAACTAAGATCTGTGAGTGGTTTTTATTGCTAAGATGTTAGGAACACATCCCTGCTGGACCAGCAGCCGGTAACTAACTCCCGCTGGTTTTAGAGTTCGGACCAGCAGGAGCACTCATTTTCCCAAGCACGATTAATCTTACTTTTCCCCCACCTGTCTTCCTCCCACCTCTTCTTCTTACTGGGTGGTCTCCCTCGGGCACTCGTTTACCACCCTGGCTTTTTTTCACATCTGTAAAGCACACACACACAATGTAATCCACACACATATGCCCACTATATATTTCTCATTGTTCCTCTGCCTCTTTTTCTCACAGTCCAGCAGATAAATAGCAAGTAGTACACAGTGGCCAGTGTCCTAAGATACTGTGAATCAGACAAGGTTCTGCCTCAGTGCAGCTCCCACAGATAAGATAAAAACTGAAAAACCAAACATGAGCCAGCACCACAACATGCAATGTAGGTTGTTTTTTTCCCCCCTACAAAATTCTTTAAATAACAAACAAAAACAGAAATAAAATGTGTTAATACATAATGGAAAGAGTCATGTTTCTGACTCAAATGTTGCAATATAGAAGACCTGATACCTGTCACAAACATGAAGTAGGCTTTATGAACGGAAATGAGCGTTGCCACAAATAAATTATTGGGTTGATTGAAACAAATTGTATAATTGACCTTTTTAATGGCAGTCTGAAACAAAACCAGAAATCATGACTTCATAAATGTAACATTTGACAAAATTAATTACCAAACAAACAGATAGAATAGAATAGAATAGAATAGAATAGAAGTACTTTATTCATCCCAGCAGGGAAATTACTTTGCAGTTGCAGCAT
>JAVKLF010000047.1:13059953-13077474 GCA_034783495.1 Millerichthys robustus
GGGTCACACTGACACGTTTCTGCCTTATTTTTACTAGAATCTTGAGTCACGATGGGGGAGTGAGGGTGGCACTCGGGCTGAAAGCTGATGTTTGTGAACAGGCTTGGGACTGGCACTCTGTCTGGTTGTTGGTCCTGACATGTTTAATTTCATCAGGCACAATCCAGCTGGGGAGGTGGAGGCTGCCAAATGGTAAACTGAGGAAAACAACTGACATACAAAAAGAAAATTTACACCAAGGCCTAAAAAATAAGGTTTCTTACTTAGGTCATCATAAACTAATTTATTGTTTAATTTAAAAACAAAGATTGCATGCTGTTCTTTTTCATTTATATTTTAGGTTTGATCCTAGTACTTTTAATTTGCAAAGCCTAATATTTACAATAAAATAGAAGAGCTTTATTTGCAGCCCAGACCTTAGACCTTAGAACTATTACATTTGCCTAATACCTGCCTAGTTTGTCTCTTCTCTGAAGATAAAAAAGCAGCCTGGCAGTGGTTTTGACAGAAGGTGGCAAAACCCACAATTTACTGTAATTTTGAGAATTATACTTTCTCAGTACTGAAAATATAATCTGCTTAATTTAAAATATATATATATGTTTGAAACCATTACATCAGCACAAAATTGAGTTTTAGTCAGTCCTAAATAAAAAATTTGGGAACTCAATACATTGGTTAAATGTTTATATAATGTTTCACAATGCAGCAACAAGCTTGTGTGATTGTTTCTGCAAGTAATTTGATAAAATCAGATATTAGAGCAAATCAGGATTTCATCCAATTAAAAGTTACAGCTTGTTAAAAGAGGGTTGTTCAGCTTCACTACTTTTCCCTAAAAACATGTTCAGGAATTTAAATAGGCAACTTAGAAATATTGCACAAGTATTATTTTACTTAATGAGGCCAAATATGCACCTCTCAGATGCTCATATTATTAGGGCACATTTATTAAGGAATTAATGATTATAGAGCAATAAATTAGAAATAAAGTCTGAAAAGTTTGCAGTGTTTTTCAATGCTTTGACTTCTTACAAGTAATGAGCAAAATAGATTTTGTTGGTTTAGAGCTTTGGTAAACCCAATGCTTTCTCTTTGTTTCCAGCAGCCCAAGCGGCTTTTAAACATTCCGAAAGATAAATAAAAGAAAAGAACAAAGCTTTTCTATGCATTCAGGAGATGTTGGACGTAGTGCACATGGACCGCCATAATAAAAATGGGATCAATAAAGCCAGATTGCCACCATGAGGGAAATTGGCCAAGTGCTTCATTGGCTGGAGCTTTGAAACCGAGTAAAGAGGCCTTCTTTACAGCCCAACTTGTTCCAATTACTCTCTGATAGACTAGCCCCTCCGACTCAACCAGGGATAACACTGTTAGGAAAAGAATCTGCGCCTGTTCTCAACACAGCAAATCATTTGCACCATTTCCAGAAAAATATGTGCACTTGATAATAGTTAGCTTTAGAAGGACCGTTTCTCTATTTTCTGCATGGCCAGCACTAATGCCTTGTAATCTCTTCAGCTGACAGTGAAAATTAAAACTATGGTGCATGCATAATGCATGAGGGGAAACGTAGGACTTTTATTCTACCTGGATGTTTTCAGTGTTGGAGGACTGAAGACAGTCCAGTTTCGACTGAAGATAAATTTAGTTCTCTATAAACTGAGGTGAAATAATGTGAAAGGGCTTGATATGTGATTCAGGGAGAAATAGATGTTAATGTGAGGGATGCAGTTCAGTCTGACATAGGTTTATGAAAACAGGAAAATGGCAACATATCTGATACCATCTGTGGGAGCAACTGAACAGAGATAACATGTTTAAAGCTTAGCTCGCCCCTCAAATAAAATGAAATACAGCTCCTTTCAGAGCAGAGGTCACCGTCAACATTTGCTCAGAGGGCAGCATTTTTAGTTTTTTTGAGCAATTCTGTGAAAGTCTAACCTTTGAAGTAGAAAATACATTTAAAATAATAATGATAATGTTTGCAAAGCCTCACAGCTATCCAGCTTGTTGGTAAGAATTTAGTATTTGACGAAAAAATATATATTCATTCATTATTCAAATATATAAAATACGTTTATACACAACATTTGTTCTTAGCAAAATATTCATTTTATTTGGATGCTCAGAGGCAGAGTTGCTGGAAGCTGGTTTGTTTTAGAGACTTTTAAAAGCTACTTTTGTTTTAACAAAGCTCTCAGTTTTATTTGTTGCTATCCATTTTTTTGTTGTCAGACATGGCATTTGATGTGATTTTATGTTGGCTAAAATAGTTTTTCAGCATTTTATGTTTGTCTTTAAATGAAAAGTTTTGGTTTTTGCCTGAGTCACTGTGCAAAAATGTTAAATGAGAAGAAAGGAAAAAAATAAACACAAATATGTTTTACCAGGACACAGATTCACCCTTACATTACCCCTCCCCCACCTACACCAGCCCCCATCGGCCACCATTTGATGGCCATTGATTTAGAATAAACTTCTTATCAAGTATATTTTTTTCATTCAGTGTTTCTTTTTTGGTTTTTCTTTGTCATTTTTTTCCCTTTTTTTTGACCAACCCAACCCAACTACCACAGCGCACACAGGCGCACACACCCACACACATGCATACAAATTCATACAGTCTAGTACAGCTATCTTTATGAGGACTTTGCATTGACTTCCATTAGGTTCTACAGCCTAACACTGACCCCTGACCCACCAATGGTATTTGCCCAAATAGGGACTAGGCTTAGGTCCCTATATGTACCTGTTGGTCCCCACAAGTAGGTGTGTATGGCAAAAATTGTCCCCACATAGTGGGGAATACCCGCCCAATCACACAAACATCCTCACATTTTCTTCACTCCTTGGAGTCCATGGTTGGTTTTAGATTAGAAGTATGGGTTGGTCTTATTTCTCGCTGTTATTTGCAGTACGACAGGAGTCTTTTTTTTTTTCTATTTCAAGCTGACAAGATGAAAGAACATCTTTCTTTCCTTTTTAAATCCTCTTCAGCTCATCCTTTCATACTTCTCTCCACCTTCTCAACATCTTTGGTTTCTTTTTCATCTTTCGATACTCTTCTGGATATTTCTTCCTTCCTTCCTTTACTGGTCCCTCTTTTGATTCTTTTACAGATAATAGATCTATAAAAGAGCCATAAGTTGAAAATTTGTTTATCAAAGGGTGGTGCATGTCTGTCAGAATAAATCCGTTTGCCTTCTAAACCCTTAAACATAAAGCTAATATTCACAGCAACCTTCCTGTACGTCTATCTTTCCATGTTGAATGGCTTTTAAGAAAACCTTTAGAAGTTAATGGTTGGGTGTACATCTATAACAACTTTAACAAATACAAAAATGTCAGACGTTACAGATTGATGTTAATTTGGTGTGGGAGCAGCTGAGTCATCCACAACACATGGAGCTTTATGCATTGTGTGCTGTTGTTCAAAACTGTTTATGGCTTGAATTTAGTCAACTCTGTCTGTTAGCCAAATATCTCCTGAACCTTTGGACAAATGTTATTGAAACATTTAGAAAACATTATGTGGATGCACAACACAGAATGGCTATAACTTGGTCAGTTTTACAGATATTCAGCTAATGTTTACGTGATAGTCGATGAAGCCTTTTGAACATGGATCTCACTCGATCACACGATCAACCCTTTGCTTCATACCAAACATGTCAACCATCAAGTTTTCATCTATTATTTGAAGCTGTCATGAAGTGATGCCCTTTATTATTATTCCAGCTGTTATGTTGTCTGGTTTGCAAACACATCTGCTGCATAAGCTGCTGCATTAATCATTAATCTGTTCCATGTAGTCATTGTTTCTGTTCACTGTGTGGTTCTGCTTCATTGTGGAGCTGGCCCTCACTGCTGCGCTGTGATACGCCACTCATGTCTGTCATTTATCAGACTCTAAATGCAGTTTTGACTCATTTTGTTTCTGTTATTACAATTTATATCCATTATGTTTTATAGATTGCTTTAGTTATAGAAACATGTTTTTACATACTGTATATATATTTGTTATTATATAAACTTTGTATCTTTCTTTTTTCAATTTTGTATGCAAAACAATCAAACCAAATAAATGTTTACATACATGTTTAGTGAACATTTGACACTGTTATGAACTTTTGTATCATTTTAATTTCGCTGCAGCTCACAGCTTGTTAGATTTTGTAATCAACATGAAATAGCTGTTTAATTGTCAATAATAAGTTTGCTCTAAAGACGGTCATATTTCATTTGAAGATGTTAAACTGTTTAATCATAATGAAGACGAATGCCATTTGAGTTATAGAATTCATCACAATTTCTAATTTTTTTCTCTTTCTGTTTTTTCTTTTCTTCTTGGTTCTGGCTCCTGTGAATGGTTGAAAATGAAGGTAAGAGTTTTTTTTTATTATCATGCACATATTTAGTAAATTTTGACACTTGAATGGATAGTTTCAAGTAGCTCTGGAGAGTCATTTGAACCTAATTTATGCATATGTAATTTTAGCAAGCAATTAGTAAAACTTAAACTAGAAATTAAGTGAACAAACAGTAGCACACATCAAATTTAACAATATTCAGTTTTGTAAATATTTAGTCAAGAAAGCAGTTTTTCTTCACCAAGCACCAACTTGTTGTTTGAAGTATTTTATTTCTTTTTTTCTGGTAATTTAGATGTTTGTTGGTAATGAAAGACAAGTGAAGATTATGAAGAACTAGTTCATTTTACATCACAACCATTTGCTTCAGTCTGTCAAGTTATGAGAAGCTCTATTGCACAGAATGACCATAGTTTAAACACTATACATAGCAAACAGATTCTTGTGTGAATTACAGTTTTCCCCCTGAATAGAAATGATCAAAACTTGAATATGTGCGGTTGTTTGAGCAAAATTTGTAATAAGCTTTTTTTAGTGGGTTGTTAAGCCTGAATCAGTCATGTAACTCAGAAAATGAGCTTTCCTTGTCTGAGAAATAGCGGTTCAACCCTATTTTGCAAGGCAGTTGAAGGCAATTCCGCAAGTTAGCTAACCCACAGCATTTACAAAAATACAAGTTTCAATTAGCTGATTCCTTTATTGTAGTGCAACAAGCAATTTAGTCCCAACTCTGACTCGAGTTTTAAAGGTTTAGCTGCAGTCACACCAAATGGTCATCAGTTCTCTTTTCTCATGGCAAATGGCTTGAACAGCATTTAATTCATGCCAGTTGTAATTGGTCGTGCCATGACTCAGCGATCAGGCACTAACTCCATGACCCTTGCTTTTAGATTATTTTTTAAACGCTATCATGAGAGGAAGTTAAAGTAACTAGTTTTAGATTTAATCAGTCTGCATGGATGTCAAGTGGGTGGCCAGCCAGTGGGGATAAGTCCCTCCTTCTGTCCATACAAGCAAGGACAATCTGTCACTGTGCTGCCAGAGACAATAAGTCACTCTGGCACAATAAGAGAAGGGTCCCTAGTTCTCGCTGAGGCATCCCATATGGGGAAAATAGCATCTCTAATGACCACCCCGCAGGTTATTACGGCTGTGATTACGAGCCATTTATTTGCTTTATCATGGCCCTAAACCCCAGGAGATTTAATGAGAGTTAGGATGTAAAACTGTCTCTTCAAGGATGGGAAGGTCACAGGAATTGGTTGATGTGGCACAAAAGGGTGTAGTGTTTGTGCACACATTCCTTTGTGTTTCTGAGTTTGTAATCATAACGTCCCAAAAGACTGTCAGAATTATTCATGGCTTCTGCTGCGATGACAATGCAAGATGAGTTCCATATAATCAGCAGAGAAGAAAACATGTCTGAATATAGTTTTCAGTTGTGGAAACTTTGGTGGTGATGACGGGGTGGGGATAAAGTGGTTTAGGGAAAAGAAAATTGTTTACAATCGGGGAAGGAAGGATCATACAGTATTAGACTTACAAAAAATGTCAGAATGCGTCGTATTGTTGTGGTTGTCTGGGGTATACTTGTGTAATTGTTCTCATTATGGCGCCATCATGACTTGTTCTGTTATTATGTCTGACTGCAACAGTTGCTATTTCCCCTTCATCTTTCACTGCAGTCTCCATGGGCTTCATTATCAATAATTAAGAAATGGCAGGCATACGTGTCTGATGAGATGCACTCACACAAACACGCATACGAATGCACACCATACCAGAGGAATGGCAGGAGGTTTGGGAGGCCCTCATGTTGCTCCGTTCTTCATTAACCTTTCAGAAAGAATCAGCGGCAGCTGGTGATATGCAGTAAATAATGAGCGAGGGTCTTGACAAGAATCAGCATTTGAGTAATTAATGTTAGTTTGGTCGCAAAGAATCACCTGATAATTTAGATTATTTGTGTTTGTATATTCTTAATATGCAATTTCCTGAAGGGTTCCAGGTACACAGTCAGTCTGAGTCATCTTCCTGTTGGCTATAAAAGTTATAAGTTTTCGTCACATGGGATTCAATTTTAATATTGTAATATTAAGTTTTTAGTCAGATTAGAAATTCAGAACTTAAATAATTCCTTAAATCTTTTAAGGGTCACAGTCAAGCTGCATTTCCTATTATCTGCTGCACCTGGTTTCATAAACCTCTCAGTGAACCATCTCGTCTGGCTCCATGGCCCACTCATTAAAATTACTAATTGATTATGGGCCAAGAGCACGGCCAAAGAGGCTGCATATCAATTATTAAGCTGCATTAATAGATTAAACAGGATAAATGTGCAGGGCATTTAACTTCTGTAACCCACAGAAAGTGGAAGCAATTATGGAATACCTTCACTGACCACTCAAAAAAATAAAAATTGAACACTCAGTTTAATTTGTTTCCCTAAAGGCTGCTGGTTTGTTCTCACCATGCCATTCAATAAAATAACAACACAACCTTTTTTCCTCACTTGCATATCTTTTAATGATGTCCCATAATTGCCTGTCTACTGATGTAAGTTATGACTACCCTTAGAGTTGTCTTCTGCTTTTACGCATTTTCACACACACCGTTCTTTGATACATTCTATTGTAAGGATGTCCGTGGCTGCTGTCTTGTTACAAAACAAATCTGAAACCAGTAATTTACATCCCTGATGGAAGAACCTGGGAAAGCAAAGTTTTAGAAAAATTGTCATTGCAGTGAATCATTTTCCTTAAGCTAGAGTGCCAGATAATCACATACATGAATGAAGCTTTAATTATATCTCCCTTCATGGTTTTTGTCTTATTGGAATTTCAATCATTGTTTTACTGAAGAAAAGCTCAGAGCACAATGAAGATTCATTGGAGATGAAAGCAATCAAAACTGACCAAAATATAACAAGTTAAGCTAATAAAGTATTCTATCATGAACAAAGTGGTGGTTGGATCTATGACTAGCTTCATGGATAGATTTGAAATCTACAGATGGAATAAAGTGCCAGAGTTGGTCACATCTTATGTAGGTACTGGAAAGTAAGCATCCCTCATATGACAAATGACACATCAGTCAGCTGGGCGGTGTATTGATTGGGCGGCCCATGGTTGCGATTTATGTCTGCCATTCCTCTCCCATTTGAAGTGGGTGGTGTCAGGAAATGACAGAGTTATGTGTAAGTCCTCCACATGATTGGTGACCCTAAGGTGGGCTCTTTACTAGCACTCTACTTTGCCTTCTTGCAAAAAAAAGCTGTACAGGAAGAGGTTTGGCTTGGATGTGAAATTATGTAGAAGGATACCCGGCCTTCAATTGTAGAGCAAAAACAACGTAGCTCTCAGCTCTGATTAGGATGAGACTTCTACTTGCCTCACCATTCGTTGATTAAATCTTGCATCTTCAAATGGCCCCTGCGGCATTGAGATTCAGAGGTACACGATAAAATGAAAGTTTGCCATTTTTCCTGCAATGATTGCTATATTGAAGTTGTCAATAATGACCATCGGCAGTGTTTTGCAAGTCACTTACAAAATGGAAGGCTTAAATAAAATTATCCAATACAAAGGAAAAGAGCTACACCACCTGTCCCATCCAATCTGACTCATCTCTGTCAGTTGCACAACTAACATGAATAAATCAACAGATTGAATCCCAATAAATGTTTCCTCCTATTGCAGTAATCAGCACTCTTTCCCGCACAAACAATAAGTGGATGCTGTTTTATTTCCCTTTTTTCCCTATCCATTATACTTATGGCTGAGTAGCAGTCAAAGCTAGGAGGTTTGGCAAAGTGAGAGCTATCAGGATTTAGATCCATTTGGCAGATGTTTCCAGTAATTCAGAGGCTGATGGCAAGGACTGATATGTGAATTGGTTTTCTGGTTCAGGCACTAGAAGCCAGTGAGCCTTTTTTTTGGTAAAATAGCATCAGGGTGACTGCATTTCTGCAACTATAGGGCACTGCATTTAACAAAAATTAGAGTTTAGAGGAAAATATCACTTTATTTAAGCACTAAACAGTGTTAAAATGACAAACATTTTGAATTAGTTTTGGACATACTTGTGTTTTTAAAACTTGAAAAGTTGTGGTTTTGTGATGGAAAAAATGTGATATGTTGCAGAATTCCACAATGGGTTTTTTGTTTTTCTTAGCATGCTGTTCTTGTGCACTCAAATTTTGCCTGGGTGTTTCCATTTGCTCTTACTGACCAAATGCATGTTAGGATTTTGGGTAACTCAAAATTATCCCTGGGTGTGAGCGAGAGTATAAAACCTTTGTCTTGCTTGTCCCTTTGCCTTGTGATGGACTTGTGACCTTTCCAGGGAATACACCACCTCATGCACAGTGGCTGCTGGAGATGGGCACCAGCTACCCGTGAGCTGTTAGTCAAATTTATTGTATAGTTAAGCGCCATGATTTTTATTTCATCAAGATCAATGCAGATTGTTAAGTAGAAAACCTGCAGTGAGTGCAACATTTGTCAAGAGCCTGTTTCAATTACACTATTTACTTCATTTGAGTAAAGGAAATAAATTTTGTCTCGTCTCCAGTATGACAAGAAAAATGTGTGTTGACAATTCAGTTTAGATGATCAAAGTATTGGAATCTTTCATGTTATAGCCTACAGTATTTCTTGAGTTGCCTACACAAAGACAGGGATGAAATGGTCCCTGTAAGATAATGAACAAAGCTTTGCACACTGATGCAAAGCTCTTAAGCTTATTTGCATCAGAGTAAAAAGTAACAGTCTGGTTTCTGACTTTTAAATATACACTGCGTGACTAAGCTACCATGTCCTGGAGTCTACACCTTTAGCTGCCGAATCAGCCATGTCAACTCTATACACTAAGCCAATTAACAGCATGTGGGCTGCAGTATTTTACGGTCCTTGCTGTCATTAGTCCTTGTCGAAGTCACTATAAAGACACTTTATTAGTGAGGGTTTGGTCGCATAGCATGAGCGCCCTTTCACAGCCAGTGACAAGAGCCTGTTATTCCTATGAGTTCAGCTGACAAGGACTTGTCAGTACACAAAACACTCCCACACACAGATGAACACATTGCCCTTACCTTCATTAGCCTAACTTTGTAATACCAGGTTTAATGAGAAGTGAGAGAGAAAAACAAATTCAATAAGTCCTGCTAGACAATTTAAACCAACTTGGTTGCCTCTGGCTCCCCCCATATTTTTTTTCTTCTTCTCTTTTCCAATTTGTCTAATGTAATTTATGCAAATAAAAGCTATCACTAGCATACTAATATGGGGTGTGCATGCACTTGCAGCTGGCAGTGGAAGTTGGTTGCAGTGGTGACTTGCAGTTGCAGTTATTTACTTAAATGGATATGGTGGTGATGGCAGGTCAGAGTACGTGTCTAAGAAAAACCCAGACGGGTGAGCCCCCCTGATGTTCTCTCTGAGTATTCATGTCTGAGCAGAAGATTTAAAAACGGTACTCTATAGGTCACGTCCAAAGACAAGACAAAAGACAGAAGAGAGGCCATGCCATGTGGTTCTAATCATGCAGCAAAAATTCCTTTCTGTGAACTATGAAAGTTCAGAGAAAAAGATTCAGGTTCAGACCTTTTTAAGTTTGGAAGCTTCCCGCAGTGTCTATAACTTAAATCAGAAGCAAAGCAACTTTGATGGTATCTTTTTTTACAGATGGTGATATGAACTTGTTAGCTTACAGTTCTTCTTTGTAAGAAAATTGCAAAAGTCTTTAAGGGGAAAAGATGTTTCCTCCGTGATGACCCCTAAAAGTCTGGGTTACTGTCTTGTTGGTGATGATGGCCAGTGGTATGTGGGAGCTCACTGCAGATACCTTTTTTCTTACCACGTATATTTTTATCAAACCATGTTTTTAATGAGCATGTGTCCTCTCCCCAAGTCTCTTGAATCTGTTAACTTTGTATTTTTCTTCAGATGTGTTTTCATTATTTTAACTATGTTGTCCTCTTCAGTGTGTTGATGTTGTTTCCTTGTCATTTTGACTTTCTTACTTTGGTTTCTTGCATTTAATTGCCTGTTACCCACCGTCTCCTCTTGCATGTGCTGCAGTTCGTGAATAAAACTGAAGTGCATATTAATGTCCTTTTACACCTGTTGTGTTGTTTACTGGAATGTGCCACCACTCTATTTTTTCAGTGTAATTACCAAGCACAGGGAGACGGGCGATGCAGTTGTAAAGGAGTGAAGAATTGGTGTTACAGGCAACAAAAAGCAACAACCTTAGTAGGTTGTGTGTGGAGCAGAAGTCGTGGGGGTGGGGGGATGCCAGCCTTACAGGCTTTTCTAATTAAGAGGTTTTCAAAAAGGGATCAGGAAGGGTACACAGAGATGTGTAAATAACCTTGTACATGTTAGAAGAAAAAATGAAAGAGTGGAGGAAAACGGGAGGAAGCAAATGAAGAGAAACGGATGTAAACAAGCTGCTGTGTGAATAAGCAAAATGTGATAAATCTATTTAAGTAACAGAAGACGTGTGTGTATGTTAGGGAAAGAAGTTCAGAGTTAACAGTTGGTATTTTTAAAGTGTCTCCTGCTTCACTGCTGATTGCAGATGGAAGGCAATTCTCTGGGGAGTTAAAGGAAGTAGAGCGAGGATAGTCATCTTGACATTATATTATTTTAGCAGTCATGTTATTTTGTGCATGCTTTAAGGACAAAAAGTAAATTGTAATGTCCGTTTATTTGGCAGTGCCTAAAATAATGTTTTAATGTATGTTGTAAATCAAACATTTTTAAATATAATTCTCTAAATTATGCCACCTTAGTATTTACACAAGTTACTTTTGGCTACAGCAGAAACATGGCAATGGGTTAACCTGTTGTTTATGCATTTTATAAAATCACATTGTTCAATTATCAGAGTATATTTAGGCACTAAATTGCTTTTTAGTTACAAAACTTCACAGAAAGTTATGTACATAATTGTAAAAGCTGATATCCGTTCTGATCCAATAAACCCAATGGATTTTTTTTTCTGTAAATATGCAATAAATTAAGAGATTTCATTGTGTTAGAGTTCTACAATCCTGGAAGTCATCCAACTTCTACAACCTGGATCATTAGTATGTGACATTAAGTTTGACTTCTAAAAAGCATCCCCACAAATTGATAGGTTTTTGTGCTTTTGCAGGTATTCTGGTTTCTTCCCACAAGAAAAAAAGGCAAAATACATTTTTACAATATGACCCCAAACTATCTTTTTTTTTGTTTCTTCGGTACGGTGTTAAAACATTTTGGTTAAGAGAAAAGGACGACTTTACGGATACAAATTATACGTATTTATGTACATTATAGGTGAAGACTGCAGACACTTGCATCCTTTTTTTTCTCTGCAAAGAATTGGTGGAGTGCAATGGTCATGAGAGAAATACTTGTCAAGTTTCTCTCTAATGTATTCTTAGGTTCAGTCTGTGTTGGATTCTGTATGCATGGTTTTTGACATTTTGAATGAGAATGGACTTATCATTGAGTTGATATGTAACACCCACACAATATAAAGGTTAAACCAAGAACTTAAAAGGGTGTTTGTTTTATCTCAGTTGTGTTAAACGTTATGTAGCAAAATGACCCTGAACATAGCCGTCTTCATCGTGCTTGCATTATATGCATGGTGCACAACCAATGGATACGGTCGTAGAACATTTTACTTTGATGTTAAACATTATCAAGCAGGTGCAGGATGTTTTGGTCACTGAATGTGACTTTAACAAAGTAATACCCCAATGATAATGCAGACAGTATGTGCCTACTCTATATGTTGTGTGATTGTTCTTGTGCTCCTTTTATTTATTGCCAGACAGGATAAATAAAAGCAGAAGACTGCTCACCCCTTGTTGGATGACTGAGATCTTTCAGTAAATATGAAACCACACAAGATGGTCCTGTAGTTGTGTGAGGTTGGGGCCAGTGGGTCATTTTTGTTACTTGTTTTCAACTGAAGTCTGGAGTCTGTCAAGTCAGAACAAATGGCTTCATTTTGTTGGGTAAAAACTGGCCGTGAGCCAGACAATATTGTCATCAACAACAAGGCTGGTGGCGCTTTAGAGGACACAAGCAGGATTGTGTCTGGGCCTGCAACAGAGTGAAGTAAGTACACAGCTTTTGATGACTGTGCTGCAGTAACATTGGTCTCCTCACACCCTTGCCTCGTTTTTTTAAAATACATTTTTCAAGCTGCAGTGGAAAGTTATTAAATCCTGAGTAATTGTTTTCTGGGCCATTAAGGTAATGCACAGCTCTTTTCTTTAACTTTATTTTTTCTTGTATGTCTAATGAATTAAGATGAATCATGGTAAGGTCAGGCAGCTATTTATTTCTGAGCTCATGGTTTATTTTAGGCATTTGCTTCATGCAGCGCAAGTTTCGATAAATGCCACAGTTAAATTCTTTCTCTATTAGACATCCCTCAGTGGTCTGAAACAAGGCCGTGCAGTGTTTGATTCCAGTACTTGAAATACAGAAATTATCAATGACCAAAAAGATATCTAGACTGGACTAACCCTCACTCTTTTGATGAGTTGTTCTGTTATAGGGGACTATAAGAAACTTCTCATCTTAGAAATTGATTCCAGTTAGTAAAAAATATAAAAGAACAATGATACTTGTGATTCATTTTAGGAGGCCTACAGGAGCCAGCAGAGAAGAAGATGATGATCGGGATGGGGGGCTTGTTGAGGGATGGGCAACAGGGATAAATGTCCAAAAAATGTAAAACCGATACCACTGCTGCCCTACTATCTTCCCCTGACTCATAACCATCAGTTTAAGCAGAAAGTAACACAGGGATTACAGTAGAAAGGAAAGAGCAAAAAAAAGAGCTTGTGTTAGTCTGCTTGGACAGTGGGGTCTAACCTTGTCACAAATCCTAAATCCTGCAGTCAGTCATTGTTGACCCAGGCCCACCCCTGCAACCATTGTTATCCCAGACACTCATCTCTCTGACCAACCTCAGCAAGATAAAAGACACGCCGGATAACTGACTCCTGTGAGTTGTTGAAATATAAGCCTGTGCTGAGGATTGATGTGGGAGAGACGATGAATAGTCCGTTGAATCAGAATGGAAGGAAGGCAATAAGTCTGAACTGCGGGATGGCTTTTATTTTGGGTTTTTATGGAGATGATGCATTCAGTCACTTTGGTCAAGCGCTTCAAAGAGAGAAAAAAATCTGGGTGTGTTTTGACTGCTCATTCTTTTGTTCTGGTGGTGACACTTAAACTCCATAATGTCATGTTTATACTGAAGGAAAAGACAGAAGGGTTTGAAGGTTTTATTTTTTATTTTTGGCTGGAAGGGTTTTATACTATTCACTCTTTGGCTTGTTTTAATACTTTTTGCCCACAGGCTAGACAGCAGTATTAACTGGAGATAGACCTACTTTATCACTTACCAAGCCTACAGTTAAAACACCAGATAATATTTCCTCCCTTATACTTTACTTGGGTCCTGACTATTCATTATTTATTATCTATTGCAAATTACATTATCTTTTACCAGGCCTCCATTACACCTTTCCCTGAGGCTGGGAAAATGATTCACTGTCTGTGCAAAGAAATGTACAAGGGATTGAGGCTGATCATTTCTGTGCGCTCAAATTCAGCACAGAAGAGTGAAACATTTCCAATTTTGAGACATCTGATTCGACAAGTTAATGGATTAGACAAAACAAATGAAATATCTATGCAGTGATGCAAATGTGTGATTTAGTAATTCTAATCCTTAATGATGAAAGTGCAGCTCAGGGAATTTTATACACTCTATAATCAACCAGGTAAATGTCTGCTATGAAGCCTAAAATTAGTAGCAAAGTGGGGTTTGTTAATTATGGTTTTTGAAGGATGAAATATGTAGGAAGGTCATGTCTCAAGAGGTGGCTATCAAACACACACACAGAATAGATGAACAAGTTTGTTGCTCAAATTCTTCTGAAGCAGAAACAAGACTTCATCATGACTCCTAATGAGTTGGAACTTATTAACTGTAATTATTAAAGTAATACAAGCTTGTAGATCCCATAAAGAAGAAAACATGGCTAGAATGAGTGTTTTATTCCATTGGCAGCCAATGGTAATGGTAAACTGTACATATGATTGAACCGTTATTTCATAAAAGTATAGATGGACTTATGATTGGGTGTACTTTAAATCAGGATCAGCATTTATGACAAAAAAAGCTTTTTACAAACGGAATAAATGTCGAGTTTTGGGTTTTAAGGATAAGGATAACTTTATTTATTTCACCATCAAATTTGGAAAACCACCTTCAGTGTAAATTTAATCAAGATAACGTTTATGGAGTGGAACCCTTTGCTGATGATTATGAACTACGTTCATTTTTCTCCTCAACTGTTTTGTGTAAAGGTCATTCTGTTATGACAGACTTTAAGATTTAAGGTTCCAGAGCTTTATTTTCTATACAACCATCTACTGAGTTTGGCTTGAAGTTTTTCCAGTTACTTGAATCACGCAACCAGTAAATTCTGCTGACTAATGCTGCTCGGTTCACAACGTATCCAATTTGAATGCTGCAGAAACAAATTGTCCAGAATCATTGACCACTTTAATACTTTCCAAGATAAGTGCAATCCTGAAAAACAGCCTGAAATAAAGCTAATAATTAGGGGAAATCCAACTGAGCTCTAAACAGTAATCATTCCTCAGAGACTTAGTGGAGGGAGAACAAGTATGTGACTGAAAAACAGAATAAAGGATTGCCAATTAAAAGTTGCAAACACAAATCAAATTTACTTTTAACGTGGACGTTTTTGACAATTTGATCTGGAGTAGAATTTATGATGACATGTTTTAGGTTTTTATAATGCAATGAGATTAGAGTTTTGGGTCTACAGGGGCTGAGTTGCAGAGGCTACGATTATGGTTTCATTTCGTGTCTGAATCCTACATAACTTCCATACATACACTAACATAATTTCCCTAGTATTTCTTTTTTTCCCCTTTTTTGCTCATGTGTCCAAATGTGCCAAATTAGCCATCTGAGAAGATGAAGGAGGCGGACAGAGGAACCAAGAACTAGGGAGGAGAGAGCTGGTAAAAGCAAAAGGAGCAAGAGAGGGAGCTTGTTGAACATGACATCTAAGTATCTAATTACCTCTGTGGCGATGTCAGCCTCCCAGACCTGGCTGCCGTTTTCACACATACATCATCCCCTGGGCCTTGGAGCCAGCCATGTGCTCTGTTGACCCTTTTGCTTGCCCTCGTGAAGCTCGCAGCACCTCTACTGCTGTGCAGCAGGGTGGCTGCATGTAAATAACGAGAAAAAAGAGAAGCTGCGTCATGAAAGGCGATACCGGACGTCATAAAACGAAGGTCAAAATGGTTCGTTTTCTTTGTCTTTCCCCAACAACACAGTGTATGAAAGGTTACGAAGCAAGATGCCATATATGCGGAATAAATATTAATAAGCTGCTTAACTATCAGATCACATGTTCTCCTGGAATTTATAGTTCGTTCACATACAGAGCCGCTCTTTAGTCTCAGAAGGAGCAGTATAAATATTTGAATTCATAGAATTGGTATCACTATTGGAGTGTGTGCCAAGAAGAGCTCCCACTGCTGCCTCTATCTTTTTTTTTTTTCTTCACCGTATCCCCATTTGTAGAGCTTATTTGGAGAATGATAAATGAAGGAGAACCTCTTGCATTGCCGTGTTTGAAGACGTGCTGCCAAATGTGCACAGATGATCGCAGTGGAGGCTGCTGTGTGCTGGGACAGAGTTCGACAAAGGGAATCGTTAATACACAGCTGACAATTTTATGGATGTGCAGGCTGATGTCTTTCCATATAGTCATGTATAATTCACTTGCCTCTTTAACTTTTTATTAAGTCAGAGGAGCAGCATATTGTCCATTGTCATCAACTTTTTTTTTTTATCCTGGCAGAGTCATTGATTTTCCTTTCTTGCCTTCCTTTGTGTTTTTCTGTTCTTTTCTCTTTAATACAAAAGAAGACAGAAACAGATATTTCAAAACATGGAGGGGCCTCCCAGACAATACGTTTTGATTTTATTCTGCTCAAGGTCAGTGCTGTGCAATAAGAAAAAGAAATCCCTGATTTCATTTTTTGTACACCTTTCATGTTTGTTACACGCAGGTTTGATCCCTGCCTGCATGCTGTTTTTCAGGGCCAAATTAGCAAAAAGACAGAAAGAACAAGACAGAAAAATGAAAGGTAGAGCCATCTAATTTTGCTTGCGATAAGAGCAGGACAAGTTTAAATTCCTGTACTCGTAAAAAAAAAAAGACCCTGCGTGGACAGGGTTTAACAAATGATACTTGCAAAAGATGGGTATATTTATAGACAAGTAGAATACATTAAAGGTCAAAATAAAAAAATGTGAATTAAGTATGCAGTTTTAACTTCACTGGCAGTACCATCAGTTAATCATATTAAAGTGATCTGCTGAGAAGGCACCCGTCACATTCAATGACAATTCCACTACACTTCACAATCTACACAACGTATTAGAACTTGGTTGGACTGTATCAAATTTGGAAAACCAACTTCAGTGTAAATTTAATTATGATGGTGGTACGCTCTCAGTACATTCCAAATTCTTTATTTCCTTGTCCTTTTTCTATTTTCCTAAAACGCTCTCCTGAGCGCTGACGATGCTTTATACACCCATCCTGTCATGACTCTCTTAGACCATGTCAGGATGCAGTCATATAGTGGAAACTCCACTATCACTATCACATCTGCAGCAGATTGTTTCCATGAACTTGTCACAATCATGGCTGTAGGATGTGGCTGAACTCCACATCATGGATACACTGATACTACAAGCACCATACTTCCACATGGACCCTTATTCTCTGCCACCACATCCTTGCTATGGACAATTTATGCTCAAAATCACTGTGAATCTAACATTCTTAATGAGGAGCCCTTTGCATTATTAATCCACACTTAAAGACCTCACAAAGACCTTGGAAAGAAAATCCATGTTGCAGCTTTTATGCCATAGTGCAGGGGTGTCCAAACTTTTTGCAAAGAGGGCCAGAATTGATAAAGTGAAGATGCCCGGGGGCCAATAGTTTGTTCAGACATTTTTTAACTACAAAAGTTTCATGCAAATACACAGTGTTATAAAACAATTTT
>JAVKLF010000047.1:13107150-13117696 GCA_034783495.1 Millerichthys robustus
TTTTTGTGTCAACTTCAACAAAATTACCAAGCCAATGTTTCAACGTTGCTACCTTTGAGAAACTAAAATTGAAAATCATCTGATGCCATGAAATGAAAAAGAACAACATGTTTCCAGCTGATCCAGGATATTATTAGTCTCATTTGCTGCAAGACCGCCGCTGATTGGGTGATTGTTGCACTTGACACCTTTCACATGTTCACACATTCATTTTTTTTTGTTCGAAATATTTGAAGGCACTAAAAAAGCAACGAGGAGGAGAAATTGCCATCTGGCACAAGTTGATACTATTGTTACAGTAATGGATTGGAGAAAATGCAGCTAAATGGCAAAAAGATAAATAAATTGAATTTGAGTCAGGCCTCTGTTGGAGTAAAACTTGGCTTTTCTATCATTTGGTACAGTAATATAACTAGAAAAGCAGTCACAAATTGGTGTCAAGACCACAGCAAACATCATTAAATTAAATGAAACAAAGGTTAAAACTATACAAAAAGGAAGCTAAAAACTGGAAATCAAAAATCAAACTCCTTTTTTTGTGTCCTCAACATTTACAACTACAATAGGTAGATTTGGATAGGTATGTTGGTCTCCAAGAGTTTTGGGTGTGGGAGTGGGGGCATTCTAAAGGTTATTTGTTGTGGAGTCCTCATCACATCTGTTCTGTCTGTTGCCCAGCAAACACCCTCAACTATACAGTACAAACAAAAAATGCAAACTGTGGCATGTAGGAAATTTACTGGAGATATGAGAAAGATTAAGCTACAAGAAAAACTGACAGAAAACTCAGGACACTGCTCTTATGCATGCAAGTGTTCTCAGCCATTTTATTAGTGTTTTCTGCACCGTCATCCAAAATCCTTCCATAACGAGATGACCTTGCAAAATGTACACAAGCTCAGTGTCCTCTGAGCAGCAGTTTGCCCAGATGCGTATCACCTTCTGTCTGTATGTTTAAGAGTTTGCTAATCTCACCTCAGTGACTTCAAATACCCCACTTTCCTTTATTTTTACTCTTTTCTTTGTGTAACTATTCGTCGGTGGCTTTGTGTCATTATTTATTATCACACTCCTCTTTCATCGGCATTCTTATCTTTAGCGCCAGCTCTTTCCTGCCAACTTCAACAGGACGATGGCCAGCTACATAAACATTTTACTGACAAGGACGGTCAACTGTTTACTGACAAAGCAAAAGTTTTACTGGCAGCAGCCACATATGGGTGAGGGTGTGTGTGTGTGTGTGTGTTGTGAACGTGACGGAGAGGGAAAGGGAGAAGATGACAAAGAGAGCTCCTAATGTACATCCACTTTCAGTTTGGTCACCCAAAGGTCTTCCAGCACAAGCCCATTTGTTCAGTGCACTTAATGCTGTCTGCAACTCTGGACTCCACTGTAAATCTGAGCGCTTCAAGGCAGATAGAAAGAAAAAAAAAGTGAGTGGGGAGGATCTTGTTCTCATTTTATAATCTTACATTTATTTATGCATTGAGACTTTTGCAATCATCTCAACTAATGATTATTGATCCTATAACAGGTTGCGTTTTTGCTGTGACCAGTGTCTAGTTATTATTTCCACGTCAGCCACCTGGTTTCTATTTCTTTAAAAGTGCTGGCAGCATCTTTGAACTAGCATCATTGTTATGGATAAACGCATTTAATCATTCGCATCTATGCATATTCGAAATATGTTTTTCTGAACTTTATGGACATTTTCTCACCGACAAATGTGAAACGGGCAGCTCACTCTGACGATATTCTTTTTGGGGTTGGACAGCTGACGGGAACTGATGGATTTTTAGAACAACCTTTTTCTGTGTAGAAAAGAGTCAGCAAAGTTGCACATTAAGGGCAGATTTAGTTTTAGGTTGTGTGAGTATTCAGCTTGTTACATATTTGTGTACAACCATTGTCTCATTCTCAATTGTAAACTTGAAAATGAACTTTTTCACTCTGCCACATTTGAAATATTGAAATATTTTACATGCATCATGTTTGCCTTAGAGCATTGTCATTTTTTCAATACAAAAATAAGTTGTAGGTACTCAGATAAGAATGTTGTTTGATTTATAGATACTGTATGACAGACATTTTTTGTCAGTTACAGTATGTGATTTTACGAGCAGTGCTTCCTAATTTTGACTTACTTATTAAACTTCAATGGTAATTTTATTGGTTTGTAAGTGAATAATGAGAGCTTTTATGTACAGTTGTATTCCAACTGTAAATGGATTGAATGTATATCATACTTGACCAACACATACAGCATCAGCTGCTGCTCTTTTTGAGAATTTAGTCATCTCACAGTCACTGGCACATAGAAACAATTCAAATTTACCCAGCTGTAATTAAAGCTTGTTGTGATATGCATGACCTTGCAGCTAATTATCTGACTTGCAAAATGTGAAAGAGATGTTTGCCATTGTTTCACTTGGTAGTAATTGATGGGGGAAAGTCATATCTAATAAACAGGTGAAGTGTATGAAGCCTAATTCCTCTGATAGAAAAGCTGTTGTTTCACCAGCTCTTTGTACAATATGTACACTTATTTCTTTACACTTTTTTGCTAAACACCTATTTAAAATGAACCATTTGTCTTTTTTATCTTCTTCGGCCATTGTTCAAAAGGTCAAAGCTGTTAACGTATTAAATCATATATGTTTAATAGAGTTGATCAACTTGCACAGTTTACCCGAGCCATCCGAAAATCACCAACTCTATTGTCGCTCGATAAATTGAATGTTTTAATTATGCTTCATATATTCTGTGTAAACTGCACACCAAGTGAGGACCTGCTCAGTCTCATCATAATCCTTTTTACATGTTTGTATTTAAGCAGTGTACTCTCTTTTATACAAAGTTGAAGTGGATGGCAAAAAATACTCCAGTTAAATTAACTTTGAGCATCACCTGATTTTGTTGGAAAAAAGGGGGAAACAAGTGTGACACAAACCCTGGATATTACATTGAAAGATGACTGACTTGTGGAGCTGAGTTCTGTAACCCTCTGGGTCGTTGCAATATGTACCTCGGTTGAAAGCTGAAAGGACTGCTGTTTTATTGTTCTTTTATTGTCTGAGATGTCTTTGATTAAGTTTAGCACAGTGGTTGTTCAGAGACATTTTGAAGACAAATGTTTCTCAGCCTGCAGTGGTTTGCTGACTAGAGTAAAAACTCCCAAGTATTAATGTGCCGGTTGCCAGCTCCAATGTTGACTTCGTATTTTTGTACAGATATGGCTGAGGGAGGGAGAAAATTGGTAAAAGAACAACAGCTGCTGGCATTTGCAAGCACAAAGCCATGCTCTCACACCGGCAGTCAACACATGTGGTTGTCCAGTGCCTGTGGGTCTACAGGGAGCAGATGTCCATGTCATCAGTCTTTCAGGCCAGTCATTAAGCTCTTCTGAGCAGCCAGACAGTGGCTACCCAGCTTATTTCTCTGAGTATGTCAGAGTCATGCAAGCCTTGACCCATACCGCTAAACTGTAAACTCACTTACACAAATGTTTCTCCTGTCTTCCAAACTCGAAAGCTGTATATTGATGTGTGCATTTGCATGGCTCATCCAGGGATCACATTCAAAAAGCAACTTCTGCCCGTCCAGCACCACCTGTACCCTTTCATGTGGGTCCGACAAAACACAAAGGACCTCTTCACGTGTTCAAAGGCACTTGAAAGGTTAGTTTGTGGTGCAAACCCAAAGCCAACCACAGGTGACCACTGGGACAATTTATCAGTGACAATTTTAATTGAAAAGCTAAATTGCATTTACATAATACATGTTAGTTGCTCTTTGCAATTGTTTAAACAACTATACCAATATGTAAGGTAATTTAGCAACCATAACAGAACTTGGAACATGAAAATGTTTACTAATATGTGAGATTGAGGCTCATGGTGTATGTATTGGTGGTAATCAGCAAAGATTAAGATGATGTTTATGCAACTAAAACAAATGAAATAAATGTGTGTACACAACTAGGGAATATATGGGAAACCTAGAATGTTTAAAAGTTTGTAAAATACTTTTGTTTTTGTTCTTTTGTTCTCTTTGTTTCTTGCAGCTGTTTATAGATGAAGTACAGGTGTACTGTTTTAAACTACAAATTTAAAAAAATGTTCAAAATCTCTTCTTAGCTCAAAAATTTATCCAACCTAATTTTTCTTTCCAATGCTCGAAGCACTTTCAGGAGCCAAGATATTCAGCTACTTTTATGGATCGGCAAAGTTTTCGGCTAGTCGGGCTTTAGTCGAGTTTTATTCATGCATGCACTCCTTTGCACATACGTGCAAGATTTCTTCCGCTAACACACATTGGCTGTCTCAGCCACCTACACACTCACACCAGCAACATCCTCTCCCTTGCTTGACTCATACACTGCTGCCCCCTCATTCATCAATAGAACCGGAACAACTGGGCCAGGGGTCAGCATGCCGCTGCAGCAGGCAGGCAGGCGGTAGAGGTAGAGAGGGATTTAACAGCAGGCACCGTGCCCTAAAGAAACAGCTCCTGCCCTCCAGATGGATTAGCACTCCATTCCATCACTTGCCTCAAATTGCAGCGCCTGTGTGTGTTGGACTTTGATATGCCTGTCAGGTGACACCAAACCACATGGCATCACACCCGACTAGACAGAGCCAGCTCAGTGATGTGTGTCTATGTTGGATAAATTACAGAAGGGCTGCTAGTTTTACTCCTGATTCAATCTGTCCATGTGCACTCTGTGTGTGTGTGTTTGTATGTTTTGGTTGTAGTGGATGCCTTTCAGGTATTGCACTAATGCCAATCCAGCCGTGCTGAGGGATGGTCCTTGTATGTGTGGTCTGTGCATGTGTGAATCCATCTGGTAATGACTCTGAGGCGACCGGGCCAGTTGGCATTGTGCAACAGCGCTGTTTCCAAGTCCCTGTGTCGACTCTTTTGCTCCAGCACTTTTTCTTCTCTCGCCGTTGCGCACAAACAAACCGACGCAGATGGGCGCAGATGTGTGGCAGAACAGGAAAATCCATAGAAACCAACTCTGTCTGTTACTGTTGTGTGGCCATCTGTCTAACTGCTAATTCTCAAAAGCACAGCCATTCAGATTAAATGCCACTCACATCCAGAGACACAGCAGCTTCGGTTCCGTTTTTGATTGTATTTTTTCCTCCTATTTAGTATTTTTTGTGTGAGCCTGAGCATGCAGTTTTCATATTCTCTCCACTTAAGATGAACTACGCACCTCGGTAATTCTTTTAAACAGATCATTTTTTTTCTTTGTGTGGTTTTCTTTTTCTGTGTCCACAAGATTCTACCAAAGTTGTTAAAACACAAAAAACTTGGCTGAAAATTCAGCAGTTTTTTTTATGTTCGTAATATTTCCCAGGAATAACCATTATACCACCTTATCAGGGGTTTAGCAATGAAAATATCAGGATAAAATAAGCACGCCAAAAAATAAAACACTTTATTGTTGTTTGAGTTTCAGACAAGAGAAAGAAGAAACAAAAACAATCTTGTTCGCATCTTGAGCTTTGAAACCCAGACATCGAAAATTCTGCTTAAAAAAGTTTTATTTTTAACAACCTTAATTTTTCTTACCAAAACTTTTGAGTTTGAACAAATGGAAAATGGTTTGTAATATCCATCCATCAGTTTAAACAAATCATTTTTCTTGTAATTGTTTCCTCTATGACCTATTTGCATGCAACCAGTTCTCAAGTTTCTTCTATTTTGCTGAACAAAAAAGGCCAGACTCTTTTTAATTCTTGAGGAACTCGGAGAACATCTACGCCATCACAGCGATTTAATGAAAACATGTCCTCAAGGTTTGTCTCTTCATCTTTTTAAGTTGTAAAGATTATCTCCCAAACTTTATTACTTTGCATTGAAAATGTATCAAAAGCATGAACAGACCAGCGTAAACAGATAAAACCTCGGGAAGATGTTCTTTTTTCCTGGATCGATAGAAGCCAACACACAATATATCCAGTGTTTTGTTATTTGAGAACCTCTACGTCTCAGGGAACCAAGCTTGAATGTGTATGTCTATTTTTAGAGGAAGTGTAGGTCTTGGAGTTAGAGTAGTGTGTGTGTGTGTATGTGCACTGCCTTCCTCTGTGACTGACACACACTGAGGGAAGTGGGTCAGCATAGATTTTCTTTAAGGGGTGCGTCTCTTTCAGCCAGAGCCAGCAAACTTCCTTTGGATTTAAAAGAAAAGGGATAAAACAAAGTACATACCTAACTACCTTTTCCTTTTAGTCCACCAGAACAAGTTTTTTTTTTACACTTTAACTCTGCTTTCACTGAGAAAAAATGGTTCCAATTAGCCAGGTTTCCCCTTCCTGCACTTCTCCTTCTGTTCCCCTCTCTCAGACTCGGGTCTTATTGGGTTCGGCAGCCTGCTTCAAGCTAACAGCGGTGACACTTTGTATAAGCTATCGCTCCTTGGCAGACCTTGGCCGTGTGGAATCACTTTTTCTGGCCAAGCCCCGTGTCATCTGCATGTCCTGAAAACGGGAAGAGGAGCAAGAAAGATAGAGCGGGGAAAAAAAAGACCAGAGGGGTTGAATATGTACACACAGAAAATGGAAACTGAATGAAGAAAACTAAAAATGATTTCTACAGAGAAAACACGTTACTTGTGATTTTTTACTCAAGTACCAAAATATTTGATTAGTCAGCTGCTTTGCAACATGATTTGGATATTTTGAATATTCAGTTTTAATATAATGGGCAGATTTGAAGAATTTCCCCAGTTATGACCATTTTACCCCCAACTGGTGCCTGAGAATAACACGTTGTTGCTAACTGTGCTCTACAAGTCAGCATGTACTTTTTTTCACATAAGGTCTACCACTCAACCGACAACAAAACAACTTGGAGCATCCAGTGCCTGTTCTCCGACTGTATTTTTTATTATTTTCTTGAAAGGGTTATAAAGTGGAAACTGTGATCATGGGCGACTGGGTTACTGCCAGAATATGGTCATTCCCCTCCACATTGATCCATTTGACTCTGGAAATTTAAAAGTCTCTGGCACACCTCTGTACCAGAAATTTCTTTCATTAGAGGGGTTTCAAGCTGTAGCAGCTGATGTGAGAAGACTTTAAATCATTGCAAACATGGTCATTTTTTAGCAAAAAAACATGAAATGTGCAATGTTCCGAATTCATAAACTAGTTGCTAAGATTAGAATTTATTTAAACAGACTTTCTAGTTCTGAACAGTTTACTCTTGCAATTAATATAGCAGAACAATAAAGAGGAAAAATACATTCGTTATGAGAAGCATGAATTCCTGAAAGGTGGGCTGGGAAAAATGGACCAGGAGGGACAAAGGATTGTCAAATTAGGAGTGTTTTGATACAAAACGACTAACTTGTCTGCTTTTTCAGAACCCCGGTTTCTCATCTTTTTTTTTTATATCTTTTTTTTGCCTTCTGTGGTTTTACTTCTGATCTTTAGTAATCATATTCTCCACTAGTCTCTGGACTCAAATCCAGACCTCAGCTCTGCTGGAAAAAGAGAGGAATGAATAAAGGATGGGTCATAAAAAGACACTTGTGTGTCCTTTTTTATTTGATTAATTTTTGTTTTAATTCCTTTATGGATCCATTCTGTCTGGCTTCACGGCTGCAGGCTCTGTGTCTCCAGAGGATTGCCTTCAGAAGCGAATGTGATTCACGCTCGTCTTTCCGCTTAAACGTGATTGTTTTTATCATGTTTTTTATGCTTATTCTGTGTTTGATTCCCTTATCCTTGACATTTGCTTTTAGCCATAATGCTAATAAAAATAACACCAAAAGCAGAGGATAATGAAGAGAAGCTGGATTTACCAGCTGCAGAATATCAAAAAAGTACAAGAAAAAGACAAAAGAATTACTTTTGATTTTGCCTCTGGCTATGTATCTAAGTCATTTTCAATTTGATGAGCAAAATTCTCACTTTTTAGAATTTCCTGTTGCTACTTTTCATACGGTTATTCATTGCAAGCTCAGATGGAAGATGTGGGCATTAAAGGGGTTTGGTGTACATTTTTTGGGGACAAAAACATGCCTTGCAATTTTCTGTGCAGCTGACTCAGTCAAGCAAATTGTCCCAATTATTTGCAGCACTCAAACACCCGGTGAAGCAAAGGTCCTGAACTGCAGGCCAGATCATTATGCCTGTTTCATTCTGCATTAGAAGTGGATAATAGAGGAGTAGATTAGGCATTTCTTTCGCATACAGAAGAAGTAAGCTTTGCTAAGTTTTTTCTTTATTTTTTTGTTTGTCAGTTATTCCCAAGTTCATTCAGGTTTCCAAATAACAGGAACAAAAAAAATCAAAGGGTCAGGCTGACCAGACACAAAATTGTACAGAAACTAAGTGAAGCGTGAGTCGAAAATCCAGGAAAGCTGCAGTACGGTGCAGAAGAACACAGCAAAAAGCAAAATTCTGACAACTGAGCGGTGACAAGACCAGACTATATATGTCACCCAAGGTCTTCTTCTGCTTTGATTTGTGACACCTTGGGGTCCTGCCAGAACAACAGTATAAGACTTAGTTGAAGGGTGAGAAGACCTTTTTATATTTGCTTTGCCCTTGAAATAAACAGATCCACATCCCTTGTTTCACACTTTTGCTGTTTTCTGCAACAGATTTAGATTCTTAGAGAAAAACACTGCATAATCCATGGACTCTTTGTTCTTGTACTGGGACTTTTGGAATAAAAGCAGGGGTGTCCAATCCCGGTCCAACTCGTTTCTCTGCTCCAATACAGCTGATTCAGTGATTGAATCTCCTCTGCATGTTCTGCAGATCTCTGCTAATCCCCCATTCAGTCAAATCAGGTGTGTTGGGGCAAAGAAACAAGTTGAGCATGCAGGAAAGTAGCTTTTAAGGACAAGTTTTGCTCACCCCTGATGTAAAGAAACTTCTTGTACGTCACAGCTTGGGGACAAAGGTTATGGTTTTCCTTTGAGAAGGATGTTTTAAATAATGTGTCTGCAAAAACAGACTAAAACTGTGAGGAAACTGTAGCAGGCTGGGTGGAGCTGGACCTGGGAGAAACAGAAAAGGAAAGAAACACAGGGATCCATAAAGAAAACAGGAAAAATACACAAACTATAACACAAAAACCACAACAAATATGAGACACAGATTGTGACAAAAAACTAAACCTATCAAAATATCTTTAAAAAGCAGTGATCATGCTGATTACCTGCATTAAATTAAATCACATCCCTTGCTGAGAACATCTGCACTGGGACCCCTGGGACTTTGCTTTGACTCCCTCTTATTTGCATTCATCTAATTATTGCTCTGAGAAGCTGACCTGATAAGGTGAACTTAGCAAAAAAATATACTAGATGAAGAGAACATCCCCCTGACTAAAGCTTATTGGAGATCTGTGTGTTGCATTGCACTGCCGTAAGCTTGTCTTCTGTTGCTAAAAATTAACATCCGTGCACTGCCTGGTAGAGAAAGTATGAAAGAGTAAAGTCAGGATTGATTGGATTGTAATGAAAACACAAAATGAAAAATAGAACCAATATAGTATCCCTTGTGAAACTTCTACCTGGAGTTGTGGTCTAGCAACCAATTAATCACAGAATCTTCCTTCAAGCCGACTGGTCGCTGGGGACACTTGGTGTTCGCAGCGTGCCTGGAAGTCAAACCGAAGGGTTTCAAGATGAACACAAAACATTAGACTGAGCCCATGATGTAAGAAATTCAATAATTGTCTCTCTTTTCTGTTCAGTTTGGTTTTATTGAGCTGAAATGTTCATGTATGTTTAAACAGCTTCAAAAAATCCAACCATAATAAAACCATGCCAGCAACACAACTCTTCTCATCCAGAGTTTGACACTCCTTCTAGAAAGAAATCCTCAAAAGTGTAAACAGTTCAATAATGTTCTGAGGGCTGAGTATGAAATGAGATTATAGCTAATGGATTGCTTTAATTTTTAATTTAATTTTGCACCATGGACGGCTCTGCTGGGTGTATGATCTCAGCTTGTACCTGAGCAAAAGTAATTTTAAGACTTTTATGTGCTCACTTCTACCTTCATCTTCTAGTATTAGCTCAGTCACATCATCCTTCCAAATGATCTGTAATAACCCCTCCAAAATCTCCATGCCTTACCTCCTCCTTATGCTCACATACTACTTTGCCTCTGGCAGTCTCATCATAGTTGGTCCCAGCAGTAGTTAGATTGATCCAAACTTGCGCGGCTCTCCCTGCAGCAGTGGATCGATCCGCCGCGAGGTGGGGGGAGGTCAAGCAAGAGAAAACGGAGGAGGACGCAGCTAGAAGTGGTGTCCTCACAGCTTCCTAACTTTTTGTTTCTACCCCGAGAGTGACGAAGGAAACGACGAGGAGAGGTACAACGATGTCAGCTCCTCTGACAGGGAGGCCGAACAGCACATCAGTGCAAGGCGCTGAGAACAAAGTTTCTAATTCAAATTCTTCCCCATAAAAGAAAATTTAGTATTTTATTTCTTAACCTGTGATATTTCGCAACAAAATCCACAATTCAGTTCTTGTTACCCACTGCCGAAAGGTAAAGGCAAGATGACT
>JAVKLF010000047.1:13181261-13197933 GCA_034783495.1 Millerichthys robustus
CTCAGTGGAGAAGGACAGCCGCGACAGATGCCAAAATGCTCCACTTTCTGTGTGTGTGTGTGTGTGTGTGTGTGTGTTAGAGCCATGCCAGCTTCAGCCCACTGTGTCAGTACTGGATTAACACAAAAAGAAAGATATGCACCCAGACTGACAAAATCAGTGGCTGAAACAGATGAGAAAATGTTCCTATAAGCTTCTGCTTCCAAATCGATTCCAGTAACCATGTGTTTTTTAATTGAAGAGAGCGGTCTGGATCGTTGTTAATTTAATTTTGAGGAGATTCAATTTATTTGCAATAATTGAAATTAGAGGGGGGAAACAGCTCGTAACAAATAAAACATCTAAACCCCCAATCCCTCTGTCTCAATCATAAAGAAATCCTCCTCATCTTTATTGATGAAAGTGCCACAGTATCATACGGCTGGAAGTCAATGAAAATCACTCTTGATGCTCAACATGAATAATTTGATCTGCGAGACGGTAATTGCATGTGAGACCGATTCTGCTTCTTGCTTTAAGCCAAAAAAAAGGAAAGGAAAAAAAGGGGTTTCATAGGAGCTGCTGAGTTGTTTCTGAGCAGCTGTCCAGCGTGCAAGTCTCTCCGGTGCACCACAGCTCTTTCTGTAGCATAGTAATGGAAAAGGAAATTGGGTCGGAATAGGAAAAAAAGAACAGAAAGCTTTCTGAGATCTTTGGATAAGCATAAAAAAAGTTGATAGAGACTGAGGCATGTTTACACATATCTGATTTGTCCAAATTTCCCTGCTCTGTGGCTCGATAAATCCCTGCACCGTGCCGGATGCGTGGTAAGGCATGGTTACAAGCAAGCTTCAGACAGCTGTTCACAACACTGCTGAGAGATGGGGACTTAAATAAGGATGACCAGAATGCATCCTGACAGAGAGAAAAAGAAATCAAATATTTGGGAGGTTGGTTAAAACATAAACACTTTTATTAAATCAAACCCTTATCTTCATTTCTCTGCTTCCTTACTTGCAAAGCCATTCAGCCTAATTGGCTTATTTTTATTTTCTTCCAGCATCATTTGGTTTATGATCCCTGAGGCCCAGTGAGCTCTGGGACCAGTTAGACCTGCTGAACAAGCCGTGCAACAAAGTTCTGTGAGACCCCCACTGCACCAGCCCTGATTACAGACTGAGGGGGAGATGCTCAGCAGGGGAGTGTATTAAAATCAACCAGTATGGAGAAAAATTGCCTCTTGCTCACAATAAGTGATACAATCTGAATTTGCTGAGAATAATGTTGGTAAAACTACATTTGGCTTTTCCTCTGATGCTGTCGGTCGATTTGGAATGGCCTTTTGGGAAAAATCAAAGCAGCTCCCGAGGTCATAATGTCTGTTATTTTTCATGTTGTAGTTTGCAGCTGAACTGTTCTTCAACTTGAAGAACTTTTCTTTTTAACAACCTAAGCATGAATGGTTTATTAGGAATGTCTTAAAAAAAAAACAGAACGGGTTCTTCATAGAAAAAACTTGTTGAGGCTGCGGCTTCTTTCTCAACATTAGAAAAAGGTCAAGTATTGTGGCTCTTTAAACTTGGTCCCAACATTCAACAGCTTTTAAGAAAATAAATGATCCACTCTTTATTGTATGTATTGCCTTTTTTAAAAAGTCAAACGAAGGCTGGGTATTTATAGAAACAACAACTCGAATCAGGTACTGCTGCATAGTTCTCTCTTACAGAACAAACACTTTTTCTTCTCTTCTGCTGTGGTGATAGTCGAAATCATATTTCTTCTGTCATTTCTTATTTATTCTTGACTGTTTTTATATTGTTGCTAAAAAAAAAAGTTAGGTTAAGCCTGAGTTACATCACTACTTCAGAATGTCCCCTAAAATGTCACCAGGGATTCATTCAGTGAGTTGGACACTTCCGTGTTTCCTTCATCCCAGAAGAGATCCATAATTTATAGGTGTTTGTCCAGGATGTCACTGCTCCAGTGGGCTAGCATAAAATATTTACCACAGATCATAAGTGCTAGACATTGACGTTTGCTTCCCCGCTTAGAAAGGGTGTTCAGAGTCTCAGCATGTGCAGCGAATCCCAAATGAGCCCGGTGACTGGCGGTCACTTTTCACATGTTTGAAAATCAATCAGTCTGAAAATGGATCCTAATCTGTAAAAGGTGGCAACAAAAGCAGCTGCTGGATTGTTGTTTGTGGTACAGTTTTCCTGCACGCCACTTTGGAGCTCGACTGAGAAAGGGTTGTGTTTGGGTGTGTACAATTTCTATTTCTCTGTGCCATTAGTTTCACACCTGCTGTGTTGATTCTTTGATCAGACAGAGCAGGTATTTCAGCAGAGAAGGAGGTATAAACAGAACTAATAATGAAACTAAAATATATTTTGTTACAACTGCAAACAACAAACTTCAAAAAATACTGTGGTTTTTATTAAATAATTCAGAAAATCAACATTTTTTTACAAATGTAGCACTGATATTAACTTTAGCATGTTTACAGAAGGCAATTCCTGAAGTGATTTGTTTTTTCTACTTGAGTACTAAAATATTTGGTGTAAATTGTGTCTATCGTGTCAAACAACAAAATTATATGCTGTAGTTTTTGATAGAAGCAAACAGACAGTGAAAGCATCCAGTTGAAACGTGGTATCAGGCTGTTGAATGAGGAACAGCTAATAAAAATATCGATTGTGACCACGGTCAAGGCAGAAATAGACTCAAAGATGCTTAAAAATGACAAGAAGAAGCTTTTCATTTGAACCTGTAGAAAACCTGCAGAAACCTGGTGTTTATACATTCAGACATGATTTCAGCAGCTGATACGGAGGGCGGTCAGCTGCCAAAATGCAGGTCAGATGAAGCAGAGGTACAAATGGCCCATTAATTGTTCGGGCTTATTATGCAAGGACATCATCGCTGAGAAAAGAAAGGATGTCAATACTTCTGCTTTGCTCGTTCAGCACTTGCACAATGTTTACACGTTGTAAATCAATCGACTTAACGCTGCTTGAACAGTGTAATTAAAATGGTAAAATGTTTGATGTTCTTTTCAATGGTTGACTCAAGTGTGGACATGAATAAACTTCAAACATATTTAGCTCCAGTTACACAGTACAACCTTTAAAGGTGCCAATTTTATTTTATAATTTTTACTTTATTATTGATAGTTTTTTTTATTTTTATCATTTTTATCACATGTTGCCATGAGAGGCAGGGGATCATGTATCAGTCTGATTGTTTGTTTATCAGTCTGATTGTTTGTTTGTTTATCAGTCTGTCCATTAGCAAAATATCTTAAGAACCACTGAACAGGTTTTAATGAAATGCTCATAAATTGCTCCTTGACTGTACATCTAAATCTGATTTACTTTTGGAGTCAACCCAATCCAAGATGGCAGAATAATATAAAAAACACTAGATTATAGTCTGAATCTTCTCAAATTAAATGAAACTACCTGCCAGTGCAGTAAGACAAATGCACTCGGTAAGACTAACAACAACATGCTTCCCAATCTATTTTCCTCAAAGCCCCTTTTCTTACTTTCAAGCCAAGCTGAGATACAACTTAGTGTGGTAGAAATTAAGAATTTTTACTAACACAGAATCAGCCCAATAACAGATTGCTCAAGTTTGTTTAAAACTACAACCAGAGACTGGAGTTATGCATCCCTTCAAAGGACGACACGTTTTAGTTTGTCAGTTTCCCAGATTATCTACAACCAGAAATTTAACATCAACCCTTAATGCAAATTAATATGCAGCTTCTTTGAAATGTTTTGTATGTTTCTTCCTCAGTGCCATCACTCTGGACAACACGCTGGTTATCTTGTCTACGGTGGCACCAGATGCAGGACGTTATTATGTGCAGGCGGTAAACGACAAAAACGGCGAGAACAAGACCAGCCAGCCCATCACCCTGTCAGTTGGGAGTAAGTGACCAGAGTTATACATTTCCTGAAATGCATTGACTGCACTTTTGTCCAAAAAGGGATGGATTTGAAAGATTTTAGAACTGTTAAAAATGAATTGTGGGTCTTTGTCAGAAAGTGGTTGTGAAATATTAAGAGCCACAAGCTTTTATTGTGACCATTTTTTCCAACAGCTGCTTTGAAAAACTTTGACACATTAAAACCCTTACCTCAGGTTTTTTTTCATTAAATTCTTCTTTGATCGCTTTAGGTGACACAAAGCTTCAAATTAATGTTTTTTTAACAACTTTAATTATTCTTAAGATTTGCACTTCTCATTTTCCCATCTTTTTTGAGCTTTTTTGCCCACCAGACACCCCCCCCCACACACACACACACACACACACACACACACACACACACACACACACACACACAGTAAAAGACTTTCTAAACAAATTGTTTTGCCACCAAGTTTCTTCCTCAAATTCAGCAACATTCTCCGCTTCGACAGCAAAAACTGGGAGATCCACAAATCGAAGCAATCTAGCTGGCCTCGGCTCAACAGGAAAAATGAAAGAGGAAATCTAACAGACAGGGTCTTATGACATGCTAGACTGGAGTTCATTATGAAAGTGAATGAGGAGGGCGAGGGTAAGATATTACAGTTGACAACACGAGCGAGCAGAAATGGCCTGTGGCACACGTCGCAAACGATGGCAGAGTTGATTATACAAGTGCTAGAACACACACACACACACACACACAAACACGCCAAAGTCAGAGTGTATAGAGAGCCTGATGGGGGGTCTCAGCTCTGCAGGTTTGATGGAAACACTCCAAGCATTTCTATTAATATTCCCAATATGCTCCACATATACATACTCTCACACACGTATGTGCACGCTGCAGGAAGTGTTGTGGTCATATGAGGTTTTGCATTTTTACTGTACGAGCACATCTATCTGTTCGTCGGTGCAGTGATGCCTCTAACGGTCGATTGCAGATGTTTTTCTTGCTCCAAGTGTGTATGCCTAGAGCCTGGTGGACGTACAAGGAAAAAATGGTTGGGGTCTTTGAAAATCCTTTAAAACATTTAGACGTTTAAACCTTATTTCATTACATTTTGTAAATGATTTTCAAAACAACAAGGACTGATGCAAAGCCAATGGAGCGTAGCAGAAAATAAGCTATTTTCCCCCAAAGTGTGTTAGTCTTTTTTACCTCTTCATTGCAAACTGAACACAAAAGGTACAGAAAACGGTTGCCTTCCACAAACTTGTACTTTTGCAGATGTCCTTGTCCAGTAGAACAGTACACAGTCACTGCAGTCTAACAAATCCTCCTTTCAGTGTTTGACACTTAAACAGGCTTTCAATAAGCTTTTCTAAGAACTAATCTTACCTAAATTTGACCCCCTCTTTTCCCATTATTATCAATGTTTATGTTAATCTCAAATGGAAGAAACAGGCCTGAAAATGAGTCCTTTCTTTTAGTTTCTCCTCCTTCAGTAACATCAATTCAGAATATTTGACAGCTGCTCTGAGCGGCTCATGACTGCTATTGAAGCAGGATTTGATGGGTATTTAGAAAACTTTGAAAAATGCAACACCTGACCTTTCCTAATGATGGCTGCAAACAAAACATTGAAAACTGACAAAGGCTGCCTGGAAGCTTAAATCAATCCTTTTTCATAGATAAACAAGAACTGTTTTCAGTCAGTAATTATACAGAAATAAAGTGAATATTAGTAGGACAAGCATGGAACTGCCTTTAGATATCACCTCTTGTCTTTATACTAAAAACCTGATGTCATCTCTGTACGGTGGGATTAATATTGATGATTTCCAAGATTTCAAAAATGTTAAATGTTAAATTAACATATTTCTTCCTTTATTTGGAAGCATACAAATGTTTTGACATACTTAAAGATGTGTCAGATCGAGTGTGTTCCAGGTGACAAGCAGTCAATCACTGCCCCTCCCCCCCAGGTGTGTGTGTGTGTGTCTGGGCGGAGAGCAAGGCGTGCATGAAACTGAGATTGGTATTATTGAGTCCTGACAACCCCCGTAGCAACATATGACATGTGCAGCCACGAGCTCAGTCCCAGGGCATGATGGGATTGACAGATCACTGCGAGTTTATCACAGACATGACACATCTCAAGCTTTCACGGCCGTGGGCTCTGTCTGATGCTCACCACACAAACAAAGTACCTCCCTAAGAAACTAGTTTGCACTTTTTATTTCAAATAGTTTAAAATATATGAAAAAAACAGAGCTGACAGTTCACCACTTGATGTCGGTCAAACAGCATTTTTCTTCCAGTTTTGGTTCTGATGTTTAATGCGGTCTGTCCTCTGTCTCATCCATCAGTCAGAACCCGGATGCAGTGTGTTCACTGGTCAGTTTTAATGTTTCACATCAGTGGGCACCTAGAGAGTGCAGTGAGCTGAAATTAAATTTTTAGGACACTGAAAAACTTTCTCTCAACCAACCAGCTGCCTCACAATGCAGTGCCCCCCGTCAGATCTGGTTTGTTCAATAAGTTAGCTTCAAAAGGGTCTACCTAACAGGTCATTAGTCTTCTGAGAAAAAATTTGGGTGTGATTTTTGACAGATTTTTTTTTTTTTTTTGACAATCCTTGAAACAGACTAGGGTTTTGTCCACACAAACACAGTTCTGCTAAATAACCTTTTTGTTCTTTCTAAACATCTTTGTCAACACAACAGTTTCAATAAACTACTTCATTCACAAAGAAAACATCAAAAACACAAAATGCCATATACCAGTTCTGGAAACTGTGCTAATGGTATAACTTACTTCTACCTTACTGGATACATTTTGGCGGGGCTTTTTTATGCTCTTTGCTCTTGGTTTGTAATGTACTTTATAAATAAATGCACTCTCATTTGTGTTTGGTACATTTGTGCAGCAATATGTTTTTTCTACCTAGATATTGGCGGTCCAGCAGATCCGATCGCCCCCACTATTATCATCCCTCCCCAGAACACCAGCGTGGTCACGGGCACCTCAGAGGTCACAATGGAGTGTGTGGCCAATGCCAGGTAAAGATCTTAAACCTAAGGGGTCGCATTTCATGCTCAAAGTAGATGAGTGTGGGGGGCAGAAGGCTTGGGAGGATTCAGTTTATGACACATCAGGCCACTATGTGGTGCTGTTTGTCCAGTTAACTCACTTCTGCTTTAGAAGACACTGACAAATTGGATGCTCCTGTTCTCTATGTGTAGACCTCTTATCAAGCTAAATATCTCGTGGCGTAAAAACGGTGTGTTGGTGACCAGTGGTCTGAGCGACTACAACCGCAGACTGACCATCCTCAGCCCCGTGGTGAGCGATGCCGGTTTCTTCGAATGCGAGGCCATTCTCCGAAGCAGCAGCGTGCCGTCAGTCAGTGCTGGAGCCTATCTTCATGTACTTGGTAAGAAATGCAACTTCCATTTGTGGCATTGTCATAGTTTTGTCAATTCATTCACTTTTGAAATTGATGGTGTCTTAGTTCCACCTAATACTCCTGTGATTTCACACCAATTCACACTCTTCATCTCTGACAAATGAAGGATTAACAATTTGAACACCATTAACCGGCTTTCATGATGTGACTAATCACACCTATTGGTGTAAAATTGCATACATAAAAAAAAAAGCGAGAGGCTTAGTTTCTGCTAATGTAAAACAAGTTTAACAGGTGTTCCCTCATATTCCGTATGTGCTTTACCATTGACCAATCCTTATTAAAGCCTTTTTCACTCCCAATCCTGAAACAAGTTGCATTTTAAAGCCCATTTTTATTTTTGGAAAACTTTTTAAACATGCAGATTTTCTCCCTTTTTCTCACTGCCACTGACAAACAACCCAAAACATTATTTTTCGCCACTCTTCTCATATCTATGACTAGAAACAGTTGCTTATTTTAAATCACCATAGATGTCCTTATTTGTCAGCATTTGAGCACATGAACATTTCAGAGCAACAAACTGATCAAACTTCTGCTTTATTGTGATACACATTTAATTATTGTAGTAGTAAGAAAGTACTAAAATATTTTATACCATATGGAAATGCATTTTGACTTATATTTTTTGAATTACACAAATTAACTGTATCAAAGGTTCTATTCACCCATATTTAAGATCCCACAATGTCCTTCAACCTTAAAACTGCAAATAGAGTTTGACCAATTACGGGTTTACTCACGCATGTGCAAACAAAGAAGTGTGAATAAAATCTATTTCCGTTTTCATTACTAAAACTTCTATGTATTTAGCTTTACAAGTTTCAAGAAAAATCTGTCTTAAGACGTGACTCGAGCTAAAGCACGGATGTGAAGTTGTGAGGCGGTAATGGGGAAAACGTTATTGATTTAAAAGGGATGAAACTAATGGTTGGCCTCAAGAAATGCTTTAATAGCATCGCTAGAGTCACTTTGATTCCATCCCACTGAAACACTTTGATGTTTTCAAGGTTGTGATGTGACTCGGAGCTGAAGGTGGGGTTAACCTTTTTCCTTAATGTTGCTGACTGAGACTTTTCAAACCTAATATCACCTGCCACTGAAAGGGAAAGATGGAGGATAATGTTTCTGTCCCTGTCTGTGTTCATGTTCGTTGCCAAAACATGTCATGAACAACTTGGCGTCTTTGAATGAAACACGTAGAAAGTAGTAAACGGTTGTACCGCTACAAACGATTCACTTTTTCCTAGATTGCTTCAACTGCAAAAAGACAAAAACGGCTACAACTCAATGAATTTTACTGAGATTAATCTAAAATGTGAGGTAGCTGAACGTATTCACAACACAAACTGAGTGTGACATCTTGTTATTCTGTATAAATTGTGCACAGTGTTATTTTTTTTCACAGCTTGACCAAAGTTCCATCATTTTTTTTAACATAGGTTTAAAACTGGCATGAAGGGCAGTAGACATTCTGCATTGTATTAATTTTATTTTCTGATTTTCCCCCATTGTGTCAGAACCACCACAGTTTATAAAAGAACCTGAGAAGCACATTACAGCTGAGATGGAGAAGGTGGTGGATATTCCCTGCCAGGCAAAGGGTGAGCGCTGTTGTGTGTGAATATTACTGTCAGAATGTCAGAGCTGATGAGATGAACCCTGTTGTGGTAGACCGGTTACAAAAATGTGCTCTAAATAAGTTCTTTTTACACATTGTCTGCAGGAGTCCCCCAGCCTGAAATCGTGTGGTATAAAGATGCCTCGCCCATCGATCCGGTGAAGACGCCGAGATACAGGGTGCTGGTGGGAGGGAGCCTGCAGGTCAATGGTCTGCTGCCCGACGACACCGGCATGTTTCAGTGTTTTGCTCGAAATCTGGCAGGAGAAGTTCAGACCAACACGTACCTGGCTGTTACCAGTAAGTGCTCCAGCGGCTTTTCAGGAAGCTCTTTTTTATGTTGTTAAAATGATGTGTTTTGTTAAAACTCAGAACTGGACTTTTTTTTTATCTTTTCGTTTTCGCAGAAATTTGTTCAGTTCGCCATCAGCTCACCAAAGCTTTTTGTTCAATTCAGAAAGGACGAGGTGTAATTACTTTCCAAAGAATGGAAATGAAGTGCAACCTTGAATAAGAGCATTCAGGGCCTTTTTTTTACACAATAAATAGACTCCTTCCAACCTATTTAACCTGTTTAAATAAAACGGGCACTAAAAGTGAAAAAATAGAAAAAAAACAACACAGCCCCCAATGTAATGTTCAAGAAAAAGTGTTTTGTATTAGTTAATTTATTAGAAATTAGTTTTAGTCATATAACTTCCCTGACCTTGTGATAATATTTAAGAATAAAGTTAAAAGTTACATTTCAGATGATTTTGAATTATCAAAATATTTTTGTTTTCTAAATGGTTAAGATTCCTGTTTTTATACGAACTAAAAAAATAATCCTACACGTGTAACTCCACAAAAAAAAATGTTTGTTGCATTCATGTCACCTCCGAACATAACTGTGAATTTGTAGATGACTTTTTATCTGAGCTCATGTCACTGCAGGAATGTGAAAATCAATGGTAATTGTCCTCTCGCTGCGCATCTTTTCAGCAAGTCTCTGACATGTAATTTTCTTCAGTGTGTCTCACTTCCTGCTGCTTTCACTCCACGACGCACCTTGTTATCAGAACTCATAATATTCCACGTTACTAAATCACTCTTTCCAATCTCGTTTTTTTTCTTTGGTTTTCCCTGACGCTGCTACTTCTCTTTCTCTCCGGTCTCTCCACAGATCATCTTATCTCCCTCTTTCTCGACTCCCAAATGTTTGCTCTTTTCAGTGTCTTGATATCTACTCAGATCCATATACAAAACTCCCCACTTTTGATACACATTCCTGTCATCCTGGAAATAATTTGATTTATTGATTGTCACAATGAGGGATTTTAGTCACCTTTTGAAATGCCTTTTTTTATTCCATTTATCATCATTTTCTCACCTCGTTTTCATATTTGCTATTTATCTGGGTTACCCAGGATGCAGTTGTGGTGCCAAAAAAAGTCCTAGTCAATCCAAAAGCACCGGCTAAATGCTGGAATGCAGTAGGTTAATGCTTACAGGTAATAGGCTTGAAATATATTCAACAGTACTTTCGTGCCCAAAAGCTTTTTATTCTTTGTGTTTTTGTTTCCCCACAGGCATCGCGCCGAACATCACAGCCGGACCCTCTGACAGCACTGTGATCGACGGGATGTCAGTCATCCTACACTGCGAAACCTCGGGAGCGCCAAGACCGGCCATAACTTGGCAGAAAGGTTTCAGTGACACACGTGCACGCACACATATAGACACATCCCAGGATTATTGTCTCTGCTATCCTTCACACATGGGACCCCGTGGCTTAACAAATAAAGTCTGATTGGATTCTTTCAGCTGGATTTCTGGTGTTCCAGGTTTTTCATGCTGCATTCCAACAGCAGATCAGGAAAATGTCTCTTTTCCCTCCCCATAATCCACCTTCTTCTGTTCTTATGTTCCTGTAAGCCGCTCATATTTGATCTTTTCTCCCATCCTGTCTGACGTTTTTCTTCTGTTCGTGTTTCTCCCCACATGTTATTGCCTGCCGCTGAAAGGCAGAGGACAAAAATGTGTTCTCATGTTTGTTGATAAAAATCTTCAAGAACCATTGGACAAGTTTTATTGAAACATACAGCAAGTATCTAGTCTGTGCAGGTCTACAGTTGATTAACTTTTAGAGTCAAAAACTCTAAATGGCTGCTTGCGCTGATTTACTTTTGCTAACACAAAAATGGCTGTAACTCAGACAATTTCACGGATTTTGAGCTAAAATGTGATGTGGTAGTTGCTGAGAGTCATTCACAACAAATACATGAGATTGCATGTTGTTATTTGCAATGTTTGACCAAAATGATCACATTTTGGCTAAAAAGTCATTTCTCAGCTTATGTTCATAGTCTAAAGCTGGTATGAAAGAGGGATGTGCAATTCTTGAAGAGATTCTCGACCTTTGATTTTTTTTCTTCTTTTTTTGTATTCTTTCTGTTCTATTATATGTTTTAGGTGAGCGTGTGTTGGCCAGCGGTTCTGTGCAGCTACCCAGGTTCACTCTGCTTGAATCTGGCAGTTTGCTCATCTCGCCCTCGCACATCTCTGATGCCGGGACATACAACTGCATGGCGAGCAACTCCAGGGGCATCGATGAAGCGTCCGCTGACCTCGTCGTCTGGGGTAGGTGTGCAGGAGCAAGACAGCCGAACCCATTCTTTGCTTTTTGTTTCAAAAAGCCAGGTTCTGATGGGCCAAAACGTAAAGAGAATTTGTAAAGATTGAAAAAACTGGGTAGGTTTTAATGAAGGGTATCTTTTAACAAAGATACTCTTAGTTTTTTCACTTGAAGATATAATTGAGGGCTTTTCTTTGACAAGCTATCAGGAAAGAAATGACAATCTCCTGCATGTCATTTTAGCCAAAATGAGTTGTCTGAATTTCATTTGCCATTTTTTTTCTGTCTCTGTTCGTTTGAGGTTTCTTAGGCAGTTCTCTATTCCCTCATGTCTTTGATTTGTCACCGCAGCTCGCACTCGGATTACCACTCCCCCACAGGACCAAAGTGTTATCAAAGGAACTAAAGCCATCATGACCTGTGGGGTCACACACGACCCCAGCGTAATTATCAGGTATGGGTGCACTCACAGACATGGAAGTTTTCGTTTAGACAACAGTCTGTTGAAACAGCAGATCTCCTGAAAAACGTCTCTTCAGAAATGGAAAAGTACAGCTCTTCTGAGCTCTCAGCCACTTCCATGCAAAAATGAAGCCCTGAACTCAGAATAGCAAAAAATCAGCTAAAAGTTATGCATTTATAATTAGGTCAGACTGTTATGTCAAATAAAATTTAAACCATCAGTTTGAAATATATAAAAGAATTGAAAAGATATGTTTATTTTTAAAAGTGTGCCAAATTTTCAGTTTCATTCCCTGGCCAAAACCTAAAATTGCTTTATTTTATAATTGATCCATGTAATAAAGAAACAATCCTAACAGTTAACTAAACTTTATTTTAGTTTTCAATAGAATAAAGTTGCAAAACACACCAAATTTCTGAAGTCAATACATTTTAGAACGTATTTAATACAACCCAGTTTGGCAGACCTGAAACAGATCTCAGTAGATAAACTTTGGCTTTTTTTCCTTTCACACATTTATCATATAAACACTGTTCAAACATTGAAACTCCTGACCGGGACATAGTTTTACATTTTGTAGCCAACCGGGATGCATTTCATATAAAAGGGTTCGCCAAATACCGTCACATGTCATCTGTTGTCAACCCTTTCGATTGAAAATGTACTGATCTGCCGCCGTGTACCCAGTGATCAATAGACTCCTCGATCTCTTTATGCCGAAGCGAGAGAGCTACATCTGAGGCTGCGATGGAGCTGTGTAGTTCTGATGAGCGTGAGCTCACTGTTTGATTTGCAGCCATTAGGCGTTCTGACACGCTGGCAGGTCAGCTCTGATGAGGAGACAGAGAGAAGAAGATGAACTGCCTCGCTAATAATAATACGTTCACCTATTTTGTGTGTTTTAAATCGAAAGCAACAGAATTCTCAGTGTGCTCACAGCTTTACTGTCAAACAGTTAAGCACTAATTTGCAACTCGTCCAAATAAATCATTGGAAAATGAAAAGATTTCTGTCTATTTGCCCAAATCGTAGTGTCACCCAGCGAAGCCATAAGCTGTTATTTGAAGTTGACACCTGAAGTTCGTTCTTAAATCCAGGCAGTAGCGAAACCAAGTGAAGCCAAACTGTATTCTCTCAACTGCACTGATTTGACAAACTTTAGCCAAAAAAATGTATCTTTCTCAATTAATCAAAATGGTGAATTAGCGGTTAGATAACAACGGAGTGAACTCTGCTGCAGGAGAAGCAAAGCACAACTGCTGTAGCTATTTTAGTCACAGCAATAATAGGATTTCTTTAGTTTATTTGTGCCATCCTATGTTATGTTTTTATGACAAACACTCAAACAGAAACAACAGCAGAGAAGTATATTAAATTGTTGCCAACAAAATCTCAAGGTGTTTGTTTCAGTTTGAATGTCTGACCTTCAGATTCTTTGAAGAACTAAATCCCAAATTCACTGCCATTGTTTTGTTTTTATTATTTTAAACTAATCATTGTCTAATTATTTGAAATAAAATGTATAATTGTTAATAGCTGCTGTATTTGATAACTAACCTAATCCGTGGTCACATTTAGCCACAAATCTCTCATTATTTCATCTTTTTTGTTTAATTAGTTTAGTTGCAGTTTCTATTAAAAAAACAGAGGCTTTCCCTCTTAATCATAGATTGTTGCTGCCAGATTTTTTTAATTCAACTAAGTTCTATTTTTGACTAAGCTTAATCAAACACTGAAGAATCACACAGAGTTATAAATCTCACCTCACAGTTTAGTTTAGACTAACAGTCTTTGACACAAATGTCTTTTTTTTTCCCCAGGCACGTCTGGGAAAAAGACGGCTCTGTGATCAACGTGCAGTCCATCCCCCGCATGCGACTGGAGGTAGATGGGACCCTGCACATCTCCCAAACCTGGTCCGGCGACATCGGCACGTACACGTGCAGGGTCACCTCGGTCGGAGGCAACGACTCCCGTAGTGCTCACCTCCGTGTCAGGCAAGCCTCCCTCTTTTCCCTGCTTCCCTTCAGTTTTTTGTCTTTGTTTTTTTTTTTTTTTTCTAAAGAAAGGTACAGGAAGGAGCATGTTTTTTAGGGTGTTTTTACACTTCCACACATCCCAGATTTAGACACGCGCTCACACTCACCACAATCAACCTTTCCTTGCTATCCTATCTGTTCTTATCGACACCTCTGACTCATTTCCACTTAAATGATGCCGGTTCTTCCTCACCTCCCCTTGTCCTAATTCTCACCTGACACTCCTGCAGCCCCTGGCGACCCCCCACACTTCTTCATACACACACACACACACACACACACACCCTTCCTCACACATACATGTCTGTATTGTTTTTACCATGAAACCGTATCATTTGACATGCTTTTATGGCCCCAGGTGAGTCAGTAAGGTTAAATTGAATATGGATGTGACGTCTAACTCTATTCGTCAAACTGACTGCGCTTCTATCTTCGTCCTGCTATCGGCCTCCTTGTTGGCTGGCTGCCTCTTTGTCTGACTTACTATCCGTTCATTGCTTTAAGGTTTATATATCAATCTGTCTGCGCTTATCTGAATTTATGGCTGCGCGTATTAATGTTCCTCAGCTTTGGCCTCATTTATTCATGTCTCTGTCTGAGCATTTTCCTGCTATCTGTCTCCTAATGCCTTTCAATCCATTTTTTACCCCCTGTGGTAATATCCATCTCGCTTTGTTTGCCCGTGTGTCCATTTTGACAAGGAACCATCTTTGCTCTCTTGTCAAGACACATTTCATCACCTGTCTTAACTGACATCTCTGTTCAACTTTTTTTTTTTTTTCCTTCTGGCTCTTTTTGTGGGCAATGTTCAGAGCAGAGCGAACAGCTCAGTATTTCTCTGACCCGCCCACTCACCCCTCAGAAAGCCTGTTTGTTGTTATCGAGACTTCTTTTTATTTATCGGAGTTGTCCTGTGATTCCCCTGCAGGCAGCTCCCCCACGCCCCGGAGAACCCCACAGCCATGCTGAGCAAATCAGAAAAAAGAGCCATCGACCTGGCCTGGGCGAAGCCTTTTGATGGCAACAGCCCTCTCATACGCTACATCCTGGAGGTTTCTGAAAACAGTAAGTTTCTTCCAGTTTCTCTTAAACCTCTGAGATCTGTACTTTTGACGACAGTATAATCAAAAACAAATGAGGGTAATGAGTGGCAGAGGGTTTTGTTAGTGTGTGCAGAGCACAGACAGACCATGATGTTGAGAGTGTTGGAAATATCAGTTCACTAGTTGACTAAACCTTTGGAGATTGTTCTTTTAAACCTAAAAGACAAATTAAAAAAGAAAACACTAACCTTTATTTGGAGCCGTTGGCATAGCTTGGACTTTTGTCTCTGTGCAAAATAATAATAACCATTAGACAGAACATCACTTCAAAAATGACTAGAGCATCCCTTTAAGGACTATCAGTTATTTTTTAGGACTTGTTTATTGAAAAGAGAACTTAACTCAAGGGATTGACTCTGCCAAGTTAAAAAGATGTAAAGTATTTCTTGTTTAAGCCTCTTTTCTCCCACTCTGCTGTGAGACTCCTGTGATGTTTTTCCCAAATAGCTTAATTGCAGAGAACTTATGAGTGGATCAAATAGAATTCAGAAATATGATCAATGAGTCTAATTAAGAATGTCTATCACTGCTTTCAGTCGTGCTTGGAACACACCAACGTTTCTCTGAGTTTAAATTTATTTATTTGTACTTTTTGTTTATATTCTCTGTTGTTTCTTTTTATTCAACCAAATACGATACCTTGGCGATCATGATTTTGGTCATGTTTGTAACTACAAGGATTTTTTCTGTATTAAACGGTGGCCAGATTTTAATGAAACTGTCCAAAAGTAAACCAGAAAAGAATAACCTTTGGAATTAACAGCTGTGTTACTTTAGCAAACACAGATACTTAACTTTAGTCAGTTTTATAGATACTAAGTTTAAACCGGTGTGTTAGTAACACAACACTCCCAACACTCTGAGCAGTAACACATCTTACAGGATCTCCTGTAAATCTAACATCATTTACGAGGTTTGACCAAAATGGCCTTAACTATGTCCTTTCTCAGCGTACAAAGAAGCCTTTAAATCTGTTTGTGTTGGATCTGTATTAGGATGTCTGGAAAGGTTGCACCTTTTTGGCAATGAACAATGTTTTACTGTGTTTGTGTTCAAGTGGAGCTTGAGCCTTTTGATTTTGCATTTTTCTAGATGCACCCTGGGCCATCCTCCTGGCAAATATCGAACCGGACTCCACAGCAGTGACAGTCAACGGCCTGATCCCGGCTCGCTCCTATCAGTTCCGCCTCTGTGCCGTTAATGATGTTGGGAAGGGACAGTTCAGTAAGGAGACAGACCGGTGAGTAAAGAACAGACATTTTATTTGCACCATATCCACATGATACACCTTTTATTACTGTTTATGCAGATACAACAGTATACAACTTTTTTTTTTTTGGAGGGGGTTCTTAAAATGCATCTGTAATTCTTTTATTTGTGCCCCATTTAATCAGTCATGGGGAGAAATCGTAGAAAATGCCAAATAAAATCACTGCCTTGTGCATGTCAAATCACTTCAGCTGC
>JAVKLF010000047.1:13269953-13283179 GCA_034783495.1 Millerichthys robustus
ATTAACATCAGTCTGTGATTCAGATATTTTTAGGCCAGCAGAGAAGGCCTTGCAGGCCCTGACGGCCCACCACTGGGCAAATGTTTCCACTGTTTCATTTCGGACCAATAAGATACTGAGCTTTAAACAGAGGAAGGAAATGTCTCTTTAAAATGAAACATTTTGGACAAAAGGGAACAGAATATGCTGCAACATTATGTAAACACTTAAGTCTCTTAACTATTATTAATGCAGGATATTTTCTTCTTGTAAACACCCAAATGTAAAAGTATAAACATAAGGGTTTAAATTACAGCCTTGTTAAAAAAAGATTTATTGGTAAAACTGCCTTTAATAAATGTTCCATTTCATTTAAAGTCTTCAAAAATAAAAGCATCAATAAAAACTTTCCTTTCCATTTATTCCACAGAAGAAAAGGAAAGCTGGGAGCGATTTGATTCACAACAAGCCTCAGCTTTGATAGATAACAGTGTGTTTTAAAGGCTGTAATCGACTGGCAGATACAACAGCTAAAGCTGGCAGACAGAGTCGCTCTTGTTTCCAGCTGCACAGTCTCCCAGGAGCCCTGACAGACACGTCTTTGTGGAGACAAAACAGGCTAAGCAGCTACAAAAAGAGCACAGAGAGAAAAGTAGTAAAGGGAAGGTTTGTGATTGTAATTTATCACCAGGTAAGAATATGCAAAGATATGAAGTGTGACAAGATTATTGGAACAAAGCAAAGGATTTAATTAAAGAGATTCCTCAGTTCCTCGTCTTTTCTTCGTGCCGTTTACACACCAGCCAGCCACATGTTGAACATCTCACACTCGCGCTCTGAATTGACACAAACATGAGGAATGCTGACTCTTTTGTTCCTCATTAAAGCACAAGATATTCCCTCTGACCATCACTTGCATGATCGTGAGTCATCATGAAACCATTTGAAGATTCCATCGCTCCTCCTGGTGCCTTCCTGTCATGTCAAGAGCACAAACTGACATTTCTCCCCTAATTTGGGGAGGAGGTCTTTTTGTAAGATTTGGCCAAAGAGAACTAGAATTACAACCAGGTCAGATGGTTCTTCAGACAGCTTTTAAAAATATGGACTAAAAACCTGAAGATGAGGTTTTATTAAGGTTAAACATGAACAGCAGTATTTTTAGTAAAGGTGAGCCGCTCACAAGAACTGACTAAATGTGACTTAGTTTTCCACACAGTTTAGTTTAGTCAGCTCATGACCACATTCCAGTGAGAAAGTCATTCGAGCGCCAGAACTCATTTTGTTCATTAGGATGGATCAGAACCACAAACATCTGCTAGTTGAGTGGCAGAATAATCAGCAGATTCTGCCCTGCTGTGCCCCCCGCTCGGCTCTGACGTACCCTCTCCTCCGCTCTGCTGCACGCCACAGTGTGGCTCCGATGGAATGTGATGACCATGGGCTGGACAAAGCCCTGCATTCATGACCCCACATCCTACTCTGAATCTTTGTGACTGGAAGCCTTGATCACAAAATGGGGAGGTGGCCAAAATCAAAGTCCAAGCTGCCTGTCCTGTCAGATGTTGCTGCCCTCCCGCATAAAGCAGCTCATCAGCTTCAGTTCATTCTGGTCAATAAAACAGAGAACACAAAATTTAAATAAATCCACAAAGCTTAAAAAACATCTGAATTACATTTTATAAGAGGAAAAATAACTAAATGAAAACCCTGGTCCACTTTGTTTATAAACTAAAGCTGAGCATTGATTACACTGAATCATTTCCAACTCGATTAAACAAGAAATAATAAGAACAGGGTTAAAAACTTACAAAATCTAAATCCGTTTTTCTGGCCTGTGTGTGTGTACCTGAACAACAGTGCTGCCTGGTTGTCTGATAATCTCTGCTTCCTCTCAGTATCTAATACAGTGTGGCTTCCGTTTGTCTGCTTCATGTAGGTAATATAATGACGCAGAGCAGTGTCTCATGGGTGTTTTCATGAATCCTGCAGCCATAAAGTACAAACACTAACATTAGTTGCCATGCAACAAGCACACAAACTTGCACAAGGCATGGAAGCAGCCGGATACGTTCAATTGCTATGCGACATACAGCATACATGCAGTATAATTGTACTACAGAATGTCATTAAGATGGCTGTGATGTGATGAACAGTAGCACTGCTCTGGAAGCATGATGAGAAGAGGAGCAAAGACCTGACTCGGCTCTGGTTCGGCCCGGACTGACCTGAAATGAGCCCATGAAGCTCCTTTGATTTTCCCACCTGGATGATCTGTTACCTCAGTAGGGGGTGGTATCTCTAATCTGTCATCGGATTTAACGCTTTGTTTCCTCTCCTGTGTTGCTCTTCAGGTGTGGCCGCCCTCCTCATCAGCAGCTCCATCTACAATTCATGAGAGGAAACTGATGCCACCATGATGGCCTACATCATCGGGGACAGCAGGAGAGCTGCTGTTCTGCTTGACGTGTTCAGTGATAATATTCTCTGAAAAACACAAAGCTGACAGAGCACTACACTTTGCAGGACATTTGGCAGAAGACTGTGGGGAGCGGGGGAAGAAGTGAAAACATCAAAAGGCCACAAAGGGACTTGTTTTCAGCGGGTGGGAGGATTTAGGAAACACCTCTGACCTCATCTTCTTCTGGGCTATTCTTACCAGACAAACTGAAGGTCTGTGGTGAAAAGCAATGGCCATAGGGAGTGTGTGTGTGTGTGTGTGTGAGTGTGTACACATCTTCAACAAGGGGAAATTATAGAACAGATGACAGGTTAAGGCTTTCAGTCTACATGTCCTTTAGACCTAAGATCTGCAGCATTTTTTGCAGTCAGAGGAGCTTTCTAAAGTTATTTTAAAGGGATGCGTATCACTTTCTTGCCAGAGTCTCCTACACACTGTTGTGATATCGCAAAAGGTTGTGCTCAGAGACAATGTAATGTCATTTACAAGGTTTGTAAACCAAAACTGCTAAAACTCTTTTCAGCAAAACTCTGAAGTTGGCAAAATGAATTCCTTCAAAGAATGCTAGGCCTTTAATTCTCAGAGCTTTAATCCCTGCTGGCTCTACGGTCACATCGGTGTCACTGAGCTCTAAGTAGAGTGGACGGCATGCTCGCTCCCTCAGACATTTCTACTATGTAGTAATTCACAACATAGTGTCTTGAGTCACATGTCAGGAGTAAATATAGGCTCCTTAGGCTCGTGGGGAGATCGAACAGGAATCACTTTTCAAGCAGACACTCTCAGCTCTATGTAGGGGAGGAATTTCGTACGAGGGCTGGCGTTTTCTGCTCCATTAAAGCGTATTTATAGTAGGTGAGTTGAGGGCAGCAGAGGCATGTGTGGCTTGGCCTTCGGAAACCTCGCCATGTTAAGCAACGCTGCGGGCTGCAGAGGTGGAGCCAAATAGCTTTGTTTATTCTATAGAATCTAAATATAGGCAAAACTCCAGGACTGTGAGCAAAATACTCTGACCACAGGCTGCAAAAATAAAGATGCACCACAATCAAATCACCACCAAGTTCTAAAGCTTTGTACCAAATTGCAGTGAGTTCAATTTAAAGTTTGACTGTATTAATAATTATAAAAATATGTTTTTACTGTGTTTGACTCAGCATGTCTTAACAAAAATATGAATAAATTTTAGTTAAGTGTATAATATTCTAGTTACAATCCTTCCATATGGTCCAGGTGAGTAAGTCCTGACTACAGCTTTTCTCAGCTTTTGAAAACCGAGCTACCTCCTCAGAACTGATTAGTGTAAATGATCCTTAGTTGCATTGGCAGGTAACACAACACAGATTATTATTCTGTGCTACAGGGGTTTGTGTGCACTCCTCCTGCGTCATGAATCATTAAATGGCTGACTGTAATCCATTCTCAGGGTGACAGCCACCTGATGCTGAACGGAGACCAACTCAGAAACAAAACTTAGATTTCTAAAACAAATATTCAAAGGCAAAATCTAAATTTTATATCTGTTTAGATATATTATTGTAATGTGCATGTTGTTCTAAGATTTATGGTTTCTATGTAAATCAGTCCATGAGATCTGTATACCAGCTGTTCATTTGTTGTCCTTTCCCATCAATTTCATTTCTGTGCCACAAAAGCATAAATTATAAAATCTTATGCAATATAGTTACACAGAATTTTAGCATACTGTTCTAATAGCACAACTAAAAAACCTCCCGCTGACCGTTTATCAACCAATCTTCGGCACAGTATTGCAGTAACCTATAGCAACTGCTTCTGTGTCAACAGAAATCTTGGACAGCTCCTGCAGTCCAGGACTGTGCAACCCTATTGGCTGCCTGAATCAATGACTTGCGAACTTGTTCATCTATTATGCATGTCAGTTCTCCTTTACTGTGTTCTTGAACTCATTCTCAGGTATAATCAGCTGGTCACTGGAACTGAAGGACAGACTCTCATCTTGGTAAGTCATTTATTTGTAATACCAGTTTCAATTCCCTCATTTGTTGACTTTAAATAAGCTAGATTTTTGCATTCATAATTGTAGTATGCTAAATTAACCCATGAAAATGAGCTGAATAGATGAGTGGACTACAAAAGGTACAAATTACGGAACTGAGACTGAGAAAAACATTTTTTTTTTTCATTCTAGAACACAGGTCAGCCTTGGTTGAGTCGACAATGGAGCTGATTGGATCAACTCTGACAGCCACATACGCTCGGCCAAAGACCAGCCACTTCCTCCCTGCCATCTCCACCATGGCGTCCAGCTATCGCAACCCTCAGTCAGCCTTAGTTATGAACCCTGGTGCCAATTTGTGGAGAACCAACAGCTACTACAAAAGTGGCAGCAGTCTCCCACTAACTTCTCCCGTACAGCGAGAGGACCTCGATCTGGTTCGAGCTAAGACCACGATGTACCCCTCTAACAGGAGCACTCTGACAACCCGCTACACCCCCAACGACTGGTACAAGTCCAACAACAACAACTACAGGGAGTCGGAGTCCTCCAGGAAAAGTGCCGAGCGACTGAGGAAGGACACCATTAGGTTGATGCAGGACAGAGAGCAGCTCACCAGACGGACGCAGGAAAACACCAGCAAGAACATTGCAGAGAGGGTCAATGACATTGTTTTCTGGAGGTCTGAGCTGATTCATGAGATTGACAACATGGTGACGGAGATAGCAGCACTCAATGAGGTGAAAAGGAGGCTGGAAAGAGCCTTGGCTGAGACTGAGGGGCCCTTACAGGTAGAGATGAGAAGCGTGGTACTTTAACAGTTTCAGTTTATGGTAAAAAAAAAAACTATACTGAGATATATTTTACCCAAATATGAACAAATTAGAGAAATAATTTATGTACATCGTGTTCATCAGAAGTCTGTTGTTTTTTTCCATGTGGTTCCCCATTTTTACTGAGTCAGATCTTTATTTAGGTTACCATAGCAGCCTGTTAAGAGTGTCAGTCATCATTTGTCACACGAGGTGCATCAACCTGATCTACGTAGCTGCAGATCCAATGACACAAGCACTTCCCTGGTCTAATATCATGTGGCAAAAGGTTTTCTTAGAGACTTCTCCATGCAACTGAAACCACAGCATGCCCCTGATGCAATACAACATACAGTATATTCATTCAGGGACATCAAGTATGCTGTACCTCAGGTTTTTTTTAATGGAAGCACGTCTCTATATTAGTGTTTCAAGAAAATAGAATGTTGAAACTATTAGATACTGATGCCAACTTTTTGTTGTAACAATCTGTCAATAGGTATCTCAGGAGTGTTTATACCACAGAGAGAGGAGGATGTCCATCGATCTGGTACATGATGGAGTAGAAAAAGACCTAATAAAGGTAAATAGTAGCTGCATAAACCCACCAACCACTTTGTTAGGCACGCTTGTTCAATTGCTTCAGTTAAATTTTGCTGAAGTTCAAACCAAGCATCAGAATGAAGAAGTTAAGTGACTTCAGTTGTTGGTGCCAAATGGTCCCCGTGTTTCAGAGACTGCTGGTCTACTGGAATTTTCAAACACAAACACCTCCAGGGTTTACAGAGAACGGTCCAAAAAGAGAGAAACTATCTAGCAAGTGACAGTTGTATGGACAAAAATGCTTTGATGGTGTCAGTGAAGAATGGACAGACTGATTCAAGGCAACAGAAAAGCAACAGTAGCTCAAATACCCACTCATTACAACCAGGATATGCAGAATACCATAAATGTGTCCAATCTTGAAGACAATGAGCTACCGAAGCAGAAGACCACAGATGTGCCACTCCTGTCAGCTAAGAACAGGAAACTGAAGCTAAAATTTGTATAGGGTATCCAAAATTATTACCTAATCCAATAAGACTATCAAACCAACTAACTCTAGCGACTTCCACAGTCACTGGATAGCAATCCAACGGAGTACTTTTGAGATGTGGTGGAACAAAAGGATTCACGTTAGGGATGTACAACTGTGTGTTGCTATCGTGTCAATATGGACCAAAATGATTCCAACAGCTTGTTGTATTTAAGTCACGAAGGCAGTTCTGATGGCAAAACCTACCAAGGCATGCCTAACAAAGTGGTCAGTGACTGTTTGTCTTACTACTAAAACCAACCTGACTGCACGTTTAAATCACCATTTGCTTTCTACTTTCGCAAAAAAAGGAAGTAGAAGTTATAAAGTCATGTCAGGAGAGGATGAGGCGCCATCTGGACCGAGCCGTTGCACAGCTGGCGTAAGTCTTCAAAAAATTAAAATATTCATCTATTTCTAGGTGCCAGTTTGTCTTAGATGGCAATGTTTGAAACTGAGGTTTGGCACGTAATCATGTTTTTTTGAGGTGTTCCTCAGGGCAAACCGAGCAGCTCAGCATGAACTGGAAAAAGACCTGAGTGATAAAGTGACAGCTCAGAGGATTGACGACAGGTGTCACCATTTGAGAAACACATCAGATGGAATTGGCTATTACCGAGGCATCGACAGGATGGACCATTCGTGAGTATACAAATAAAATGACATTTTTATCTCATTAAAATAATTAAATTTGAAATCTATTTCTAAAAGCTAACTGTTGTAGTGCCTCCAGGTAAACAGACTTTACATCTTTTAACAACCTTTAACCTTTAAATTTTCATGAGCTTTTGAATTTAAGATTCATTGTTAAAAATTTGTGCCTCCTTCCTACATCATATATTAAACCACTAAGAGTCACAGGTTCCACAGACAGTTACATTATTGCCCTTCTATATACAAGTGACTGTATTAAAAATAAAATTAGCATTATTTTTCATTACTACAACTTTGCCAATGTCCTTTTTGCCAGAGTTTCTCTGCCGGACTCGTGGTCCAAATTCACTGATGACAACATCCTGCGCTCCCAGAGCGAGCGCTCTGCCTCCCACAAGCTCAGAGATGAGATTGAAATCCTGCTGAGCAGCACATCCAACGAGATGTGGAACCAGTTCAACAACGTCAACGTGGCCTTCACCAACCGCATCTCTGAAACCTCCGACGCCAAGAACAGCCTGCAGGCTCACCTGGCTAAGGTCTTCACCTTTTCCACGTGGTTTAATGAATAGGACTCATTTTATTGTATTGGTTCAACTAAAACGTTACTGAACTGAGAACTAATTTACACTTTTTTTAAACTTTCTTTTGTTTAAACATCAGATTAATGTCCTGATCGTGTCTTAATAAAAACTAACAGACTGATACTTAAACTTGGGAGATATTCTGAGTTATCTAAGCTTTATACCTGTGAGAGGAACTAATATGGAGCACACTACTCTTAATAAAGCTCATTTTCTTCAGCTGTAAGAAGTGAGTCACTGGAATTAAATTACAACAAAAAAGGGATTGGACAGAGTAACCTTCTGAGTTGCACATTATCCTGATGATTTAAAGTCTAAAGCTTGTTACTTTTTACTCCTTCTCTGAAAAATACCCAGTTTTCTTCTCATTGTTTCAACCAGTCCTTCTGTAATCATCAGCTTTTTGTGCACAGCAATAAATCTGCCACATTCAAAGAAACGCTGCTGCTACAAGAAGTTTTAGGAATTGTATCACAATTTTTTTTTTTCTTTCAACCAGACCCTACAGGAAATCTTCCAGACTGAGATGCTGATTGAGTCTTTGAAGAAAGCCTTAAGAGACAAGGAGAGTCCTCTGAAAGTGGCCCAAACCAGGCTGGAGGAGAGGACACGAAGGCCTAATGTGGAGCTGTGCAGAGACAACCCACATCACAGGTAAACAGTCTTCAATCAAACTGTCCAACATTGACCTAAACACATTTAAAGGAGTCAGTTGTGAAGTAAATCTGAATTTGAACCCAACTCACGATATGTTCCTTAAACAATTAAGAGACTGAAGCAGACAGCCGCTCATCCTGAAACTGCTCAAATGTTTTCTTAGGATGAGAGCTACAATCTGCTGCCTTTCTGAAAGAGATAACTTGTACTAATGGGCATACTTCATGTTCTCCATTCAAAAAATGATAACATAAAATGGTTATAAAATTCATTGCAGTCTTTAGTTTCAAATGTTGCAAAACACAGATCATAAGAATCAGTAACGACCTTCCTTCGTGTTTTGTCTTCAGACTTGTGAGCGAGGTGAGAGAAATTGAGGACACCATCCAGAAACTTCAGGAGAGACTGATGGAGGCAGAAAACACGCTGCAGACTCTGGTGAGGACTAAAGTCACCCTGGAGCATGACCTGTCCGTCAAGGCCAACTCTCTGTTCCTGGACCAAGACAGGTGCATGAGCATACGCAAGAGCTTTCCCAGCATGCCCCGTCTGGTGGGCTACACCTAAAACAAAGAAGCCTGAGGATCGGATAAAAATTAGTGTAAAAGAAAAAAAACAACTTTGGTTTGTAGTGAATTGTCATTTGTCCAGTATTTTTACTATTTGAATGTGGAAAAGGTTCATCTTAAATCTAAATTAAAACCTAGTATGTTTGTTTCTTTAACTTTTATAAAACAATTAAAATGCATGGTTCAAAATTCTCAAGAAGATCTTGGAGAAGAACTCATTTTCAAGAATTGCTGCTGGGATCTGATTGTCACCAAAGACTGTATGACTCAGTACAGTAACAAAAACTGTAAACGTGGGTTTTTAATGACTCGTGGTCCATCGCCTCACCCCAAGAACGAACTGAAGAACTCATAAAAAATCACACCCAAGCTATAGGACTTAAACAATGATACTTTCTTTCATCATACTTTCAATCGTTTATTTGTATCTTTTCTGGTTCCTCATGTTTTCTGGCTTCTTCCTGCCTCTTCAGTCAGATAAACAGTTAATCTGGATTTCTGGAGTATCAGTTTCCCTTTGTGCTTTCCCTCATTCAGACGTCACCTTTTAGAGCAGAGATTATAAAAAACTCGTACAGTAAAGAGTATTTTATGTCACTCTGACCCAGCCCCTTCACTATCACACTTCCTGCACAACCTTTGGATTCAGTGTGGAAGGCAAACGGGCTTAAAACCATAGATAAAGTGGGAGTTTTAGTGTCATCAAAACAAACGGCAGAGTGTTTGTTTACATCTTCATTTTGATTACATGGCATTTCTGAGATTTCTGTTTGATTACAAATCTAGACAAATGTCAGGATTTCACTTTTAGAGATTAGCTGGTAAATGGCCTTCAAAGAGGAGACTCAAAATTATTTGTAAACCTTTTAGCAGTTTGTTAACACACTTGTGTGAGTCGCAGAAGATCGCAGGTTTGTTGCTTAAATTTTAAATGTTCAAAAAATCCAAGAAACACATTTCCTCTAAAATTTAGTTGCGAAACGGTTGTGGGCTACTTGAATCCTTCCATAACTACAGAACACCATAACTGTGTTTTGACACATGCATGAGGACAGAAAACATATGAGGCAAACATTAATATACAGAGATGTAACGTACAATGAGAGCTGAGGTGAACACAATGTGAGCAACAAAACAATGTGCACGGCCTAAAATACACCCCAAAAAGAGACGTAAACTCTAAATTTTCTAGTTTGCTGCTAAAGTAGGCGCTACATGGTTCTTGTTCTGACATAAATGCAGCTTTTTACTTCATCTCCTTTACATCAGGAATGTACTCTGAAATTCTCTCTGCAGTCCAGACATTTCAGCAGTTTATTTTTAACCCCAGTTCTCGCTATAGGTTCTCTGTGCCCCATGTTATTTTATGTTTCTTATATACCAACGTACACAGAGTGATGAAGAGCTGATGGGAGACACTTGAGATCAGCATCAGTCACAAATATAAGCAGATGGACCATTTTGTTTTTAGGAAGATTCTGCTGCGCTGATCCTGCCAGTTCACCATTTATTATTTACACATATTATTATTATTATTATTATTGCCGGTCATTAACTAGAATAAGCACGGAGAAAGAAAGTCAGATGAATTTTAATGTAAAACAATAAAACAAGTTTTAAATTAGATTATTTTTCTGGCCTGTACTTGTAGTGCTTCATCAAGTCCCTACGAACTCTAAAGTGCTTTACACTACATTCACTCACCCATTCACACACTGATCGACACCAAATTATTTTTTAATTTGGGAAAAATAAGCACTTATGATCTAATCAGTAGATTCCGTATGAGCAACTGAATCAGTCATTAATACTAGTGTTGGAGGAATTGATGTTTGTTTAACTATTATCTTTAAGATTTATCTAGTTGACCTCAGGCTCAAACAGACGGAGTTCGTGTCGATCTGTAAACTAAACATTCGTGGGAACCAGTTCCCTTTGCTGATTTTGGATCAGTTTCAAAACTTTGAGTTTCCTCAGGAGGCTCTTCAGCCACTTTATCACAGGATGGTGAAGTTTGTCTATTATTAGACTTGTCTACATCCCAAAACGACACGGAGCAAGGATGTGGAGCAGAACGGGTCCAGTAGTAACAGTTAGGAGTTAAAGGAAGCTGGGGACGGCCTGATAAGAAAAGTGATGCTCGATGGGGTTTTCCATCCTAACTGTCAACCACATGTACTGTGCCCTTTGTGCTTGTGCTGCAACACAAACACAAGTCTTCAATTTTCAATACACATCATCTTTACTCCTCCTCAGCATTCTTCACATAACTATTCCCTCAAGCAGGAAGCCACGGTAAACCAGAGGAGCCTGACTGCTTTACTTGAGTTCAGGGATCAGCTGCAAAGATCGGGACATTCTGTGGAAGAAACCAGGGTCCTGAAGGTTGTTTTGTTCAGAGAATTTATCCATAAAATTGATCTGTGAACTCTTCTTCATGTTTTTTAAAGAAAAAAAAAGAGGATTAAAAGCTTGTGGAGGGACACAAAAGCAGAAGGACTGACGTGAGCCGGTGTTGGCTGGGAGTTTATAATCTGTCTTGAAGCTATTTTATTAGATCATTTATCCGGCGTCAAGGGAAAACAGACTCCACGTTCCAAAGCTCAGAACGCTGATTGCTTCTTATTTTTGTGGCGTGTTAATGCCCATCTCTTCCTATTTATAAATCTGAGTGATGCAGGATGATCTGTGACTCATGACTACATGATTTCAGACATGTCACATGACTGGTTTTCGTCTGCATCACGCTTTAAAGTCTACATAAATAAAAATAGGAACTCCAACTTTACTCAAATGTCCCAATCCTGATATTTTCTGCAAAAATGACATTTTTTGACAGTTGCCTTTACAAATTTACAATCTTTTAAAAACTCTAGTGTCCAAAATTTTAAAGTGGTTTATGCAAAAAATATAATTTAAACCATTACATTGCTATCCATTTTGCATAACAGAATTATTTTTGAAGAAATATGATAATCTTCCTTCCAGAAGTGCTTCGCTTCACTGCCGCTGTTGCTGACTGCACTTGAAAATATTGATACCATTCTTAGTAAAAAGCCATATATTGCAAAATTGAGAACAGTTTAAAGGTCTTTGAGATAGTGCTTCAAAGAATCATTCTGAAATCTTTGAGATTGGAGTTGTTTATAACAACAGCAATCCACTTAAGTGTGGATTAGCCATTTATTCAAAGAGGTATCGACAAGTAAAATTTGAACTTTTCAAAACTATCCTAGCCCTGGGGTGAACTTGTAATCTGTCCAAGGTGTGCCCTGCCCCTGGTATTTATATTCAGCTTCTTTCAGCTCCTATACTCTGCTAAAAGTAGTAAAAGATCTAAAAACTAAAAGCAGAAAAAGGCTAATGAAAGCAACAAACAGTTAAAGCTTCAAAGGCAAGCAAAAGCTAAAAGTAACATGAAAACACAACCAGAACAAGTTCGCTAAAGCAGATAAAAAAAAAAAAAAACTAGATTTTTCAATAAACTGAAGAATGCTTAAAAATATATATATATTTGTAAATATAGATAAATATTTTTCAAAAGTATAAGATTTCTAAAAATCTAAAATAATCTCACCTATCTCCTGACTGAGTGGAATGTTTCGATATATGAACAGCTAAAATAGTACAACATTTGCTAAAGTAGTTCAGTAAAACATTAAACAGCTGATCACTGAACGTCAGACAAAAATCAGATTTATTTTAATATCAGTATCGTCACTGCATATTAATATTACAACCCAGCTGTTCTGTATTCAGTGCAGTTTAAGCTCTTCAGTTTAGTTTGCCTCTTTGTCATCATCTCCTTTTTGTGTTGCACACCTGGTCCGATTAAAATGTGATGACAAGGCAGCAAGTGAGAGTGGCTCAAAATATAACGGAACACAAACGGGTCTACGTCTACCTCTCAATCTCTCAGCCCGCCTCTAACATTTACCTGCCTCCCGTCACCTTCCCTACCTTTGTACCTGCTAAGATTGTCTCTCTGAAACAGACTTTCCATCATATCCGACTGTGCTGCCATATATTATGACAAACAGAAATTCCAAACATTATGTGCACTCATGCCGTAATTATATATGTTCGGTAAAGTACTACGTTTAGGATCTTTTGAACAGACGATCTCAAACTATTCAAACTGAAATTCCAACTTCTTAGGTGTTTGTCAGAATGCAGCAGAATACTTCAAATACTCGCAGAACACAGAAGGAACCATCTTTGATCAACCGCTGCTATGAGTCAAAACACAAAGCAGTGGGACGGATTCCCAAGTCATCAAACTATGATTTCCAACTTGAACCTCCACGGAGCACCAGCTGTATCTACTGTCTGAGGCCAATAAGTAATCTTAGCAAATAAACAGCTTCATCCAAAACGACTGACAGGTCCTATCTCCAGCTCTGGAATGCCCTCTAACAGTCTGAGGTACGAACATAACTCGAGTCTTCTTCACCACAGAT
>JAVKLF010000047.1:13417712-13427975 GCA_034783495.1 Millerichthys robustus
ACACACACACACACACACACACTTTTTGTCTGACTGTAACAGCTGGCTCCATCACTCTCCTCTCACCCTTCTGATATGAATCTCTGCATCCGGTCAGACACTTTACGAGGACATCGAGCCGTTTCGGGTCTCTCAGCCTTGGCTAAATCCTGCTGCCTTTTTGTTTTTTTATGGCAGGAGGGTGACAGCAGAGAGGGGGTGAAGGGTTGTGCTTGTCTCCCTGAGTGCCGTGATGAAAATGTAACTAAATACCAAAACTAGAAGGAAAAAAAAAAGAGGGTGGAAGGGGTGAGCGACAGGTGTAGAGGTGGCCTGCTAGATGAAACTTAAATCTGGATGTTCTGTTCACACTTGACCCCAAATCACTTAATGAGCTGTTTGGTTTAAGGTGTTTGCTTGATGTTTACAGAAACCAAAAACACTACAAATTAAGGTTTTATTTTGTGGAAATAAAGACACAGAAGGCAGAGTTACAGTAAGAATGTGTTTATTGTTTGAGAATATCTGAGTCCCGTGGGGAACAACTGATCCCTTAACCCCGAGAAGTGCTTTGGTTTACAAACAAAAAGAGGTTTTTAACCGTCAAGTAACAGACATCAAATAAAGACATGATGACATTAGATTTATCCCATTCTCCCACCTCATAACAAATGCTTTGATTAAATGGTTTTGCATATAAACAATGCACAGGGGTAATCTGCAGGGATTGAGGCTCTTGTGGTTCTGTATCAGCTCGTATACACCAAGCTGACTTTAAACGGGAAGTCCCGGTCTGCCTTGTTTCCTCATCTCACAAATTGGGGGGGGCTCCTAGGAGAAAATGAAACTGTACAATCAGTCAGATAAAACATTTAGAGAAACTGTTGAGACCCTTTATAAATAAACACAATTAAATGAAGCTGAAGTCCTGAACTTGTCTGTTTTCTGTAATACAGCTCATCAGCCGACGTTCCTCCGAGCACACCAAGGCCCTGAAGGATTCCTGTGATTTAAAATTAAAGTCTCGGTTGTGTTTTTTTAGCGACGGCACTAGTTAGCAGGCAGTGTGAGAGTTAAAGGCGCTGGATTCTCCGGACCCTTGCTGTATTTCTTGCAGGTGAGTGCCAGCAGCAGCAGCATGGGCAGATGCCACAGGCTGCAGAAAAAGAGCTTGCGAGCACTGCCGCGGTCTCCTTTGTGGTAAAAGCGGAACGCCAGGTAGCTGAGGTACAGGTTGATGGGCAAAGAGATGACGGGGAAGGTCCACGTGGTCACGTCAAGCGTGGACGCCAAGGCCGACAAGCCTATCAGACCCAAGCTGTGGCGCAGGGCCACCCGCCTGCACATGGCAGGGTGCGTGACGGACATCATGCGATAGCCACCGCGTGAGTAGTCTTCCCTCAAGTTCCAGCTGAGAGCGTTGAAGTGGGGAAACTGCCAGCAGTAGAGGAAACCACCCAGCACCAAAGCACCTGGAGGAGGGAGGGAGGGGATTAATGACGCTGGCTAGAGAAAAACGGATCATGCAGGGTTTATGTTATATTTCAGATCAGTGTGTGAAGGAGGAGCTACTTTTAATCGTACATTAAAGTAACAAGGTTGAAAAAAAACACCAGTCTTTTATTTAGACAAAACTGGGCTTCTGACCCCGATTGGAATTCTTTTTTTGATTACTATTATTATATCTGAGGCATATGGGTTATGACTGAGTTATTTATAAAGTAACAGTCTGAGGTGCTGTTTGTTCCTCCTGCAGCTGCAGAACTCACAAAACCTGCTTCAGTTTTTCACAATAAGAGTCTCAAACAATGAAAAAACCTCAGTCTGATCGTCTGAAACTTATAAAAATTTACATTTTGATAGTTTGTTTTAAGGCATCACTCAAGAATCGAAACAAGTTTTATGTGTGTGTGTGTGTGTGTGTGTGTGTGTGTGTGTGTGTGTGTGTGTGTGTGTGTGTGTGTAGGAGTAACAAACAACAATTCAGACTGGCTCAAACATGTTATTTTATAGTTAATCCAGAAAAAGTGCAACCATAACACCTGGATACAAAAATAGAAGAAAAAAAAAAGAAAGAAAGAAATAGTCAGGTTCAGGAGCCCTTTCTCTGGTTTAGACTTTCGCATTGGCACATTTGTGTCAATAATATTGACACTTTTATACGTCCACTATTGGCCACTGGAGTCTTTCAGTTGAAGTTTTTTTTTTACAGACAATATTTCCCACTTTACTTTAGCTACTTCCAGCCTAAATGCTTCTGCACTAATATATATTTGTACTTAATGTCAAATTTTGTTCTACAACTGAGTCATACCTGGCTCCAGGCAGCCTGTGGCAGCGGTCCAGCCCATCACCGGGGGTATTGCTCCAACCACGGCTCCCACCCAGGTGTTGGCTATGCTGAGTCTCTTCAGCGGTGTGTAGCAACAGGTGTAGAGAAAGATGTTGAGCGCACCCAGGAAGCCCGTCAGGGGGTTTACTGCCAGAGTGAGCAGAGTGACTCCAGGAATGCCACAGGCCAGAGCAAATGACACAGCATGGAGGGGACTGATAAGGAAAGGAGAGAAGGAAAAAACAGGGATGGATCAGTTAAATGCAGAAAGATAAATACAGACTAGACAAAAGCTGAAGAGGCGAGTTAAATTAGAGATTTAGGATCAGAAAAAAGCTCATCACTACCGTGGAAACTAAAGAGTGATAAAGTTTCACAGGCTTGTGCAAACACAAGATAAGACAATGATAGCTTTACAAATTCAGCACTGAAACACACACACACACACACACTCACTCACACACGCACGCACGCCGGCAGCAAACAGCTGAGCATGGCTGAACTGCAAAAACTGGAATTTTGGAGGAAACTCATCTGATAAGAGTTTGTCAGGGATAAAAGTAGCCCAGCATGATGAAGAGCGTGCGCACAGGCCAGAGATCAAAACTAGTTGAAGAAAACCACAGCAGCCCAGGCTTTTATCTGGATGAAGACTTCCTCCTCCTCCTCCTGTTTTAAATGGAAAGCAGTGATGTCGAGGTCTGGATCAAATTCACTAGTAACAGCTACATAAATTAAAGGGCGGGTAGATTAAAATCTTGACCGAGCGCAGGCCTTTTCTTCAAACAGCAAACAGGGCTTTTATTTTGGTGCGGTGGCCCTGCAGTGAGATGGCTACGTTAATGTGATTAGTGGTGTTGTGTCTGTTTTTTGTGGGCTGAGGTGGAGCTGTGTTGGCTGGCTCCGGGCTGCTGACAGTTTGGATGTGGGCGTGCTCAGTGGGGGTCAAGGAAGGAAGTACGTCATACAGTCTGAGGTGGGTTTAGTGTCCCTGGTTAACGGTTTATCAAATAATCAGTCATAACATCAGGTGGGTGAGGTTAATACAGAAAGCCCAAGTGGTAGCCATCTGGATCGACTTTGATTAAAACCAGAGAATCAAATGAAAACACAAAACCCCGAAAACTCTGTGGATACAATTAAAAGCCAGTAACATGCAGGATGCTCAAGTGGAATTATAAAATATGATATAATAATAGTTTTGTTAACAAGGATTACTTGGCAGGTGACTGGAATCTGACAATTTCTACCAGCGTGTCATTTGGTCGCATTTTGCTCAGCCAGTTTTTTTTTAATCACGTCCTACTTTAGTGTGCACTACTTGTACAACTACATATATTCTATCCCTTGCACATTATTTTGTTGCTCACAATATACCCACCCGCCTCAGCTCTCTTTGTACCCACCTTGACGGCACCTCCTGCATCTATGACTTAATTGACTTGAGAACACTTTTGAAATGAAGATAAGCACATCTTCAGCCAAGCAGAAAGCTTTTCAGAGTCACGAGCAGAAAAACTCAAGTTTGAAACAACCACAACAATTGAATAATGATCATCGCCTATATACAAAAAAAACAAGAGCAGCAACTATTTAAACTCTGACATGTTGTGTGGGCCACACTTGGTGCACAGATGGACGAAGATAAGAAACACAATTCAGCCTGAATTAGCGACAACACAGAGTTTCTGTAAAATCTGGTCCTCTGATGGTTTGTTTGACAGAAACGTCAACGTTCCCATACGCTCTCTGTCTTCACACAGGATTGTGTGTGTGACAGAAAAGAGGGGAAAGCTGGAGACAGAGCACATCAAGGAGCCTAACAGACACTCAGCTCCTCTTTTAAGGGGCAGGTTAAAAGCCGGAGAGACGAGGCAGTGTTTACACAGCCAAGATATTTTTATTAACCACCTCAACAGCACAAATGTCTGCTTTTAAACAAAACGTCACTGAGGAATTCCTGTAATTGGACTATTATGGTTATTTAGTAACCATATTCAAGCTGCTATATAGTGGCATCTCACATTCTCATTCCCCAATTCTATTGGTTGCATAAAGTGAAAAATATTTTATCTTCTAATGTCAACACAATTAAAACAGAATGAAATTAAGGCGTCTGTTGGACGCAGATTCCTGGCATTGACAATGTGTAAAGATCACATGCGGTTAGGTAATGTTTCTTTTGGTTCATGCATCAACAAATTGCCAAGTGTTACAGCTGCTTAACATTAGCAGCTTAACAAAAGGGACAGGTAGAGACAATCAGCTGCTGGGAGCAGGAGACCAGGTCCTACCCTCATCTATGGTCACAAACTGAATAGTGACCAAAAGAATGCCTGCAACCCTCTATGGAACAAGTGGCAGATGATGGATTGATGGAGCTGCCATTTTATTTCTAACAACATTAACACATGGCTTTGACATCAAAAGCTTTATGGTTATGCTCAACTGCTGCGTGTTTCTCTTCAAATTACATCACTTTTTGTACAGGATGCCATCATCAGAAAAAGGGAACAGTACCTGATCTGTCCTCTGACAAGCGGCCGGTTCTTTGTACGGTTCATGTTGGAGTCAAAGGGCACCTCAAAGTACTGTAGAGACAGAACAAGTGGATCAATGAGAAGAAATACAAACACACCAACACAGCTACAGCCACACCAGAGGTTTGCTCAATAACCGTAAACTTGGCTGTCTTACAGCCATTTTAATTTTGGCTAACTGTCAATTAGCTTTGCTGGCTATTGCTAACCGGATTGACTCCAAAAGTTAATCAGTTGTAGATCCACAAAAGATGAATCATTTCTGAGAGTTTCACTCAGATCTGTCCAGCAGTTCATGAGATAGAATGTCAATACTGCAGACAAATGGACACACACAAACAAACAGTATTGCTCTCTTTTTCAGCAGCAGGTGATCAATCAAAAATGCTATAAGACAAAAAAAACAAACAAACAGAGGAAATGAACTGACAATAGTTCTGTTGCAGACAGCAGCAAATTATCATTTTCACTTCAACACAACAGCAATTTAGCCCTCTGACCAGAAAAGGGTCAAAATCGAAATGTGGTTAAAAAAAAAAAGTTAGCAAAATTACCACGGATTTATTTTCTGTTGCAAACAAAATGCAATAAAAAAGTTCAAATGAAAAGACTCAAACTTTGCTGCCTTTTTTTGCAATTTTTACCAGTTTTATTTTCTTACAGCTTCATTGTTCATTAGTTGAGCAGTAATAACTAGTGTGTACCCAAAACACAAGACTTTAGATGATTGTAGAAAATCTCTGAGCTGACTGCATATCAGAGAGTGAACTGGTTGGAAGGTGGAGGCAGTGAGCCGATGGTGGTTGGAATGCTCTGGGATCCAAATATTTGAAAAACTACTTATAGCCGTTTTATGATCCGCTCTGGAGAAGTTTGCTTCAAAGTGCTCCCATCAGATCAGCAATGTGTGACTAAAATGCAAACATGGGGTGCTTAAACACAGGAACTGGTTAATCTTTGGATGTGTGTAAAATGCACCTTTTGATAAATGCCTTCCACTAATGAGGAAACCAGATAAAAACTCTTCACATCAGGAATGCACCTCTTTTGTTTATGGTGTTATTTGTATCAGAACTCATAAAAATTACATTTGATAAAATCCAAGCAGAATAATCTGCATTCATCAGAAATTAAGTCTGGCTTGTGTAGTAGATGTCTGAGGAACAAGACATCTTAATATAAATTTAAGTTGCTTAAAGTTAAGATGTACCTACTAGTGGTATCTTAAAACTTGTTGCAATCGCAATTTTATATTCATCTGAACAGTCCGACTTTCAACTACAACATATAACTTTGAGATTTCTGTTATGAAAAGTTTTGTCATTGAACAGTATGTATGACTGCTAAAACTGAGTGAAATAATTTAAATTAAAAACAGAAAAGTGGCCAAACGTTTTCTTCCCATCTATTTTAGGTTAATGCAAAAGTTGTAGCAGTAAGACCCTCACTGTACACATCAAAACTGAAATTGTAACAAAATCTTTGTAAAGTTTTAAGGAAATTTTTCCTTCTCTTTTCCACTTTTGGTTTAGTTGCAATTGGCCAGCTGTGCATGCAGCTCTCTGACCTCAAGAGCCAAGACAGAGGTGTTAATTCTATTTCCTGGGTCAGGAAATGCGTCAAGAGGTCAGAGGAACGCATGAGAAAGCAATGCTCTTTGCAGCAGAGCTGAGCCAGGCCCCAGACAGACCCAGAGCCAAGTTCCCTGAAACTCAGCTCACATAAAACAAATTGATTTTGTTTCCAAAAACATAAAAAATGAGGAGGGAAACGACTGCACTGCTAACACACCTGTTTCAAAGAAGCATATTTACAGGATTGCCATAGTTTGGATGCCTGCGTCATGTTTGTTGCTGATATAAATGTCACTCACTGCACCCTGATCTCAGTTTGTCCTCATCTGGTTCACATCAGCGGTCCTCTCAGGCTGTGTCGTTATTTCCACCCAACGCTGCCTTGTGTTACAGCGACGGTAATAAAATAATTGGGCCACTTGAGTTTTGTGTATATGCACGTGCGCAGCTACGGGTAGGTCTGAACACAGCAACGTCTCGGAGTCAACAGGTCTTTAGCTGTTTTAAGTCCGGAGAAGTTGACTGTGTAATTAACTGGTGAGGGTCAACAGCTCTGACATTTAGCAACAAACTCAGGGCACCTCTGCCCCGAGAAGCAGTTATTTACACAGACATGAGTACAGGTTAATGAATACAATTCTCTCTGGTTTACTAAGACATTCAAACAATTAATAAACTGATTCGCTAATAAAAAAATTATCTGGAAAGAATTCTGAAAGTCTCACTTTGTCACATTTATCAACAAAACTGTCATATCTGTGTTCAAGTCTACAATGACTCCCTGACAAATTGACATAAAATCCAAGCTAAAAGTAGCATTACTTTAGTTAAAAGCAACAATAAGTATAATTGCATAGTTCAAAGTTAAAATGAGAAAAGAAAGGAGCAAAAACCTTTAAAAAAGCAAAAACATACCTTAAAGCTAAAAGGTCTAACAGTATATAAAAGCTAAAATGTGCATTAAATACAAAGCAAATATGTTGACGTAGATTTCAGATTAAGAATAAATGAAAAGATCAATGTGTTTCTGAGAAAATTATTTGTAAATAAAGTGAAATAATTCAAAAAGTATAAAAGTTACAAATACTAAAATCATAGCAAAAATAATTCTGATTAACAAATGGACATACTATTTAACTGGGATTGGTGCTGATTGTTGTTAATTAGTTCTAATTTAGAAACATTTTTATTTAATATACAAAGCAAAATAAAAAAAGGTACTAAATCCACAATAACCCAACTTATATATTTGTAGAAGACAGACATACAGAGTGGTGAGGGGCACCAAGGCGGAAGTTATGTAAGGACGACTGCTGTTTTCAATTACAAACACAAACGTGCACACAAAGCCCATAATTGTAGGGACAATTATCTGCCAGATGATGAGGACAGAAAGCAGACTGGACCAAAGTGTGAAGCGAAGGAGGGGGTTGTTCAGCTGCCAGATCCTTCCAGCTATCAAAGATATCGTGACCCACTGCAAACCACAAGGGCTAAATTGACAACAGGCTGTGGGGAGCCATTTCCTATTTATGTGTTGAAGCTTAAACAGTTTTGTATAGAGGTATAAATTATGAGGATGCAAGTTGATCACTTAAAAAGAAAAATGTAAAAAGCATATTAAAAAATGCTCTAAGAAGAAAAACAGTCCCTTTAGAGTTTCAACAACCCCATTTCTCTAAGAAAAACAAACATAAAGAAAGCAGAGTGATGGTCAGCGTCTACTCAACAGGGAAAAAAGTGGCTGAACACCGAAACAGGGACCAGCTAAGCAGCTGTAATTTCAGCTGGCCTAAACATCTGCTGAGGGAACCCCAGGTGCACAAGCCAAAACCAACAATCACAAGTCATCACTTGTCAGAACGTCACCTGTTTGAAGTGAAATGGTAGACCCAAACATACACAGGAGTGGGAGGTGCTTTGTCGCATGTGAGTCAAGTTCACAAAAACAAAAATTGGGGGGAGAATAAAACAGCTCTGAAGGACTCCTCTTCAACACCAACTGTGAACCGTCTCTGATCATCCACTTGACAAACAAGCAGCTAAAGACTTACACAGATTAGGCTTTCCTTGGAAGTAAATTCTGTAATTCCAGCAAATATTGACAAGGTTCTGAAGTCAAACAAAGTGAAAAAAGGAGCCCGATGTAGACATAAAAAGAAGTTTGGAAGATAAAGTTTGTTTCAGGGTGTTTCTGTGGTTCAAGTGGAACTGAAGATCTATCAGAAGAACAATTCATGTCAGTTAAGCTATGAATAGTTTTGTTAACGTGAGTAATTTTGATTGCACGCCACCTCCCGCAATAACCTGTTGAATACTTTCAAAGTATTAATGAAACAGTTAACATAAACGTGTGCACATCTGTTCAAGCAATCAGGAGGTGAGAAGTTGGAAAACAAATGAGGAAGGCTGATGTAAAGTGATTGTTTAATCTAGGGGCTTACAACAAAAAATTGGTAAAGATGTCATGTTTCCTGTGGGTTTCTGAACTTGTCTGCAAATGTGGCAAGCCAGTTTTTCAACTAAGTATCTTTTGGTTTTCTTCTATATTTTTGAGAATGGTTAGTTTAATTGCTCATTTAGAATAAAAATAAATAAAAACAGACCTAATTATCACCATCTCATTTTGGTCACCTTCAAAATCTCAACATTTACATCACACCATCCAATGCAGTGGTAAAAGACAAAACCTTGCATGTGTGTCTTAAGTGCTACAAACGGACAGCTAGCAGATGTGTTTATGGTTCCTCGCTCTCTGTAATCTTCTCTTGTGATTGTATAAAAGCATTTCAGCTCATCTGGTTGGAATTGAAAAGCTGAATTTTCTGAGATCATTTTATTCAAGGCCAAAATCAAATAACTTGTATTTAAAAACTCTATGCAGACCTGCAGTCACAGCTACTCATGTATTATTAAATGTTTTACTTTACAATTGAATAAAAGGGAACTTTTTGTACTTTAGTCATCTAAAACCCAGAACTGAGCTATCCTGCTGCTTTACATCAGGTTTTTTTAACGGGCACCATTTTACAAAGTGCAAAACTCTTGTCTGGCCAAAAAGTGGATCATGCCTCCTTTTCAGCTGTGAGCAGAATTCTTCTAGCTCTCTTCAAAGTAGTCTGTGCAGCCCTCTTGGCAGCAGTTCAGCTGGCACAGCTTCACTCTTGATTAATGGGCTGAGTGCGGGACAGTGAAGTGCTAAACTGTCCACATGTTAATCAGCCAATTAATGCTTGGCGGAGCTGCATTACCTCTGCCCCGCCGATAATCAGTCCCTTTTGCTTGTGAAGATATGGGCAGGGATCTGGGAACTCTGACTGCAGGACAGAGGCATGCTAGAGACACTCCACAGGTCATGGAAAGGGAAAGTTTTAAAACAGAAGACAGATAAAGGTGAAAACTATTACGCTGCTGCCCTGTGGCTTTTATAAATTTGTAAATTAGTATTTCTGTCTCTGTATTTCAGTTACAGTGTGTTTTGGATAAACATAAACTTTCCAGCTGCTTCCTGGTGTTTATTCAAAAACCAGATAATCGCAGATAATCAAAATGCCTATAACTATTTTATAGTTATAGGTGTCTGAGGATTCACACCCCTAAATGCAATTTCACCACAGTGCCTCTTAGTGTGGAGGAGGACTCAAATTGTGTAGTTATACATTTGGTTTAATGCCATGTTAGCAGCATGTTATCCTATTTAAAACAGGAAATTAAAGTTAGCATGTCAATATATATATATACATTTTATGCAGTTTTCCTAATCATTATTTAAATAAAGAAAGTAAGAACTTTCTGTGGTGAAATCTAAAAAATGTTAAAAAGCAGAAGAAACAAGTAA
>JAVKLF010000047.1:13510184-13524015 GCA_034783495.1 Millerichthys robustus
GTGTGTGTGTGTGTGTGTGTGTGTGTGTGTGTGTGTGTGTGTGTGTGTGTGTGTATTAAGAGCCAACAGCTTCATAGCCCCGTGTAAAATTATAAAAGGGATTAAAAAGAGACTGCTTTGAAGGAAGGGAGGACTAGTGAGAAATCATGCATGTGCAGACCATCTCACACACACACACATACACACACACACACACACACACTTTAGATGTGTCTTCATTGTGTCAAATGGAACACACACGTTGACCCCTGTGATTTTGTCATCCCCCACCTCCTCCTCCTACAGAGAGAGGGGGTCAAATCTCTGCTTTCTCTGGTTCAGATGAAAGTAGCGTTTAGTCCCAGGCCCACATCTCTACTGAGCACACTCCATACGGAACCACGATCAGAACGGCCACACTCCGTACAGAACCCCTATCAGAACAGCCATGCTCCGTACAGAACCACGATCAGAACGGCCAGGCATCATACAGAACCTCAATCAGCACCACCACTACAATGTTTGACATCCCAGTTTTCATCTTCTGAAGAGTCCTGGTGATAATTGCTCCAGACATGTGATCAGGTATGTGTTTGTGTTGAGCTCAGATTTTCCTTCATTTGGTAAAAAAAAGCAGAAGCCCAAACACAATGACTGGAGTTGAAATGTTTTTCCTCAGTGGCAGAAGTTTGTGTTTGTGTCTGCCATTAGAGCCTTTAGTTAAACTGTCACTGACTGCAGGGTGGACAAATATCGTAAAGTTTGTCAGTTACACCTCTGATTAGAAGTCAAAAAGCAAAGTGAGGTTTTAACGATTGAAAAGTGCTTCTTGGGCTGTTTAGCAACCATTTAAATTAAAATGCATTTTTGGTATTTGTTGAGATGTTTTTAAAAAGAATAGCACAATCTGATATAGGTTGTGAGCTAAAGAGGTAAAAAAAAAATTAGCTTAGTTGGCCTGAAACAAATAGCTTTAAATAAATTATCACACACGTTTTTCCTATTCAGTGCACAGTTTCTGTTTGCCTTATGAATAAATGAAAAGTCTCACTCATTACAGACACAGACCCATCGAATCATTTTTGAAAAACTCCTCAAACATTTCTTCAGTTTTAAAACTGACAACAAGACGCAAAGTATCTTGAACTTTTTACACAATCGCCCAACGTTTGGATGTTTAAACATGCCAGCACAGATTAATACACACAGATCGCAGTTGTTTTTTTGTCTTTTCCTGTGGTGTTGTTGACACGGAGCCAAGAAAAAAAAAAACCTCCAAAGGTAAAAGGAGCTTGTTAATTATTAAAACTGTCAGAGTGCCGCGGTGCTGAGTGAAGGGACAGTCTGAAAACACTGCAGCAGAGAATTTAAGGCTCCACCAAGTAATTATTTATCACCTGAGGCTACAGCTGTGGAGACAAAGTGTTACTGAAAGGAACCAACATGATGAACCGGCCTGACCTGCAGGAGGTGTTGCAGACAAATTCAGAACAAAACTTTTGGAGGTTAAAATAAAAATGAAGGCTCGAGACAGGAAAGCCGAGCCGTCTCGTTAGTCAGCTAAGTGGCGTTTCTTCTCAGAGACGTAGGAATTGTTAAATTGTACACAACCTGTAACTTACAACGCTGTTCTGTACTTCCCATTCTGACAAATAGGGGTGCCACTGGAGGGGGGGGCATTGTGTCGAGTGGAAACAGAAGCTTACAGATATGACAGCTGCAGCGCTTTGCCACTCTTATGTTGCCGTTGAGTTGCAATCAAGTGATACATTGGTTCCTGCTGAAGCCAAAATAATCGCTAACACAGAATAAATGTGCGTTTACGCTCGCTGCCGAGTACTTATGACTTGCAATTTACAATTTGAGTGTGATGTAATACTTTGCACAGTGCAAGCAATCCTAAATATAGCCTACATTTTCTTGACCTTGGACCTTTTGCTTTTTAGCCGTTCTTACATTTAGCCTTTAATCAACAGCTAAGTTAAGTGAGAGTAATAAACTGCTGGCATTTGCATCGTTGAATGTGTCCACATGCAGCACAGAGCATGTGTTGGACAGGTGAGCGATCCAGGTAGATGGAAGCAGAGCGGGTGTCTCGTTTCAGGTGGCAGCTGGTGAGCGAAGCACGGCCGAGGTCACCCTCAGGGACCCTTCCTCTAACGCTGCACGCCATCACCGGTCACCCGATCTCATCTGAACGTGCACGAGAACGGGTCCATCGCGACACAATGGAGCTCTTTTAATTATCAGAAACATTGCGCTCACTCGGGTGGAGACAGCTTAAATGGGCCTGGCCCTCGTGGAGAGATGAGCAGTTCAGGCATTCAGGCATGCGGCTTCCCGTGCGCGGTGATAATTGATCACATTATAAAACTGTGTACACAACACAGAGGTCATGTACCTGATTGTCACACTGCAGCCTCATGCTGTAGAGGAGCATCAAAGCACGTTCAAAAACACAAACAACTTCCTGATCGGAAAAAAAATGAAGGTTTGTTGATCAAAAATGACATTTTTAATCCTCACTTCTTTGTGTTTAGATCGGAGCCCAGTCCAAAACCTGTCCAATATGTCAGCAGTGCCCAAACATTCATTACTTTCATTCAGTGCTGGGTCCCCCCTGCAGAATCATTGCCCCCAGCCCCCCAGGCAAACTGGTTCATCCACTGAGTGAAGTTACTGCTTAGGCTGAGTTTACCTGCAACTCCTCAGACTGAAGCGGTCTCTTGGAGAAGAGACAAGATGTTTCAACAAAGAAAACCCATCCAGACATCGTGGGTTCTGTTAAAGAAAATGTTTTTGTTCTCTTCTTCTCCTGCTGCCATAACTGAGGCCTGAACATGAAGCAGAGTAACAATCACTTTGTTTAAAGCAACAGCAGGACAGTTATGTAGTTGCTGATGTGAAATAAAGGTTAATTTGTTTGGCCTCATTTCCTCCACCGGCAGTTTGTTCACATTAAGATAAGAGCAGAAAAGACAAAGAGTCCAGTGTGGGTTATTCTGACAGTTCCAGAAGATCCAGGCTTCAAAACGAACCTGAACTCATTCAATCAGGACTTGCTTCAGTCAGACCGAGAGGTGGGGTGGGGTTACTGTATGTGGGGCAAATTAAACAGGCTTTATGCTCTGGGTTTTAAACCGTGGCCTCTTCAGCTCACCAAGGAAATTGAGTTTGTGCCTGAAAAAATGCACTTTCCTCTGAACCCCCCCTCGCCCTGACTGGCCATCACAAGCGCACAAACTTTCTCTTTGAAGGCTAAACGGGCAGAAACGAGGGAGGATTGGCTGTTCCGCAGAGTTATGGAAGCCGTGATCCTGTTAACCGCCTCCCCCCTCTGAAAAAGAAATTGTGTACTCAGGCCCTCTGAGGTTTTAACCTTTCACTGCTCTGCGCTTTGATTCATTGAAAAATGTGGAGTCTGTGTTTTCTGACCACAAGGTGAGTCCAGCTCATGTCTTACAGTAGCAGAGGGATTCCCTGTCTCTGGAAAAACCCAAACAAGACGCATGTTTTCATTGATTTCCATGCAGGAAAAGAAAGAAAAACAAAACATCTCAGTGCATTTTTCTTTTTTAGAAAGTCCACATGTTTTTATAGGAGTAGGCCTCAGGCAGCTGCAGAGACACTTTAAAAACCATACAGGCAAATTCTCTGCAAAAAAAAGCAGAATCAGACCGTTTTGAGTCGGATACTTACTAACAAACAAAAATACAAACAGCTTTAATTGCTCAAAGACTGCCAAAATATGTTGCTAACAGAAAAAATGCACACTAAATTAGGGGAATTGCACTTTTTATTTATCTACTTTTGCTCCATAATTTTCGCATCATTTGCACCAAGCATGAAGTTTCCGATTGTCATCATGATCATCATGCAATCTAAAAATTGAAATTAAGGTTAATATTTACTTTTGAAAAATGGATTTATGGATCTCATTTGAGGTGATTTGCTGGAACTCATTTAGTTCCACGTAAAAGAGTGTAGAAAGGCTCAAACCACAATCCCAGAGTCGTATGGATGTTTCATGTCTACTTGTGTGGCAGTTTCTAACTTGCCATGCAACTCAGCTGTAACGTGTTGGTTCAAATACCGCAGAGAAGCTCTGAAAACAGGCATTAAAGTGGCCTAAATCCCCCCAAGTAGCTGTGGGTTTAACATGGTCTCTGAAAGGTATCCAGCCGTTTATGTGAAACCAAAGCACTTCTTGATCAAAGGCTTTCAGGAGACGGCGAGGTGAATAAGGAACCTTGTAGAACTTTTTTTTGTGTGTGTGTCTCTAAAGACAGAAATCTTTCAGCAGGGAGAACGGATTAACACATCAAATCCAGCCTTTCAATCAATTGGGAGGTAATGGAGCAAAATCAGAAAACACACACACACACACGCTGCACGTTGCCCCACACGCACAGCAGATTAGGAAGGCTTTCACTTCTGCACGCCTTAATGAACACTAATACTCAGGTCTTAAAACACAGACGAGGTAAAATTAAGCATATTTTTAGGCTGGAAAATGATAATAAAAGATGGTAAAAGAAAAAAACAACCAAGGAAAATGAATTAAAGGCCTAAAATTCTTTTTATGCCAAAGTTTTAGGATAATTTCACATTGAGAAATGACAGAATTGTGCATCGAATTCGAGCACAGCGTTTGTAAAACTGACGTAACTTTGAGTTTGTCCTGTGATTGAGGAGCAGAAGCCTCCCTGCAGCAGAGTGGGTTTGTGTTTGGACAAACTTGACCCTTCACCTCCTCCTGTGGGCTCACGACCCGTCAACAAACTCATCTGTCAGCACCGACGCTCTGGGTTTGAAGCACGTCTTTTGCACTCCGAACCAACACCAGAACTGTGTGGAAAATCTCAATCAGAGAACAGGAGCGGCAATAAATATTCATGTGTTTTTGTTTTACAGTGTTTTGCCGATCAGCTAAACGAATCAGCTGGAGTGGCACTTCCTGCATCCTTTCACTTTTGCATCAGATTTTAGACATCAGTAACTGTTGGAATGATAATAAATACCTTACTGTTACTGCATTTTTTGTTTTGTTTTATAACAAATTGAAGTGTTGGAACGATATTCGCTTATTATTATGGAAGGTTATTCTAAACTTTCAATGCATGTTTAAACCAACTAATGTGAATATGAAAGTAAGGACTGTATAAGGAGTGTTTAGACCGCTATCAAGTTGTTGACAATATACTTAACACAAAAAGTAAGGAAATTTATGTTTGGCAGATGATTTCTTTGTTCTAACAATGCTTCTTTATTTTAATATTTTTAATGCTAATGTTTAGATAGTATTATCCTTTCCCTGCATATGTCTGATTTTGAGATTTTTCATGTGGGTGTTTAGGGCCACAGAACCTGTCAAACTTCTTTAATCCTTTAGTTGAAGGCGAAAGATCATCATCCTGTTTGACGCTCAATGACGTGGAGTTAATGACCGACCGTGGAGTCTGTGGTGCGGCTCCAATCCACCTTATCGAGTCCCAGCTGTGGAAACACTTTACCCTACAGGAGGTTTTTTTTTCTTACAAAACATCTCCATCATAGCAGAACCTTCTCTATAAATCTGCATACAGATTGATAAATACACATTTGATCTCAGATTCTCTGCATCTTTCTTCAAAGGATTTATTTCAATCTCCTCCCTCCTGTTAGTCCCTCTCTAAGAGAATAATAACATTAAAAAGGCAAATCAGGCCTATAAATCAACAAGATTTATTTTAACCTCTTCAGCTCCAAGGGGTTTCCTTGACGTTTGTGCTCAAAAGAATGTAACGCATTTCTAAAATAAAATAAAATAAAACAAAATAAATGAAAGAGCCTGTACTGACGCTGATGGTGCCATGATTCTTTGAGGGGGCTCGTTCCACCTGTTCTCTCTTTTCAAGTAGGGGTAAAAAAAGTAAGCGATTTAAAAATTGTCAAAGCTGCAGATGAGGGGCTGGGTGGGCGGATGTGTGAAAATGTGATAAGACAAAACAACGGAGCTCAGCACCAAAGAACCAGGGACACTTTTGGGAGGTAAACTGGCAGACCTCTCTGTGTTTGACTGTTGGACAATGTGAGGGATGTCAGGTTATCATAAAAATTTTGGCAAAAATGATTCATTCCTGCCCATTTCCTCTTTACTCAGGGTGCTGAAAGCTAAAACTCTTGACCAAGCATTAGTAAATGATCAATTAGGACTAAGAATGAGTTGATCGGACAAAATTACTTTGGCTGTCAGCTCATTAAAACACTACAAACGAGCTGATGCTGCTGTTTTTATTGGCAGGAAGTCTTCTATAAATTCTGTAATATTTCATTTGTGCAATTCCCTGCAGCACTACAGACGTTTGAACATGTTTGTGCTGGATCTTTAAATCTCCTCTCAGAGCGCAACAGTTTGTGAGATACGAGCTTCCGCCTGAAGGACGTGGCTCAAAAGTTGTTGAAGTGATGAACGCAGAGGTCAACGAAAGACACGGAGAACAGTTTCAAGCATAAAAGGTGAAGTTTTAAATCTGGATTTGCGTGGAGAGGAGCCAGAGCAGGCTGAGGGGCAGGGCCCTGGCACTGGCACATAATCCATTTGTTCATGGCAAAGGCGCTAATGGTTGAGCAGCTCAGAGCCAAAAAACATAAGGGAGCGCTTTAATCAAAACCTGCATACATTAGGGTTGCAGATCTTGGAGCGAACGTTACTTCAGACTCCTAATCTTAAAAATGACGAGGTGGTGCTGCTTTCAAACCAAGTCCTGAGCGGAGAACATACGTCAGGACACGCGGAAAGTGCATGGGTATCAGAATGGCAGAGGCTTGAACACGGAGGCCGGATTAAGGCTGTCAATAGACCCCGGTGTGGCTGATCCTGTCAGGGGTTAAAGAGCAGGAAATCACTCTGACTGAGCTGCAGACTTAATGCCGTACGAGAGCCGGCTCTTGCTAACTTTCCTCCGGCGGCTGATGAGGTGTCTTAGCTGATTAATGCCACACAGAACTTTGGAGGTCATTTCCAGGACTTTAATTAGGCCAGGCACTAACTAAATCACACTTACACAATTGAGTTCTCAGCTGTCTCCAATTAAGGCTCCAGTGAAGGCCAAGAAACCTGATTACTGTGTTTACCGCAGGAGAAGTCCAAAACGTAAAGGTCAGCGAGTGGAATAATGGAATATTGGTTACCTAGAATAGATATCGAACATTCTGGCAAAATGAAAAGTTATGCTGGCTCTTTCTTTTTCGTTATAAGTGCAGCAGTTGTTTGGGAGACTCATGCTGAGGCCAGACACACCCAAATCAGATTACCAGGATGAATTTAAGTCATTTGACTCTCTATGCAGAGGTAATGAAATTACAGCAAAGACCACCCTCCTCCATACAGGAACCAGCTTTTTTATGGTCTCTAATTAATTGACTATCAAACCTGAACCCCAACACACCATGTGTGATAACTTATCTTACTCTTTGTTCAACCATATTGTTTTTAGTTGTCCAAACAAATGCAAGAAATAGTATGTTTTTAACATCACAAAAATACCAAATCTCTTGAACCACTGGATATATTTTTATGAAACTTTTTGTAAATGCAGTTCCTGCAGTTTTTCCTTTCTATGCAAACACCCAAACACCAAAGTTCATCAAGTCCATGTCAAAGCCTTGTGCAGTCAGAGAGAACATGATTTCTTTCCTGCTTTCAATGTTTTACGAGTAACTGTGGTATTTTTCCCTTGTCTAATCCCTCTCCCTGTCACTCGGCTGCACCTCCTCTTTCCTCTTTCCCTCCTTCAGCTCATCCTCCTCTGTCGCTAATGGCCCAGCGCTCCCAGAGTCCGGCTAATGTTTTAAATGTTCGGTTTAATGTGCTTCCTCTGGTAAAAGGAGTTGCTCTAAGGGAGAATGTATTTAATATTTAACCAAGGAAAGGGGGAATAAAGGGAGAGGACGACAATTAGATTACCGAGGAATATTCTACCTTAGTCTTTTAAGGACAAGGTCCAGAGAAGGAAGGTAGAAAGGCCAATCAGGAGATATATGGATGTAGTTGGAGAGAACATGGGGATAGTTGGAGTGAGGTGGAGGAGGATGACTGTGGTAAACCTTGATGAAGGAATAGCCAAAAGAAAATTTAAAAAAGTAGAATTTAAGGTGGGGGTAGCAGATAGTCATTTACATACTTTAAGCATCAGCAAATCACACAATCTCATAATGTACATTGCATAGCTTTGTGATTTACCTAAATAAGATGCTCTAAATCTGGAGTGTCAAACTAATTTTCACCGACGGCCACCTGAGCTTTATGGCGGCCCTCAAAGGGCCAGTTGTAATTAACTTTAACGTTTCGTGTTTAACGTTGACTAAGCATGAAACATCACGTTCCTATATTATTGCTTCGGCTGAGCAGCTGACCTACTAATGACTCACTAATCTTGCTTTATAAAACATGGCAGTCTGTCCTGTGGACAGAAAAACAGCAGAAGGTGAGGACAGGAATTCCACCTTCAAGCCGTTGTAACGACATGAAGGTTGTAAGAAAGGCAACTTGGTGACAACACTTCTGCTTGTAAAACTTATTTTCAGCCCCTGATAGTCAAAGGTTAATGTCCAAATATTCGCCCTGCACTTGTTTGCCTGTTTCCTGGAATTCCAATGAAGATCATCACATTTTGTTGGCGCTCCGTGTTCTGTGTTTGGACAGAAGAGGAGAGGACATGCTGAGATCTCCTGCGCTAACAGATGGGAACTTGTGGGTCCATTAGGCTGTGATGCACGCTTCAGCAGGTCCAGTCAAGAACGCTGCAGAATCTATTGATTCTCTGGTGGAAAGAAAATTACAAACCAGACATCTAGTTTACAATTCTTAGGCGCCTGCCGGAAAAAGACGCCCGTGATATGAGTGATAGTTTTTTGCAGGGAACTTTTTTTTTACTCCCAGAAAAAAAAAAACATTTTGTGGGGCTGTGAGAGGAGGAAAATGATGGATGAGTTTCATTTTTTTTTGCCACCTGTGCTTCCACCGACAAGATAACACATTAAAAGTCCATCCATTAAAACAGACGGTTAATTTCTGTGGCAGATTTCCCCAAGAGTTTGTTCTTGTAGAATCAGCTTGAGTCCCACAAACGTTAGAGAACTAAATCTCTAATTTGTCTCGTATTAAAGAATATGGTGGCCAACCTTAAAAATGACCAATAGAGATGGAGAAGTATTACTTCTACTGGAAATCAGCCTTGAAAATCAAATAACTAAATTTATATTATCAACCCTTCAGGTAAAGACCAGGAAATAACAACTGTTTTATTTTGTCACATCTGTGCTACATTTACAAATGGCAAAAAATCAGAAGCTTACATCTATTTGCCATGTTTTACATAGGGTAGGTAGAGGTGGTGGGGTGTACCCCTCTACTGGGTATATATTTGTTGGCGGTATAGCAGGACAAACCTGAAACAGTCTGAGAAACTCAGCCGCTTGTTTTCTGAGTCACTATCTGCAGTTTGAGCTCCTGCCTGAGCTGCTGCTGTGAGAGAGATAATACTTCTGTCCTTCCTCCAGGCTCCATGTCTGCTTCTGCTGAAGCAGGTTGGCCAGTTTCTGAGGCAGCGGGGGCGGAGGGGTGGGGGGACAAGTTAGAGGGTGAATGAAAAGATTAGTTAGAAGGTGGTGAGATTCTGGCCTTGGGTACCAAACTGTCACACTGCCTGGATTCATGAGCTGGCACCTGGGAGGTGGTTCTGTGTCAGTCTGTATCAGCCTGCACTGGTCTTAGTTACAGAGTGATGTCAGAAGTTGTAAACATGCAAATTATTTTCACCCCATCTCACCTCCTCACCTGAACGGTGTACATTTTAGGACATCCTCGGGTCCCAGGAAAAAGGCAGTCAGACGGACTTCATGGTGCATTCATGTAAACATCAAAAAAATTGTCATCAACACTGAAATAAATGGCGTGTAATCGGCAAGAGAGGCAGAGTTATCAAAATGTTTCACTGCAGTCTTGTCCTAAACCTTGTATGCATACATGTATACATATACATACATATATACACAAATACACACATACATATACATATAAACACATATATACTTATGAATATATGTATATATATATACATATATATATTACAAGTAACTATATATATATATAAATGATGCTTCACTGTTTACATTGAGATATTTTAGGCTTTCAGTCTTTGCTGAAATGCTTTTAAAACCCATTCGCAGTCTTTGCCACAGCTTTTGCCGTTGTTATGCGACTTTTGTTATGATGTCATCATCCTGCGACAAAAAACAACCACTAACACTGCTAACTCTTCCCTACAAGACATCAGGCATGCAGTTGCGGCCGTTGTCCAAGCTGCAGTTTAGATTGCCAGACTACAGGTACCATCATTAGCATTAGCAGCGACAGCAGCGTTTGCTTTTGTCACAGGATGATGTCACAACAAAAGCCGCGCACCACCAACAAAGGCTGTGTTCTATTTCGAAATTATTAAATGTAGGCTTTATCGTTTATCTGTAACATCCATCCATTATCTATTACCCATTTCTTATTTTCAGGGTCACAGGGGGTCACTAGTGATCTTTTTCCATGAATATGATATTTATTTGTCCTAAACATGCAAAAATACCAATACATGTTTACAGGTATAATGCAACAAACAGCAGTTTTGATAAGCAGTATTTAGGCACTGGTTGACTATCACAGTTTCAGCTTGTTTTGTGGCTCTGAACACATTTTATTTCGTGAGTAAATGAAGAGAAATGGCTCTTGATTGCAAAGGTGGCAGACCTTAGGAGATGCAATGGGCAAGTGGGGCTGTGTGCATGTTTAGCACACAGTTACTTGTGTTTGCAGCACTGCTTTGTTATTTCTATGTGAATTTCAGTCACATCCTACCTCTGATCCAATCTGTGGGTGTTGTATTGTTGCAGAGGAGCCAGCTTACAGCATACCTGTGGTGTTTCTTACTGAAAAATACTGGGTGGTGCAGTTGCTCTAAAACACGTAGTGGTTAAAGCCGGCCGGAATCCAAAAACTGAGACTAACTTTCACTCTGGCACTGAGCCGTAGAGCATGTGGAAGTGCTTTAGACTTGGAGAAACTGGGGTGAAAAAAAATAAATAAATAAAGGAGAGTGAAAGAGGAAAAAACAAGCGGTGGCAAAAGCAGCTCCTGCACAAGGATAAAGGAGCAGAGACAAAGCACATTACTCTTCATTTTTGTCACATCCAACTTGCCAGCAGCCATACGGCGGAAAAACAAGCCGCAGAATGATGATGAATGCAGTCAAACGGAGGAAAGTGGCTGCTAACAAAACCACACATGTACGAGCCTTGTGTTTTGTTTCACACAATAGAGCAGAGCATTTTATAGAAAATTAAATTACAGCTGCTGCTAAGTTAATTAAATACCCTCCCAGATCTTTCTGCACCGATCTCATCATTTGTGTCAGCTAATAGATTTCATTTAAATGTTAACAGTGCTGACTTTTAGGACTGTTTCCTCCCCGCCTTCAGATACAACCAGCACTCGGGTCTTTGACAGGCTTTCAGCAGAGCTATCATCACGTCTATCCAGCGGCCTCAAGGCTAATATCAGTGTCTCGGGGGGTGTGCAGATAACCATCATTTTCCTCCCACTAAACCCCACTGATGGTCCCCGGAGTGGAAGCTCAGCTGCCTCCAAGCAGCCTGCTTTAACTTGACCCCTCTGCTGTTGTCACAACATTTTCATTACATCACAGCTAAAGCTTTTAATGACCCTCTTTAAGACTAAACACGAGGTCAAACGAGGTGCTGCCCCGACAAGAAGCAGGAGAGGGGACAAGTTCCGTGCAGATCATTTTGTGTGGAGAAATGAGAAGTTGTAATCGTTTTGGTCCAACCTTTAATATAACCTTATGTGCAGTACCTGCTGTCTTGTTGCACGTAACAGGAAACCGTTTGTTCCCTGCGGTCTGACTCCTTCTCCAGTGGTGTCAGTGTATCTCCTTGGACCTGCTGCCGGTGTCGGTGCCAGAGACACCAGCTAACTGAGGCCAGAGTTGGACGGGATTTCTTTTTTTGTTGTTGCTGTTTGCTTGGTTTTCCACCAAAAGTCCAAATTAAATGATTAATGGCTACGAAGGCCCAAAGTTGGTTCCGTGGCTGCTTTCACAACCTGCATGGCTTCTGAAGCTGATTAAGCTGTTTGCAGACTGACTGAACGGCGCTGGGTGTCGGCGGATGGAGTGACACACAGTTTGGATTAAACAAAGTGTCTTTGTTAATGTGGATTTCCGTCTTATGTAACATCTGAAGCAAAGCAGGAATGTCTTGTTTAGCTTCTTTTTGTTTAGCTTCCAGCTCACACGCCGCAGGATTGTAAAGTACTCTTGTTTTGTTGGATGTGAAAAATCTTTGGATAGAAAAAGATTTTGTTTTGATTTATAAATCTTACTCCTCACAATGAAAGCCTCAGTTGACTTAGTCCCAAAACCCATCTCAGATTATTTTATCTGGAGTTGTGCCTCTAGGTAGCTTTAAAAGGCTACCTAAATGCTGAAAATAGCAAAAGGATAGCTAAAAGCAGTAAAAGGTTTGCCAAGTGTAACAAAATGTTAGCTAAAAGATAAAAGTAGGCTAGCAAAAATATAACTATGGCAAACTGATAGAAGTAGAAAAAGTAGCAACAAGCTAGCTAAGGGCAAAATTGAACAAAATGCTTGAGAAACACTAACAATAGCAATAGGCTAAACATAACAAACAGATGAAAAGAGAGCAAATTTACAAAAGCAGATTTTAAGAAGGTATATTTTTGAAAAGCTATACCTTCATAAAAGGTATTGAGGAAATCTTGTAAAAAAAAGTTAAATAATTTGCAATGTAGCCTATAAAGGTTAACAAAAACCAAACATTATAGCATCAGTCTCCTGGATGAGCTGAACCTTTTGACATGTAAATGTGTAAAATAGAACAAAGTTTGCAGATGTAGTAGAACAGAAAAACAGGAGCGTTTATGCTGACTCAACTATCACACCAACATCTATTCCTAAAGTTTACTGTGGTGACATTCGATCTTCATGAACTTTACAAACAGCAGCAATATATTATTTATTTTGGGATAAATAAAACCCAAAAGATTTATTGCATTTTTCCAGCTTTTCTTCAAACAGATAAGAATCCTTCAGTGGCATGAGGCTGATAAGACATATAAACGTCAGAGCACCTGCTCCCAGGATAAATAATAATAAGAAAAAAAACCTCCTGTGTGGTTTTATGAATGGCTCTTCCTACCTGTCACCCCCCTCCAACCCTCAGCTAATATTAGCTCACCTTTCAGCCTGAAAGTCCTTCTTGGCTCACCGGCCAGCGCAGCAGATGTTACACTGGACTCTTCAGGCAGACATGCTTGATCCGAGATGATTGGCTGTAATTATAGGCTGTAAGCTGATAGTCAGGGAATAGGGAGCCTATTGAGCGGTGGCTCCGCTCTGTGTTTATGAATGCATTGAGAGTTTAGAGTGAACAGCATGTGGGCTGACGGAGAGGGGAGGTTTTATAGGAACACCTGGAGCTGTGAGCCGGGTCCGAGCAGGTCTCTGAGTCTGGGTTACAGCTGGTGTCTGTCAGGAAACATTGTTTGTAAATGATGGAATTCAACGGGAGCTAACAAAGGTGGTCTTTAATGAAAGAGATTTCTTAAAACTCCCTTTCAATTTATTTTTTGCTAATAGTTGGTCGATAGTTGATAGCTGGTCTAAGATGTGCTTGTTTTATAAATATTTTATACTAACTTGTTTATGACCAATGTTATTTTCTGTTTTATCTGTGGCCGCATATCCAGAAATATTATTTCTTTCAATAACCTTGATCCAAAAGG
>JAVKLF010000047.1:13545697-13560396 GCA_034783495.1 Millerichthys robustus
GGAAAAAGTTGCCGCCTTGGATTCTGAAATCTCCCACTTTCTAACAAGCAATTCCCACTGGAGGGGTGTTCCAGTTTAAATTTACGACTTATAAGTGGGAGTGGCCACATCCCAGTACAACTGGGCTGCAGCAAAAGTAGTTGGGAAAAATGCTGCAAAATTTAGATTTTATAACGTGTGTTGAATTCCGCCAGCTACTGTTCCACCAAGTGGTGGAATTGCATCATTTGGATTCAATAATTTTGTGTTACATGCGATTGGGCATTTATTTTAGTTAATTACTTGTTTTTTTTACACCAAACAGCATCCTCCCATCCACATTAGAGGCCAGGCTCATTTAACAAGCCTGGTACACCTGTATTTATGTCTGCAGAACAACCACATATTTATCACATTGTTATAATACAGTATATTGTAGTCTTTTAGATGTATTTCACAATAATTAAATAAACTAAAACATAATGTTATTAATATTTTGATAACCGGTTTGTTACTTCACAGAAGTCTAGATTTATGTTATCTATTCCAGGAGTGTTATACCTAAAATACATAACACAGTCTTGGAATAAAACATTTTAATAACAAAAATATATTGTGAGGTTAGCAAATAGTTTATAATGCATTAAATTGGATGTTTTGCTTTGTGGATAAGATGACTGATTTGTTTTAACGTTTTTATGTTTTTGTTGGACCCCAGGAAGAGCAGTCTCTGAGGCTGAGACTAATGGGGATCCTATTTAAAAAACAAATAAATTGCATCATATCGGCCGCTGTAAAGTTTGAGCTGTGACAAACGCTGGCTCGTACCGTATTATTCTGCACGTAGATCCTCCTTTTGTAACTGTTTACTGATCGTGATCATTAAATTTGGTGGATAATTTACGTAAGTCTGCCTGCAGCTGCCATTATGTATTGCTGACCAGGTGACCTTGAATGAATGCTTTACTACAGCCTAGTTAAGGCAAAGTACAGCAGAAACCTACAACTGAAATATTATTCCTTGTGCTTTTGTCTGTGAGTTTGGATATATTTGATGCAATTTATAGCAAATTATTCAGTTCCTGATGGGTCAGTCTACCTTTTTTGGGGGGCTCTGCACAAGTCTACGTATGGTCCATGTTGATCCACAATCAACACATAGCAATGGCGGCGCCACTGCACATCTCAAACCACATGGTGTTCAATCCAGTAATCTATATTAATGGGAGGAACCCCTTCCCCCCTCCTGCCCCATTCAGTTGAGTGGATCTACAGTTGAGCAGGACCCGGGTCCACAGAGCATGTGTAAATCTCATCAGCTGTATATCCGACTGTCCGGGTTGCACAATTACTGCATTACAAATGTGAAGTTAATCAGAAAAAATGGGGCTCTGTGTTTGTACGAGGAGGGATTAATCTTGTCCTTGTTACAATGCCGGTAAGAGACATTTTTCACTGAGAAGCTGTTTCTCAATCCTTCCCTGCTGGAATGAAGAATATCCCTCTGAGCCAAGTGCAAGTGTTTCCTGTCCAGCTCTGCGGACCCTGACAAAACAGAGACATAATTACGTGAAATTATTGATATAAACAAAGTGATTTATGACAACTGAGCTTAGGGTGTTTGGTGTGTGTTTAAAAGCTGGTATCGTCCTTGGGCTGATTGAGCAAAGTTAGCAAAAAGCAGCAGGAGGAAAGCAAAAAATCAAGTAAAACAGGAAAGATTTGAGGACATTACTGTTTTAAAATCCCAACTGAACAAATATTATTTCACACCAAAACTCTTATTGAAAAAGGAAAAGGAGGGGGTGTAAGTGTTATTCATCAAATCTGAATACAGTTAAGCTCCAAATGAAGACTACTAAAAACGTCAAGCGGGGACTTAATTGAAATAGCACAGTTCTCAGGAGAAAGTGTCCACGCCAGATCTGCTTGGCAGTAAAAGACAAACAGTTAGGGAATCTTTAACGGGCTTCAATCCATTACGGAGACTCATAAATGTCCTCGGGAATACACACATGGCTGCAGAGCGGGATGTGATCCTGACTCATCCACCTTTATGTGGCCATAAGCAACGCTTTTTATGAGGACTTTGTAGAAGTTTGTGAACGAAGAGCTCGGCACACATTTGGACGTTTGGTATAAATCTACATATATAACACCTTTTTGTAGGTCCTTTAAAATAACCTTCTTACAATAAAAAGGGACGATTCCCCATCTTTTCAGGCTCACTGCAGTTCATATAAACACTTTGACTCCACTTACAATAATGTCAGTTTCAAACCTGTAAAAAATGACTCACTCCTTCTCTGCCTCCTGTAGGACAGAGGGAGTCTTGTCTGATTGATCGACTCTCATTAGTTTGTGACACACAGCGCTGGTCAGACGTTCATCTGGAGTCACTGGCAGACCAGATTGTGTCTGGTTTGCATAACTGCAGTAAAGCAGGATTGAGAATTCAGCCTGTTGCGTAATGTTCAGTCAGTATCAGGTGGTAAATCTACGGCTGGTGGAAATGTGTATTTACAAAAAACAAAGCTTAACTTTTAGCTCAATATCTGTGAAATAGTCAAAATTAGAGCCTTTGTTTTATATTTGGTAAAACGTTACGTACGTGAAGCTTAACAAACTAAACATGCCAAATGACCAAACTATTCCTCATATGAATTATTCCCGAGCTTCCAGGATAAATAATGAATTTTAGCTGTGACCTTTGGAAATTTGGCAGGCAATATTAAGGCAAACCTCAGCCTGTTCCCATTTTTTGTTGAATTGAAGTAAAAAGGTGATGTGCCGGCAGCTGGTACCACTGCAGGACTTCACACGTGTGGACTTAAGCAGACTTTTAATATGAGTTCAATAAAGAAATGATGCATTCTTTGAGTCTAGTGGGCATGCCATTTTTCACTGAAGCATATTTTTTGGGGTTTACGGCCACTTTTTCTTTTTAAGCACACCTGGAAACTGCACCCATGGGTTACGGAATAAAATATTACAAGAGTTACAAATCTGCTCAGCACCTCACATTGTTGCCAAAAAAAATCCTGCTATATTCTTCCCACATTTCATTAAAGTTTCCTCTGACCTCCACCAGCAAAACATACGAGTTCTTGTCCTTTTTTTTACTTCAAATTGGCTCTCACCATGAAGCTACCCAAGTAAACTTTAGATGAAACCTCCCGCCCTCTCGGCTTCCTTTTGCATCTAAAGTTCTGATTCCTTCTGCACTTTTTGTAAAAAGACCCAGTTATAGTTTTTAGTTTTGGTCTCAGCAGTTATTTTGGATCTCTGCCACAGTGCAAATAGCCCAAAAGACTCCACGCTCTCTAAGACTTTTACAGAGATAACGACAAAGATGCACACAGAATGTTAACATCTTGTTTTATGACGAAGGTCGGGATTTCTTCGAAGCTTTTCTTACACAGAGTTTGGGTTTTTCGGTCTTTGCCGCGTTTCAAATAAATTGGAGAGAGTGAAAAAGCTTAGAAAGCAAGTTCAAACAAACACGCTCAACATGAGTTACAAGCCAAATGGGTGCATTAATCTTCCTGGCCTGCAAGACCAATCCATCCACTGGATGTTGTCGTCACCGTGTGTGAATTGTGGGGCAGAGCTGAGAAGCTGAGGTGTATTCTGGGGGTACATGAAAAGTATAAAGTGTAATATGGTTAAGTAAGGGTTTAGGAATGCAGTGTTGTAAATAAATCACACTGAACCGAATATATTTAGAAATAATAGAGAATGGGAGTAGGACAGGATAAGTATGTGCTTCATCCTAATCCTTTTCAAACATTTTGTTTGATTATCACATTGTGCTCTGCATCTTTTATTCGAATTATTATGTTGTGTTCAAAACAAATATTTATTATCTGTGTATCGTTCTGCTTCCTTGTGTTTCTATGGTGTCTGTCTGATGACACGTGTTATTTATGTCATACTAAGGCGTGGCTATGACAAACTAACGTGTGGCCACAAGGTAATTCTTTTAATCCTATGTCCTCAGTCAGTTTTCTGCTCCTCAGGTCATGCCCCACCCACTTACACCTGTTCCCTGTCACCATTAGACTAATGGTGACATGAGGTATCAACTGTAGGACAAAGGGTACTAAAAAGGTCCTGTTAATGACTTTTACAGTCATTACAGAGAAGACCAAATACAGGACCTAAAGTACGTGGGAGAAAGAGAAAAACTCAAAACTGACTACTGCATCACACAACAAAATAAATTTTTGCTTGGTAAATAAAAAAATACACAGCAATGCGAAAATACAATATTTAGGCAATATTCTAGCCTTCTGGATGGTCATTTCTTCAATTTTATTTTATTCATCTGTTTACTTTAGTCACAATATAGTAAAAAAAAGTAAATAAATGAGGCGTTAATAGGTCCAAATATTTGTGAAGCACATATTTGTCACTGCTTTTGACAGAACTGTAACGAACTGATGGTTGTTTTCTCTTTTATTAACATCTTGTAGTTTAGCGTTCACTGCATGCCCTCTCTGCAAAGCTGATCAAAATAAACTTGTAATTTACAGCTTTTGTCTCTTTTTGCCCCGGGCTCTGTTAGCACCTCTTCCATCATCGAGGGCGTGTTTACACGTGGCGTTAGAGCACAAGTGCAGCAGCCCCTGGCCTACAGCAGATTGTTTAGGTATCAAAATGAGCGTGACAAAAGATTCTTATCCTTCAGTCCTCTCTTGTTTATTCCTGTGTGGTTATTCCTTGGCTGCATGTTTTAACAGTAAAATAAACAGTGATAACTGTGTAAAAATAGGATTCATCTATGCATACATTGTGAAAGCAAATGTGGCGTGGTGCTAAACTCAATCATTTCCTTCTCAAATAGTAAAGAATATCTTGCATTTTACATCAAACGAGAAAGAAACATGCTAATTGGTTCCCTCTTTGAAGAACCTGCAGAAACTTGATCTACAACTTTGGCTTTTTGGGGTCAACTCAATTTAAAATGGCTGCCACATGCAACTAGTCTTAAAAAAACAACCAAAAGTCCATGTTAATGAAAGTCAGGTCTTTGATTTAATCAGCATTTGACCAATTTTGATCAATCTAGAAAGAAGTCCAAGAATCTTTCCATCTGCAGTTGGAAGAATAGTTGCAGGTACTCTAAATAAAAAGAAGAATCTGAACAAAAGGCAAACACTGATTTAGTGTGTAGCTATAAAAGTCAAATATGGACTCCCAGTTGGTTCAGACTCGACCCTGATAGGAGAGCAGAACGAGACGTTGCCAGAACATAATATCACGACCCGAATCTCAAGTTTGATGGTTCAGTCCTCGCCAGCAGTTCTCGTAATCCATCTATCCATGTGGAAACGCTCAACCACACATAAGAGATTTTTTTTTCTGTTTTCACCTCCTGTCGGTTGGCCCATATGGGACGGATCAGTGCCAGAACCCACTGTCACATCTCTGCGCCACTCGTGACAAGGTATCCGCAGAAGTGAGGGGAAACCTGTCAAACACGTGGATGTTTGGAGAAGTCCTGCAGCCGTTTGTGACCGCAGGTATCTCCACATCTCCGGAGCATTTTTCCTGACGCGGTGATCCCAGTCGTGGCCCCCGAAGTCGTCATCCATCCGGCTCTGCGTTTTCTCTCCAACCAGCCTGGGACGGTTACCAGTCTTTTGGGTTCCCCTTTTTTCAGCCCGTTGCTTGTTTATCCGGCCGCTGCCAGCTGGAGCTGCGTCTGCAGGCCGCTGCCTCGTTTTAATCAGCCGTGGAAAGCAGTTCCGATGGGTCTTTCAGCGTGACTCAACCCTTTTTTCCAAACATTCGTCTCCACCGAGTCCCGCTCTTCTTAATTTGGGGGTTTTATTTTGGATCAGTCAAAAGGAGAGGGTTCTTCAGCAGAACCGAGACTAAAAGGAAAGAGCTGTCTGTGCTTTAATTCTACTTAAATGATGCTTTTTCACTCGTATTTTATATCTAAGTTGTAGTTTTTGTTAAACAAAACAGCAGTGCTTGGTTTGAAAAAAAAAAAGAAAAGATTTCCAGCTTCAGAAAAAAAAACCTTCCTGTTTGTATTGGGTCAAAATAACTTAGGACAGCAGGAGGGTTAACCAAAGGAAGCAATGTACAAAGTTGCAATGTGGTGGATTTTCTAAAATATTGTTGGACTCAAGAATTAAACAAGATTATTGTCTTTGTGGAGCTCTATGATGCTTTTGTTGGCTACAAGTTCAGATGTGTACAGAATGTCTGCAAAGCTGCAGGTAGGCTACTATATTTGCTGGGTGGCCCGTGATTTGTGCAGATTTGGATTATGGTTGCCAATTCAGCGCCTTCAAAATACAAACAGCTCTGTCAAGGGGGAGGGGGTTAATGACGTAATGTTTCTATTATGATGTTGTCACACAATATTTCTTATTTCCCCCAACATTTGAGTTACATTCATCTAAATCAGATTTAATCTTGTTCCTGTAAGGATTAAAATGTAATGTAGCTGGGCTTTCATGTGCATTTTTGTGTAAGCATGCTGAGATAAATTGTTCTCACCTCCATGTCCAATTCAAAATTAGACCTGAATTGGAAACTATATTGGACCCACGAGCAAATCAGCAACTGAGGTACGATGGTAGAGCTGTCGCCTCTTAGCAAAAAGGACGTAGAGTCATCTCATGGTCTGAGGCCTTTCATGGTGGAGTTTACATGTTCTCTCTGTGCACATGTGAGTTTTCTCCAGGTACTCTGCTTTCCTCTCACAGAACAAAACCATGCATGTTAGGTTCAATGATAACTCTAAATTGTCCCTATAGGTGCGAGTGAGAATGGGTTGTCGTCTCATTTGTCTCTATGTGTCCTTGTGATGGACTGTGATGGACTTGGGACCTGCTCGGGGTGTCCTCCGCCTCTCGCCACGATGACTGGAGACTGGCAGCAGCTCCTTTACAGAAGGTGGGTAAAGATGATGGATGGATGGAGCATTAAGTGTTTTAACTCCTTACAGCTCCAACACACTCTGGTGACCTACACATATCTATGCTGTGTGAAGGACAACTCTGACATTTTCACTTTATGCTTTTATTGTTGAAGAACAACAGCCCAGCGACCCCACTGGCCCGCAGAACACCTTTAACTAACTCAGAGCTGGTAAAAGCTGCAGCTGCAGCCAAATTGGTTACATTCTTTATCTCACCTTCTGCAGATGTTTCCCAGCCAGAAAGCTGTAAATATTCCAACTCGTGCTGCTCTGATTTTCTTTGTCAACCCTTTTTTTTCTTCCCCTCTAACACTGGTTAAAATTAATTTCCCTGCAGCTGTGAACAGATGTTGAGTAAACAAAAACAGTTGTAATTACTGAACTAAATAAAAAAAATAATAATAATAATAAAAGCAAATGATGTGCAGTTATTTGAAGGAATGTATATCACCAGGACTCTAAAGTCATAGCAATTTTTAAAAACTGCATAAAAAATGCTTCAAATTTGTTTATTTCCAACAAAACATAAAATAGACATCAAAAGGCTCCTTTTTATTTTTAATTGCTTATGAATTCTTGGAAATTTAGCTAAAACGTTAGATCAAATCTTGTATGGGTCATAAAAAAATCACTATTTGCAACAGTTTTGCACTAAAATGAAAATCAGACACAAACAGGCCTGTAACATTTCTCACAACGGGAAAATAAAATGTTACAGAAGTCTTCAGAAGCTTCAAAAGCTGTTTCAGTCAGTAAACTTACAAAAACAACCGGTGTTCTCGTAAACCAGATTTATTTTAAACTAAACACGTGGAAAAATCAGTAATCACCAGAATAAACATTGTCAACGATCAGAAAATAGACAACAATTTCTGAGTCATCCAACTTTAAAACAACATTAAAATAACTGCAAATATGGGAATAATATGAGATGTTTTATTAGGAGGGAAATGAGTAAAATTTTAAACAAAGTAATTAAACATTTTATATCGTCTTCATTCTGTAACAGGATGTTGGTGAGCTGATATTCAGAGGAAAACATGACGTCCTTGTTTAATAAAATACATAAATCAGTCGAACTTTATGATCCATCTGAATGTTGAGGTTTTTGTGGCATGTCAACAAGAATGTGTCTCAGTTATTGAGCTAATAAACCAGAGAGAAGTGGTGCCACCGATTGACCTGTGGTCTCAAAGACCCCAACAGTCCTCACAGAGCCGTCCCAGACGCACGTCGGCGACACTGTTATGTGTCATAATTTCACTATTTTCTCAGACGTGAATACACAGACGGGAAGGTCAAAGGTCAGCTGCATAAAACGTCCCTATTTTAGAGGTCAGCGAACGCAAATCTGGTGAGGAAAAGAGGTGGTGGTGGAGAAACAACAAGTCTATTCACAGAGGAAAAGCTGCTTCCTGCCATGAAGTGAACAGAAAATGAATTGTAAAACAGGACGACAAAAGCCTTCAAGCATCACAGACCACAAATAAAGAACTGCAGTGAGCAGAAAATTACAGCTTCTGTTGCTGTTGTCATTTTTGGTAGTGTGTGGTGATGAAGTAATCCCAAACCAGTCAGGTAACAGTGACTAACTACAAGTGTTTTTATTTAAAGCTCGATCACACTGAGAGATTTTTGCTTCTCTCTCAGTTTGATTCATACACTAAAGTTCAAGAGTTTACCAAAACTTGTAAATAAGTCAAAGGTACACTGTGATTATATGTGGGGAGAGTGAGTGAGGCTTAAAGCCCCACATCCTTAATGCACAGACTCTGGTTTCAAAAATACAACATGACAGCTTTCATAAATTATTATTATACAATAATATATTTTTATATATAATTATTAAAACCTTTGATACTATTTGGGTTGAGATAATCTTTTAACGCTTTTAGCTAATGATTTACTACTTTAAGCTAATCTTTTTAGCTGCTATTTTACTATTCTTACATAAACTACTAATTTTAGGTAGCTTTTAGCCAATTTTAGATTTCAACAACTCTTTTTGGTACATTTAGCTTTTAGTTAGCATTTGTATTTTAAACTTTTGCTACTTTTAGCTAGACCTTTATTATATTTAGTTTTTAATTATTTTACTACGTTTAGCTAGACCTTTGCTAAATTTAGCTTTTAGCTAATATTATGCTGCTTTTAGCTAGCATTTTGCCACATTTGACTTTCGTCTAATTACTTTTAACTTTTAGACAAAATTATTACTACTTTCAAATAGCCTTTTTCTAAGTTGATATTTAAACTAATCTTTTGCTTCTTTTGGCTAGAATTATGTTTTACAGTTTTGTTTTTAATTGTTTATCTGTTTCCTTTAATTATAACAAGTCAGTTTGAGAAACTTTCAGCAGTCATTCTGTGCCGATTCAGACTTAATTTTCACAGAAAAAGTAGTTCCTCCGGTTTAAAGTTGTTTTATCTCTACTTTATGAATTGAAATGTTTTCGTGTCATTTAACTTCGACCCAGTCATCTCTTCTGTGAACCACCAGACACCACAAACACCACCTCCCAGACTCGATAATTCAACTGCTGTTTACTCAGTAAATATTCTGTGGACTTGTAACCCTCTCCTCATCTGACCTGAACCCAGGAAGTCTTTTTTTGTAGCCGAGGAAAACCAACGGGTGTCCGAATTTAGATGTTTCACAGCTCAGCGGGTGTTTTAGCTTGTTGTTACAAGTGCTGGGAGACAACACACATCCCGACTGATCCGTGTCATTTCTGTTTTGTATTTGGTTGTCATCTGCAGAATCTTTTTGTTGTTAAACTAGTCCATATTTGTGGCAGATGTTTGGGGTCGCTGAGTGGAAAGTGTTGTGTTTTCCCATGCACTTTTGTGGTGATGAGGAGGAGCAGTGTGAGCATCAAAGAAAAAGCTATTTCATGAGGAGGAACACGTTTATTTTGAAATAACTTCATTGTTCTCCACTCAGGAAAAAAAAAACACCACCTCAGGTAATCATTTCTACAGCCCCTCTCGTTGTGTCACTGTCATTTGTTGAAGTTGAGCCCTCTCCAATTTTTCCTCATCCTCATGTGTGATCACAGACATTTCTTTCTTTGTCTCAATCGAGGGCCTCTGATTCTCTCTGAGCTCCAGAACACAAGGATCTGCCCCGGCTCAGAGGCCACGGTGTGACTCAGTCAATGAGACATTGGAAACCTGTCTTATCTGTTTGGCCTGGCTGGATGTGCGTGTTAATCAGTTCCATATCTCAGTAATGGTGTTCTCGGTAATTGTCTCCCCGTCTTTATTGTGGCCGTATTCATTTTCACTTATGATCACTATCAGCAGATGAGGTCAGGAAGGCACATGGCTCTAGTTTCCAGGTTGGTTTTAGAGTTTAACAGCAGAGGCCTGGAGAGGAAGCCTGTGTTGCCTAAAAGTAAAAGCTTGTCATCACTTGTGTTTTTGCTCTCTTATTCATTCAGGTTTTTATTTCACCAGACTATCACCTACTAGCATGCCAAATTTTAGCTTTCTTATTTGCATATTTCCTAAGCTGTTGCATCTTATTCTCATACGATTAGGTGAGGTAACATTGAGATCTCTGAATGGCTTCAGGGTAAGTCGGACCCTCGTCTGATTTGGATGCAAATACAAAAGTATAGCAGACGCCGATTTGGTTAATCTCGTTTTGCACCATGACTGACATGGTGATCTGGAGAAACTCAAACCTGCTGCTGACACCTCGTGACCAAAATTGATCAATTCCTCTGACAAATGAACTATGATGCTAATATGAGTCTTTGGATATGGAGATGCTCGTAGATTGAAGTTTAGCTGGGGCAAACTGGGTCCTTTTTTGTTGTCTTCAATCCCCACCTCCAATCCGTAAAGACCATGGGGGCTGATTAAAATATGAACCTGAATTTATCTTCCTCTGCCCTGCCAATGTAAAGAGCATCACTTCATGAAGTCTTTTCCCTTTTCTAAGTTTGCCTTGATTTTACGCTCCCCCTATAGCAGTGCAAAAGTATAGCTAAAAGCTATAGTAACAAAAGGATAGCTAACAGTAGCAAAAAGTTAACTAAACATAATGAAAAGTGAAAGCTATTGTAAGAAAAGGGTTAATCAATGGGCTAACAAGAAGCTGAAAGTAGAAGACCCATAGCTAAAAGCTAAAAGTATCAGAATAGTAGATTTCAAAGAGAACAATGCTTTTAGGGAAATAAAGAAATATATTGCAATGGAAACATAGGTGAAAATAACATTAATTATTTTGAAAAATGTAGAAGTTCCAAAAATGAAATATCACAGCACCCATTTCCTGAATGTGTAGAGCATTGTGCTGAATGAATTAATGAACGATAGAACAAAGCATGCAGAACTAGGAAACAAAAACAGAAAGACAATTGTGTGAACGCTGAATCAGCAATAGCCTTGGCTCGTCTGTGAAAGGAGAGATCCTGCAGAAGCTTTGATATATTCAGGAGTGCCTCACTGTGGAGGACCTTCAACCTCGACACTCCCTAATGATGCCCTAAAGGGGTGGGGGGCGGGGGGCAGCTGGTAGGGTGGAGGGTCTCTGAACTGGACAAACTCTGCTCTTCTGAGGACTTCACTGGGAATCACAGAAGCTAGAAAACTAAAATGTGAACATAACAGAAGTTTTCCTCTCACATCAGTCACCACAAGGGCAATCAATAGATTCAAAACACTTTATGTAAATACAAGGGGAAAACAAGAGTTAAACACAAGTTAATACACTCTGTTATATACAAAATTTTGTAACAGAATGTAAAGAGTACTAAAATGCTACTTTCTTATCTATTTTATGCAATAAGATGTATAAGCTGAACTTAGAACAAAGAAAAAGTTTGGAAAAACGTTATAGCTTCTTACAAGTGATACGACACTGACACCTAGTGGTAGTTTACTGAAACAACACAACCTTTAATTATGTCATCAAACAGAGGCAGTAACTCCTTTACTGACGTACATTTGGCCTTCCTATCAGAATCTTTTCATCTTTGTCAGAATGTTTTTGCTCAGAGATCTGCTCCAGGGGTATCACAGGAAAATCCCTGATCCATTTTACACAAACTGTGTCTCTTTGCAGAGGCAGGAGCGGTGGAAACTTCTCTGCTCTGTGGAGAGTGCATCAAACGTCCACGGTCGGCTCGTTTCAAGATCGGGGGGCAGGTTTTTGGCCTAGATTGTGGTGGGCGCAGGTTCTGTTTGTCAACGCTGAGATCCTGAGGTCCCCATGAGTCTCGCAGCCTTGCGTTCCTCTCCATGTTGATGCCGACCTCGTCCATGAGCAGCGCTCGCTGGTTGACTCCGAGTCTGAGGAGGATGGCGTCACGTGTGGGAGGATGATGAGGACCTCTTTTATTTATCCGTTCACATGAAGCCTTCTTGCTCTGGATCACTGACTGTTTGACACTTTCATCGCTTTCTGTTGTTACAAAGAAACTATTTCTACGTAAATATATGACATTAAAGTCAGAATTTTAAATATAATTTTCCAAATTTTTCAACAGCCACTTTTATTTTTTTTTTTTTTAAATGTTCCTAATATGTCATTGTTGATTTCAGTGCTTACCTTTTTTTGCAGCTTTAATCTGGTAAGCAAACTCGGTTCTCTTCGGTTTCAAGCTGTTTGGATTGACAATCTTTCGGTTCGGTGAAGGTTTGTCACTTTTGCCGATGGACGTATAAAAACATTTTCTACACAAATCTGTTGACCTCTCAGAAATCGAGCCCTCCTGAGGCACGTCGTCCCCGCCACCCCCCTGCGGTGGATCTGTGTAATCCCAGAATACTTTGGCAAACTGGTAGAGCTGCACATCGGCTGTGGTGTTCACTAATATACTAGAGGGAAGAGGAACTATTATTTATGCAACAACAAGAGGAAAATATGAGGTGTGTCTCACCTGTGGTCCTGGAAGTGGAGAGACTGTAAGCTGCCTGATTCAGACTCGATCCTGATGTCTCTCAAACAATCTCCGGTGAGGAAATTAAACACGCGGATCTTCCCGTCCAAACAGCCAGTTATAACACGGAGGAAGCGGAGAGTCAGAGATTTCACCTCTCTGCAGGAAATCCAGTAGACTTCTACAGCTTTACAAAAGCATCTTAATTCACTCTGCATTTCTGCAGAATATTCACTTTTCTTTGTTTGTAAAAATCTTAAATGAATTGTCCAACCCTACGATTCTGGACTCACGTTGGGTGGTTGAACTTCATCAGACATTTTTTGGCCTCACAGCTGACGCTCCACGCCTTCACTTTACCATCAGAGTCCCCAGACAGAAGGTGCCAGTCGTTAATAAACAAACACTTCACTGAACTCTTGTGGGCCTTAATCACCTTAAAAAAACATGTAGGAATAAAAAAACTATATTTTGGCTTTTATTAACTGAACTCAGTTTATAAAGGCCAACTTGCTGGTTTCTCTAAATATTCTCACCCTGAGCAGTGACCCTGTCTCCACGTTCCAGATTTTGACCAGACCTCGAGCACAGCTGCTATACACAGCTGATTTGTGGAGCTTTACACACAGAACAGAACCGTGGTGCCTAAAATTTAAATCCTTAAAAGGGCACCATGTTTGTAGACTCCACACTGTCAACACAATGGATCGTCTTATGAATTTATTGCCATTTTGGTCAAATCTTAAAACACATTAAACTTTAGCTCAATGCCTGTGATACTGACTGACTTACAGCCATTTGTTTGTGTTTTTTCAGGGCTGTCGCAGCCATCTTGGATCAAGTTGACACAAATGTTGATTAGGTTTTTTTTTTTCTTTTTTCAAACATTTAGAGATGCTTACCTTTAACAGTGAAATCTTTAGCTCCTGAGACAAGTTTGTCAGCATGAAGGTCGAGGCAGTTGATGGTACCTATGTGGCCGTACAGCACCTTCTCACACCTGTCTGTCTTCAAATTCCAACACCTGTAGAGATGATGATAACCTGACAATGATGTAGTTTTCACCCTTTGCACAAATTCCTTTAACAAACAGCTTCCAATCTAACCTGATACAAGCGTCGCAGCCTGCAGTTATCAGCAGATCTCTGTCTTCGCAAAGCTGCACCGCCCGAATCACACCGTGTCCTTTTATCGCTGCCACAGCTTTGGTTTCTGACGCCACACGAAGCAGGCGAACCAAACGGTCCTTTGAGCTCATGGCCATCAGAAACCCACCTCTGTAGTCTAACACTCTGTGCTGGTATTCTCTGTTCATAAACACGCACAAGAACTGGATCGGTGAGAGGGCAGTGGATGTTTTTCATTGTAGAGTGTAAAAAGTTCAGCCACAGGCAGCAGAATTGTGAATAAACTGACTCTTTCAGCAGCACTTTGGTGAAATATGCACCACAGTAAACGTTTCTCTCCTCCATTTGAATTGGCTTGGTTTGGATTTTGGCGAAGGCTGCTTCAAATGGCCTAACCTGTGGAAGCAATCAGACAATAAAATTAGATTCAGCATTTCTGGGACACAAGCTGATTTTTCATAAAGCCACAAAACGGATTAACCTTTTGGACGACTGGATGAGCATCGTGTTTCTCATCTTCACTGACGGGCACTGGGACATCCACCATGTTGGCGAAAGTAGGACTGAGAATATCACCACTACAGAACACCTGGTTGAGACATTTAAAAAAAACACCAGAAAAAATGCTTTTCCACGGAGCCTGTCCAGTGAAGTTATACAGCAAAAAAAAAGTTTTATGCAGTCGCAAGATAATTTTGAGCAATGTCTCAGTGTTAGAGATACAAACATTGTTGGAGTCAGGTTTTATATGAATACATTGTC
>JAVKLF010000047.1:13578161-13598897 GCA_034783495.1 Millerichthys robustus
GACACACACACACACACACACACACACACACACACACACACACACACACACACACACACACACACACAGCAAGCTGAGTCTTTAAAAGCCTCAATTTCTGTCTTCCAGGGTGATTATGTATGCAGCACCTTACACTCTCCACTAGCTAGACTAATTCGGAGCTGGACCTTCTCCTCTTTTGATTTGTTTGATTCCATTTTGCAAACTTTTCTTCCCACAAGCTGCTTGTGTTCCTTTAAAGCAAAATCTTTTCTCCATCTCATTTTTGGTGTTTTATCCCTCTCATGCGTTACTCAGTAACAAGTGTGGCCAAAACAAAAGAAATAAAGGATGTTTTGCTGAGCCCCTGTCGTACAGTATGGCCCCTTGTTGCCCTGGAAACTCCACAGAATTCAGCTTGTTGCTTTTAACAGCTCTGCAGAAATAAAAACAGCCCCCCCACACACACTCACACCTCTTTCACAAATTTCAAGATGCAAAGTCATTTATAGTCCTTATTTCCAAGAACGAAATACAGTGTTACAGTATTTGAACAATGAAGAGTAAAGTAAAAGTAACTTACTATGTAAAAAGCCCTAAAAAAAACAGCTCTTTTTTACACCAAGTCCGTATTTGATTCTGTATAAAAAATAAACACTTGGACCAATATACAATGTTTGAGGTTTAGGTTGTTTGAAATGTCATGAACATGAATGTTAAATTATGTGCAACTCATCATATTATGCTTAAAATAAAGACAGGAAACAGAAACAAACAGCCAACCTGTTTAAATTTGTCCAAATGAACATTTAAACATCACAAGATAACTCACAAATATTCAAGAATGAAGTATTTCCTTAATGGTCACATATACTAAATTTCCCTTTGGGATCAATAAAGTATTTTGGAACAGAATTGAACAGAATGTTTTGAAGTCTTTCCAACCTCAGGAAGCTACTTAGACTGTTTCCTGCTGTTTCTAGACATTTTGCTAAGTTAAAAATCTCTTGACTACACCTCCAGATTTCAGATAAATAAAGATAACTACATACAGTATTCAAAATAAAAATCACACTGCTGAGATGAACTGTTGTTGAGATATTCATATGTTCAGTAACAGGAAGTGATGACAAAGGGGAATGTCTGAATGTGAGCAAAGCATTTCTACAATGGATAACAGTACAAACTGTAGAAAAAAATCTGATGTTTCTTTAGATTATTTTGAGTCACTATCGGCGAGAGGTGAAGAAGTGTCCGAGTTCAAATGATAATGCATCAATTACCAAAGACCAGAAAGTTTCTTTTTAAAGAGTTCCCCTTTGATGTCACTTCCTATTTGACTTTGGCTGACCTAAATACTGTAGAAAAGAAAATATGCCAATTATGTGACTAAATGGGTAAAATCATGTGTTTTATGTTTTCTTTGACTTTTTGTATTTGAAGGATATGCACATTACTGGCACTTTAACCCCCAATTTCCACTGCATCCATAACTGGTCCATCTCCGCTCCGGTAAAGCAGTTCTAAAGCCTCCCTGAAATACCAGTAATTGCAATCAAATTATTGGTTTAGATATAATTTGTGAGGCTAAAACTAGGTGTTCGCTTGCTGGTCTTAAATAAGGGTTTGCTTTTTTTCCAAATTAAAAAAGCAATTGACTAAAATGAAATGCTAATTAATAATAGGGGTTCAGTTCTCTTGGAGTTAAAGGAGAAACCGATCCCTTCTGTTTATGACAGCATGGGACCAGCCCTGAAATCGAATAGGTTTGATTTAGGTTTCCTTTGTATTTATGCGGATTAACAGAACGTGGATTAAAGACACACAAATAAAACACACCGTTTCCATAAGAAGTAGCAGAGCTTGAAACAATAACTGTGCTGTGTTGCTCACGTGGCACCGCTTCACTTCTTGACTTTAAAGCTCAACAGGCCACAGCTGGTGGCTGACGCTGGCCTGATTTTAACAGAGGAACCAGAGAATGGGGCGGCCGTGCAGCGTGACAACGTGGCATTGGAAACAGGCAGAGCTGCACCGACACGCAGGCGAGCAAAGAACCTCCAACGACACAAATTAACACTTTCACCTCCAGCTAGGGAGGAGGATTTTCTGTCTCCTTTTAGACAGAGAACCCACGTAGAGCAGACAGTCTGATGTAATAGGAGGTAGATCACCTCTTAGAACGGAAAGGTGGATGCCTTTGGGTGATAAACATTGGGATTAAAGGCTGGAGGGAGAGCTGGAATAGAGGGGGGGAGGCAGGGTTGGAGAAGGACGCTGTTCCAGTTGTGGCAGATAGTAGGTCAGAGGAGCTAACAGATGGCCAGGAAACTCCCGTCCTCCCTCCCTCTGACTGGGATGTCCTATAAAAGCTCTGCGGACAGACTGTGACTTTAAGGAGCACACTTGAGGCTCGAACGAAAATTCAAAGCAGGCAGAAAGTGACATTTTACATTACAGTTGACCTGAAAACTGTGAATTGATATGAATGTGTTGCTCCAGCATGACTCCATCATTGAGAGCCTCAGGCAGCGACAGAGTGACACGCTGATGTTACAAGGCTGTAACCTCCATCATCCACCCTCAGAGCTCACAGCTGCAAGTCGACCGCTCCGCTTCTTTCCCTTCTCGACTCCAAAACAGATCTAAATTTGGATTTGGCCGATACGATGCGATGCGTTTTTTCACCTCATTATACCGAATTAGCTTAACATCAAATTATAAGGCTGCACAACATCTCAAAATATCACCACATATTGATATCGCGAAGGGCTTCAGTAAATCAAGCTGCATCCCAAGAATAGATTAGCCAATCAGATTGCCCTAAATGTCAGCAGGAGGAAAGTGGCTGAAATGTTTATAGTACTTGGACTTTGGTTTGGTTTTGTTAATGCAATGTCAGCAATAATATCACATTTGCATGCTTCAAAACTGAAGTAAATTAAGTACCTACTAGAGTACTGCTGCTCCCTCAACTCTCTGAAATCCTTCCATTATTAAGGTGTCAAAAAAGCACATAAGCTTTTATGCACATTAGCTGTCAAAGTCAAGCACGTCACCATTAACTGCTTCCCCACAGGTTAAACAAGTGCCAGATAATTGTTTCCAAATCCTCCTGTAAGCGGAGGCTGATCTGGGTTCTGGACGCTCAACACGCCAACAGAAAAAGAGGATGTGGCCTCAGCTGCCATCACATTGGCTCAGTCCTTCCCTGCCAAAAAACTGGATATGAAATTTGAAACAGTTGCGTGGAACCTAAGCCCGTGTACTTTTATTTATTTATTTTTTGTGTGGTCAACAGTCATGCTTGGGCTTAACTCTGACCCCGAGGAGCGGCACGGCAGCATGAGAATAAGGTCAGTCACGAAGGACTAACACCAGACTGCATCCACTGTTACAATATCTAATGGAGACATGTCAGTTTCCTTTAAGCTCCAGTCAGTCATTTTTGTTTTTTATTCCCAACAAAACATACAAACACTTCAAATTTAAGTTTCGTTTGTTTCATGTCTAATCCAAACGGCAGAGGCAAACACTTAAAGAAGATGACGGTGAAAAGCCAAACAGTCCGGTCGCACGTGACTCCAACCAACACCTGCATTCCTGACAGCTCGGATGAGCCCGAGCAGCACTCAGACTTCATCCTGAGCGAGTCGTTGCGTAACGGGGCTCGTCGCAGTAATGTTAGTGAGTTGGTGCACCACACAATGGCATGCCACCCCCTCCCTCCCCCCATCCACACCGCTGCAGGACTGAGAAGTGGGACAGCATGACCTTGCTGATAATCTGTCTGATCTCCCACCCCTCCTGGCTGTGAGTACCGCGCTGCAGGAGAGGCTTCAGGGCCACTGAGTTCAAAGTAACACACCCGTTAAGGATACGGTGACATATGGCGATGCGTTTATCTCCCACCTGCTGACCTGTGTCGCCACAAATGACCCTAAAGTTTCATTCAGGTGTTTCTGTGTTTTTCAGTTTGTGTCTCTGCCAGAGCAGCCTGCCCTTGAAAAAAGAAACAAAAATGGTTATAAGTCTGTCAATTCTATAGATAGTGAGCTAAAATTTGGTGCAGCAGTAGCTGAAACTGATCACTAACAATATACGTTGCTAACTAACCAATTACCGCTAAACAATTACCCACAATCCCTGTTTAAGATTTTGCCAATAAGAGTCAACTCTGTCTGTCTGTTCAAAATATCTCAAGAAGTACTGGATGGATTTTAATAATATTTCCTGGAAATAATCATTGGCTGGACCTTTACTGATTATTAACTTTTGAAGCCAGCCGAATTTAAGAAGCCCACCACATCCAACTGCACTTAGCAAACACAAAAATAGACGAAAAGACAATTTGAAAAAATGAGTAAATATTGTGCTAACATTTGTTGTACTTATAGTTAAGTCATTCAGAACTAACACTACAAAAGGTACTAATTTGGGGAGATTATTACCTAAAGATTTAGCAATAACTGGGGGTGTCATCCACGATAGTCTGTTAGCAAAATATCTCACGAACTATTGGATGGATGTTTATGAAACGTTCTGAAAGTAATCATCGATTGTATATCTACAACCTATAAATGTTTGGAGCCAGAAAAATTCAAGATGACTACCACAGCTAATCAACATTAGCCGACACAGAAATGGTTAAAACTCTGTCCGTTATACAGATGTTGAGTTAGAACTTGGTAGTAGCTGAAAGTCCTTCTCAACACACAGTCTGAGCATAGGATCTTGGGAAATCACGAGACGGTGTGCATGGTGTGATTCTCAAGGTTTGATTAAAACAGCTGATTTTATTTAGAAGATCGTTGTGAGAAATGTGTTATCTTTTTTTCTAGGCCTTTTATTTTAATCAGATAAAATTGTTATTCTTTGTATGAACAGCATGAAAGAAAAATATATGTACAGCCTCTTTTAAAAAATGTGTAGGCAGCAGAAACCAGGAACAAAGACTAAGCACGCAGCGACAAAAGGTGGAAAATCGTGTAAGAGGAGGCTAGGTGATGATGTGAGCAAATTGATTCTGGTATATGAAAAATAAATCTGATTATTTCTGCGTTGGTGGAGATTGGAGATTTTTTTTTTTAAAACAGGAAGTGCTTCTCATTAAACAAGCAAATTATTATTTTTTTAATTCACAACTTGCTTTAAGGCGACGTCTAGAAACAGAGAAGCTGAAGCAGATAAAAAAAGACATGAAAGTCTTCTGACTGCGAGGAGGCAGCCGTCTGAAACCAGACAGGTCTGTGACGATATGAGAGTGGTGCTGCCGTTTGGAAAAACAGCGTGACAACGAGCAAAAAGAGTCTGGTGCGTGCCGGAGCAGTTTGTTTGTGAGGACAGAATGTAAAAACAAGGACAAAGGCTCAAAATGAGGAGGAAAAAGGCTTTAAAACTGGCACTTCCTGTTGAGAAGACGGCAACAGCACGACATTTGAGCTGCCCCTCCCATTTGACCTCCCCCCCATCACCTTTCTCCGCCCATCTACCCTTGCATCAATCTTCATAACAAAGGTCACACTGATACAGTACGAAAGGCCTCAGAGGGAGGCGTACGCTGGCTTTTATTTTTAAAGTACTCGGAACGTTAAATTGTGCCTCTCTTGTCGCAGATGTTAAAATCAGAAGTAGGGGTGCACGATTTCGAAAAACTGACACTGCGATTTCTTTGTAACCCTGCTATATATATTTTGATACGAAACAGGAAATTTCAACACGACTTGAATAACACTTAAAGTTATGTTGCCATCTTGTTGACGATGAACCTGCACACATCTTACCTCTTTTTGTGCGTTTTACAAGTATGCTTTTTTTGTCTGTATTTGAATTATTGTTATCTTTTATTGTGCCGGGACCAGAGTTTCCTCCCATCATGTGCAAACGTGAATTGCTTTTTAACCACCTAGCGTGTCGTTGCCTCTGTGTCAATCTTAGTTTCTGTTTCTGTTACCGATCCATTCCATTACTGTTTCCACTAATCGTGTTTTACTTCTTTTACTCCAGTTCTCTGCCAATTTGCTCATCTTCCTCGTTTTCGTCAAAATCTGTGTCGTCTTCCACCATAGCTGGAGAATTCACCGACAACACTACTCCAAAATAAATGTTGCCATTATTGTCGCAGAGGTTTCATAACAAAAATGAAAGTTTTAGCTTTTTTGACACGTAGGTGTGCACGGAAGCAAACCGTCAAAATAAAAGCCATAACACGTGACCGTTAGTGCTATGACTTATGGTTTAGTGCAGGGATGGGCAACTGGCGGCTAGCCGCTCCCAGATGGCCAATGAGCCCCAGTTGTATTACATGTGGTAAATGGTAGTGTCAACAGAAAACTGTGGCCACTTCCATCATTTAAGTTCAGCCCATCCCTGATTTAGCACCTAGATAACACTTTGATGTTATTTGCCTCCTACATCGCAGCACCTGCAATGTGACTACTGCACGCACGTCTATTGCATTGACGATGCTAAAAACGATTTATCGCGCAGCTCTAAACTGAAGTCAGAGTAAACTTGGCAACGCCGGACAACGTGCAGCCAGGAGAAAACAACAACTGCAGCCTGTGACTTGAGTGGACCAGAGATGAAACAATTGTTCCGTGAGAAGGAATGTGTGTGACGCTCAGCATCGGCTGGCAGAGCCTCGGACAGTCTCGCAGCCCGAGGCGGAGCGTTAAGGCTGATGCTCCTCTCCAGATCATTACACCACCACCAAACACAGAGAGACGCTTTGAATCAGCTCCTCCGCCTCCTCCTCCTCCTCCTCGTCGGTCCGATTTTCTCATCCCACTGCTTCAGAAAGAGATTGCAGTCCCTTTTTTCCCCCTCACTTCCTCTGTGTTTCTCACACAAGCAAAACACTTCATTCCTCAGCAAATCCCAGTGTTGAAACTCAGAATGTCAGTGGAAGAATCGTAAAAAGGCAACAAAATTTAAAACTCCAATGAAGAGCCAAACCTTCCAGAATTCTAAATTTCAGATTTGGTCTCGTCAATTTTTAAAAATTAATTCACAAAAACTTCCAGGATTCGCAGCATTTAGTGCCACTCGGTTCCACCCCCTTCGAACCGCCCCTGGGTGTTCTCACCTTGATGGGCTCTGAGCTGAAGCGGATCTTCCTCGCAGGAGGGGGGTCCTCTTCCACAGCCAACCCAGGAATCTCCACGCAGCTGGACTCGGGCTCGTAGTGCTCCTCATAGTCCTCCTCGAGTTTCTGGTCGTCTCCGTGGTCGTCCCCCGCCGCACTGTAGGTGCTGATGTCCACAGACATGTCCAGAGTCCTGTCCTCCTCCTCCTCCTCCTCCTCCTCAGCAGTATCCCCCTCCTGTCTGAGCGTCTCGTCGGTTTTTGGAGAGCTTCGTGTCTCAGCAGCAGGTTCTCTGTCCTCCAGGTTCTCTGTTGTGCTGTTGGGCTCCTCTGACCCAGATTGTTCCTCAGGTCGCACTCCTGTTTTGGCTTCTACGCCTGCATCTGCAACAGTTTTTCTTCTGTGGTCGTTTGGCCCTTCTTCTTGACCTGAGAGTCCGGCAGTTCGGTCAACAATCTGGCCCCCATTGATGCTCTCAGATGGGGGGGTTACCCGTGCCCTGTGGCCCCTTGAAGGTGTCTCCTGGCTTTTTGGATTGCTCACCTCCTCCTCTTGGTTGCTTGATGCAAAAGCACTGACCCTCTTGGTGATTATCTTTGAGTTCAACACCCCCACTTTGGTGCTAACCCCCCTGGAGGGGAGTGGAGGTGTGGAGGAGAGGCGGTGGAGGTTGTTCCGGAGCTCGGCTGCCCTCTCAAACACCGCACTGAGCTGGCTGACCGTGGGGGACACCGCTTCACTGGTGTCCAGGCTGTCCAGAGACTCCGTGCTGCCGTTGAAGCGGGACACCATGTCCAGCCTGCCATCCTGGAACCCCGGGACCTTCTCTGTCTTCAGGAGGACCCTGGTGGTGGCCAGCTTCTCCTGCTGCTGCTGCTCGAAGATGCGGCGGGTCTCCTGCAGTTTGGAGTAGCTGGGCGAGGAGGCCCGCTGGTGCCCGTTCTCGGACTTGGGGTCGAATTTGCTGACGCGCTCGGACACGGTGGATCCGAGCTTCAGGAGCGCGCTGTGGTCCACGTTCTCGTTCAGGCTGCCGGCTCTGGGGAGGGACAGGCGCACGGTTTTCTCCGCGTTCTTCACGCCGGCGTCCTCCCCTCCCTCCGCGTCGCCCGCGGCGGGGGTCTGCATCTGCTGGAACATGTTCTTGATGCGGTGCACGTTGGAGCCGTACCTGCGCCCCCGGGGACCCTCCTGCAAGTCCCCGTTGGCCGCGCTGTCTTTGACGGGCTTCAGGGCCTGCATCCCCGCCTCGTAGGCGTTCCTGTGCGGGGATGGGCTCCGGAGCGTGGTGCTCTTGGAGCTTGACGATGATGATGCGGATTCGGTCTTCATCATGATGGGCAGTCAGTGGATGCTCAGCGACGGCATGTCTCCCGTTCCCCCCCTAAATCCGCGTTTCACCCAGCCGGCACCAGAGGAAGAGGAAGAGGAGGAGGGCGACAGGGAGGAGGGGGGCGCCCAGAACCAGATCCAGACTAGATCGGCAGAGAGTGAGAAACAAAAACAACGGATCGCATCCGAGGCCTGCGCTGCATCCGCTGCAGTTCTCACAGAAAGTCACTGCGAGCACGATGCATCTGTCAGCGACTCGTTTTTCTGTAGCGAATACAAAAAACCCTACCCTTCCAGGACGTCTGCACGAGCCATTTGGAAAATATCTGCACATAAAAAGAAAGACAAGCGAATGGTTTACCGCAGCCCGACGACAGATTGTTTAATCCATGTTTGGAGTCAGCAGCATCCTTTTTGATCCCTTCATTGTGGGAGAGCTGCAGATTTCTGGTCCTCTCGTAGCGGCGGACCGCAGCTGCTGCATGGAGGAGGACCGCCCTGGGTCCTAACGCCCGGTAACTCTGATTAAACATTTAACATGACTGGGGACGGGTTTTTTTTTTAAAAGAAAAGTCTAATAGTATGTCAGAATTTTAAGTTTTAGGTCACAATGTCATTTATATTTAGAAGACAAAAATTATTACTGTGAGCTTCAAAGTGAGTTTTCATAAGTATGAAGTCATTATTGGTATGATTAAGCCATTTAAAATAAACTATTAAAGTCAGATGACTTTAAAACTCATTTAGTTATTTTTATATCCGTTATGTAAAATTAAACACGAAAACACCAAATTAAATATTTAGGCTGCTAAGATTTACTGCTTCTCGTCAAACTTGTAAGCGCCGTCTGTGTTTTCCGACTATATGACTGACTTTAGGACCCGGGAGAATCCCCACTTCACGTCATAGAAGCCACTTTGTTGCTTCCTGCAATCTGCATCACAGACATGTTCAACACGACCATCCAGAGGAGAAAAATACTTTATTTTTAGGTTCTGAATCTGCTCACACAGACTCGGTTTGCTTTCTCAATTTTTTTTAGAGCAGTGCACTGACAAACAGAGAGAGGAACGCCTGAGGAGAAATATTTACATGCTGACTGAATCTGATTTGCCTTTTGATAATTTTAAGTTTGGAATGCATATCGCCCACCAACTTTTATAACCTTTTAAACTAAGAACCTCTTCGAGGGGATGGATCCAAAAGCTGTTAGGATCCAACCTTTTAAATGAAGATATGCTAAAAATATCAACAACAACAAACTAGCTTAAAATAGTAAAAAGCTGGCCAAAAGCTAAATTATGAATATGCTAGCAAAAAGCTACAAACAAATGACAAAGATTAGCTAAAACGTTACAGTAGCAAAAGGCTAGCTAAAAGTAACAAAAAGGAAATTAAAATAGTGAAAGGGTATCTAAAAGCCCAAAGTAGAGAAAAAATTGCTAGCTAAAAGGTAAAAGTAACAAAAGGCTAGCTAAAAGCAGAAAAAAGTGCTGAGTCAGTATTTATACTATTAGGATTTTTGAAGTATCAGAACCAGATAATCAGTCTGAAATTCTTAAGGCTGCAGTAAGACAGAGCAAACAGAAAAATAAATAAAATGTTACAGACTTGACAAACACTGAGCACACTTACTAACGAGTAAAAAAAAGGATTTACAGAACAGAACCAGAATATCAAACACAACAAAGACTGAGACACTTCTCAGTTCTCAGACAGACACCCCCTCAAGTGGTTTTTTTAAAAATAACTCTGACATGTGTTGTACTGCGACCCAATCCAGCTGGTTCCGTCAGTCACAAACCAAAACAAGATGGCAGACTTTAGGAGCTGGTTCATCGTCCTAACAGGCAAGTTTAACACTTAAACACTGACTAGTCTGCACGTTTTAGTTACAACATTGTGTCATTTAGATCAATCTTACCTTTCTGAATGTCTCTGACCCAAACTTAATCAGTTACAACATAAAGTGGACTGAATTTGTCCATTTTTATTTAAGACTTTGACATCCCTAATTTAATATTTTCTGCTTTTTGTTTTAATTCTGTTCAGTTATTGCAGTCAGCTTGCTTGGGGCCAATACAGAGATCAAAGTTACCATTCCTGTGGGGAGGTTATTTACACATGAGCTGCTGAGAGAGACTTTCCAGACTGACTTCGAACCTTTGTCAAAACTCTATGGTGAGTTTGGTTTATGTATTAAAAAAACAACAACAACAACAGAGATTTTTATGAGATGTTTTCTTTCTGTTTGTATTTATGTGTGTTGTAAAGTTGGACACCTGTACGATGATCCCATGACTTTTAAGTGCAACAAGCAGGGCTTCCCAGACCTCCCAGAGTGGCTGCGCTTCATCCATAGACACCCCTTAGATAACGGCTTCTTGTACGGCACCCCAACATCTCCAGGAAAAACTGTAATCGAGGTCTGAGGTTTTATTCTTTATCCTAACATCATTTAATGTCTGGAATTGCTGTCAGATCAAGGGAGATAAAAGCTTTTGGGCTCGTCTTCTGCAGCTATTTTAAGCCCACTTTTTTAAAAAAGGAAGTAAAATGGCATTTGAAGACAAAAAACAAATGTTTCTGAAGTGTATCTTTAAATTAAATCAAATAAAATGTATTAATATGTAGATGGCATTCCACATTTTTGTTTTTACTCAGGATAAAAGCCACATAATAGGTTTAAAATGTAACGGTTTACACCTTGTTTTATTTAGACCCTGCATTACATGCTTTGCTAATTTATAAACAGTTTAAGTAGCTAAAGTGCTGAATCATGAAACAAACTTCACCGCTGAAGAGTAAAATCACAAAACCGAAGTAATATTTTAGCATAGACTTGGTTTTGTTTTTCCGACAGATTTATGCAATCAACAAACGCAGCTACGATACGACCAGACAGATTCTTTTGATCAAAGTGGTTCCGGGTACGTCTGATTGAGTGAATGTAACGTCAAATCAAAAGGAACGAAAAGAAACGGTTTGTCACTGATGTCTCACAGAGAAGCTGCTGCCTTATCAAGCTGAGTTCTTCATCCAGTTGAGGGAGGTCGAGAAGGTGCTGCCCTCTTCTGTTCAGAATGAGATCAAGCAGGATTTAAAGAAATTGTGGAACACAGATGGTTTGGAAATCGTCAACATCACCAATGCTCTGGATCGTGGTGGCAGAGTTCCTCTGCCTCTCGCAGGACACTACGAAGGGTAAACATCTGTGCAGCTTTGACGTAAAGAGTGTGTGTTTATTAACGATTGGATGTGCATCAGTGTGTACGTGAAGGTGGGGTCGGAGAGGTTTTTCTCACAGTGTCTGCAGCGCATATGGACACCGAAGCACCAGAGGGATTGTGCAGCAGGGTCTAGATTTAAGATCCCCGGAGAATGCAACTTCTGCAGGATTCCCAGCAACTGCATCACCTGGTGCAAGACGGAGCTGGTGAGACACATTTTCAGTGTTTGAACCAATGATCAGAACTAGAAATATTTGATTTTTCTGCAAAATAACAGCTTGAATGCTGAGGGAATTAACAAAATAAATATTTAAAGAAGAAACACAAGAAGCAGAAGAACAGACAGAAGAAGCAGGAAGACAGAAAAACAAAAGATGCATAAAACAGGAGAGGGAGGCATCAGGACAAAAAACAAAAAGGAAGAAGACATAAAAAACATCAAAAAAGAATGCATAAGCTTATTAAAAGGGCATAAAGATATTAATAAAACAAAAGATAAACTTAAGGAGACATGAAAAGACAAAAAAATAGGCAGAGGCAGACAAAAAACATGGGAGTTGCATACAAAGGCTAAAAAAGTGTCACAAAGTATGCAAAAGGAGACTAAAAAGCCTAAGACTGAGACTAAAAAGGATAGGAGACACAAACAGAGCAAGTGTTCTGAAACATCTCCTGTCCCTCCCTGCAGTTGGACTTGACGAAGCAGGAACCAGAACCACCTGCCCCCACCATGGGTTCAGGGGTTTTAGAGGCTGGAGGTGACTTTGACCCTCCAGAGTCTCTTTCGAGCCGAGACTTTTTCCCAGACTACCTGGTGACGGTGATCGTGCCGCTGATCCTCGCCATCGTTCTGTGTCTGCTGCTGGCATACATCATGTTTGGCCGGAGAGAGGGAGTGTACGTATCGGATCCGAACAGAACCGTTCGCCATGACTTTGATGTTTTTAAATAATATGTGACACAATACGTTTTGTTTTTCAGCGCAAAAAGGAACGCAAGAACCAACAGGTGAGTAAAATCTGGATTTTAGCAACAAAGTTTAAATTTCCACATTTATACCTCAGTTGACGATTGCCAATTGAACGTGATGCTTTGTTGGCGGCAGCATCCAGCTGTATCACCACCACACCATCCATGGGAACACTGAAGAGCTGAGAAGCATGGCAGCGGACCGCGGGGTCCCGCCGCCTCTGTCCACACTGCCCATGTTCAACAGCCGAAGCGGAGAACGGGCCTCGCCGCTGCAGTCCGACAGCATCCCCCTCATCATGGCCCAACAGTAAGAACCGAGTCCAACTGGGTTTGGATCTGTTGACGCGTTTTTACTGGGTTACAACCAAAACATTTTGGTTCTTTAATTTAAAAGACTGAACACATTACGGGTCGTTTTTATATATTTAACACATAATTAAAATATATTTAATATTTTTGAAGTAGAAGCTTAATTTGAACCAATATGAACAAATAAAGTAAGAAGTGTTTGTTAATTCTAATGACTTACTTATCAATCAACAAACAGAATATTTATTATCTTTTATTCCTATTATAGCTTTTTTTTTTTACAAGTTTTTGCAAATTTTAGTCAAAATTGCTTATTCCTGTCAAATGTTTTAATAATAATTTCATTTTTCCTCTCTCTTCACAGGGATCCCTACAGCGACACTCTGCCAAGGTAAAAAAAAAAGCACATTGCCTTCAATGTTTTCAACATCTTTCATGAATCTCATGTTCTTTGTGTTTACAGGAAGTAAAACGACGATGGTTAAAGTGTTTTTAATGCACTGAGTGTTATTTTGCTTATATTTTTGCAGTGCAGTAAGTGTCTTTTATTATTCTTTTGATTTCATTAAAATAGGTTAATCAATAGTTTGCAGTTTGTCAGTTTTTTGCAGGCCGTTTATGATGTTTTTCTATTTAACCATTTAGCACAAAGCTTTATGAACAGTGGGGCAGATTTTGGGAGTAATTGTTGCGAATGACTTTCAGCTACTACCACACAAAATAAAGTCAAAACTGACAGATTTCAACACAGTTCTTGGGTATTTTGTTTAGTGTTTGGAATCAGTCTCAGCTACTACCACAGCAAATTTTAAATAAGTATCTGTTAAATAACCTGAATTGTTGCCATTTTTGTGTTTTTTAAGATCAGTTGGCTGTCGACCATTTTGAATCGGTTAGACTCCAAAAGGTAATCAGTTGTTGATGTACGTCTTATGCAGGTGTCATCAAAATCTGTCCATGAGACACACAAATACACAGACACGGACATGGTGCGCAATAATTTATGGGGTTTTTTTGTGGGATGATGGCGCTGTAGCACCAGATTTCCACAAGAGGTCACCTGGACATCTTTTAATAAATCCAGAAGCGGTAGCGTCGTAGTTAAAGTCATTCCATTGTGGAAAGTAGGACAAAGGTTTGGATGCTGGGTTGGGGTCCTGGGCTTTCTGTTTAAGCGTTTGCATGTTCTCCCAGAGCATCTGTTGGGTTTTGTTCAGGTACTCCTGTTTCCTCTCACGATCCAAAACCTTGACTGACCTCAGGTCTGTTTGCCTCCTGGTTGACCCTGTGATGAACCGGCGATTTATCCATAATTTACCAGCCTTTCACCTACTGACCACTAGGATAAACACTAGCCCTACTGTGACCATCAACAGGTTTAAGAGATAAATTATAAATCATAAAGACAAAATGAGTTTTCAAACAAGATTTGTTGGCACTTTTTGAAACTTGGAAGCACTTGAGTTGAGTCGTGTGTGCAGAAAGTCCAACTAAAAGCTAAGTCTTAGATGTTGGCCTTGTTTTCACTGCTGCTTAACAGAACTGTATTCAGTACAACCGCTGTGGAAACAGCTGATTTCTTTCATTTTTATATCAAAAGGCTTGCTAACTAAATATACAACACACAGTTTCAGTGTAACCATTAAACCAACTTTTTTTCCAACAGTTGCCAAACAGGACAGTGAAAACTCTGCCACTGGAGTAGACCACTTCACATGCTTTATTTCAGCACCCAAAAATAATTAAAAACATCTCGATTTATTATACATGTACAAAATAAGTACAGAATCTCTCTTTTAAAACCATGAAAGTTGGTCTGCTTCAATTTATATTTTAAGAAACACTTTGAGAAAAGACATCAACAAACAACATAAACAAACTGGGAGATGTGTGATGTTTTTTTTATCATAGTGAAGAAGAGTTTTCCACAGGGTATGGAAACGGATAAAAGGATCGACAGCGAAACGTGGGCAGGGAAATATTACTGAAAAAGAGTGCTTATATCTACAAATGCATTGCATCTGCTGCAACCAGCTTTCTTAGAGAACCTCTGTTGACAACACTTAAGAAGAAAACAATTGCACTGCAGAGACAACAAGACAATGAGTCAATTTTGTAGCACCAACCTTCTGCAGGCATGAGTGGCAATCATTACAGTATGAACGTTTGAGCAACAAATACCAATAACTGGACCTCACTGAATTGGTAATAGCACCTTTAAATGTTTTAATCTTTCCCCAAAATACGTTTTTGAGTACAATACACCATTTTCCTTAAAAAAACAATTGGGGGTGACTATGAGGTAGCCATCTACATGTGGCAAGGTGAGCTTCTTTGTCTTGTTTTTGATTTTTTTGTTGGTCTTTGCTTTGTTTCATAAATTTAGATCCACAAGACACTTCACACTTTTTACAATTTATTTAACACCAGAAAAATGGTACATATCATTTGTTGTTTTCAATGTCCTTCTGCAGTGGTTGAAAATGGCAAAAGTCACCTGTTTCAATGATTTTCTTTTCACAATGTCCATGGGGAAATTTTAAACCAGTATACATTATTTTCTTGTTGCCAGTGGAAACAAAAGATTCTTTTTTTTTCTTTTAAAGTGTCCTTGTGGTTCAGTTAAAGTAGCAGTCCCCAAAAAACTTATGATTGGAAAAAACATAAACACCGTCTTCAGCAGAGTGGTTTTAAGCATGTGGACCAATGGCAGCCGAATGAGTTTTGATTGCATAGGAGGAGGGGAAAAAAGAGGTTTAGAGATGACTGCTAGAAAAAAACAACAATGTCATGTCCATGTTTCTTTCATTTTTACAAGAAGCAAACAGGGCCAACTTCGACGCCAAATTCCTGATCAGGTGCACCAACATCCATAGGAGCAATGTCAATGATGGGCAGTCGGGTTGTTTTTGTTGTCTTATAGTCGATGACTGTCTTGCCCCATGTGCCAGTGTGTGACTGAGGAGAGAAACAGGAAAAGAAAAACTCGTGAATATATTTACAAACACCTCCGTAGAAATGTGAATGGGATGAGTGTGGAAGTTCCGGGGAGAACGGGAAATCAAACTTACCGTGCAGCCGTCCTCGCTGACGCTGTATGTGAAGCGGCTGTTGCCCTCGGCTCTGATCTCAATGTCGTTGGAGCCCTGAAGGAGCAGGGCCTTCTTCAGGTTGCCGGTGGCAGAATCCATGTAGGCAATGCTGTTCTTGCAGTGATATGTGATGTTCTGTGAGGCCTGGTTGGACATCAGGCGCATGAAGGAAATCTGGATGTTGACGTCCTCGGGATCAGCCTCGTTGCTGCCGTACTGGAACTGCAGGATGAAGGGAAGCAAACGGTGATGTTAATTCCTGATGGGACAGTTTGAATGAAGTCTAAGGTTCTTGTAAGGTTCTCACCTGGAATCCACCGGTCATGGACTCACTGAACCAGACGTGCTTCTTCTCTCTGATGTTCTTGCTGTGGTACCAGTTCTTCATGGGGATGCTGGTCTCAGAGGGGTAGACACAAGTCTCACCAGTCTCCATGTTGCAGTGGACCTTGATGGCGTCCAGAGGAGAGCCCTGGTTGGGGTCAACCCAGTATGTGCCTAAAATGGAGGAAGATTAAAGAGTTTCAGCATTTTTCATCTTTTGCTGAGGTGTCACTCATCAAAACCCCAGACTCACCGCTCTTCCACTCGGGGTGGCACATCCTCAGGTCGCGGCACATGCGAGCGGGGCTATTTTGGGAACCATCGGGGCTACGGATGCTCTCAACCTTCTGGGTCAGGGTTTTCAGAGTGGTGTCTACCTCCATGTCGCGATCGCGCATCATGTTGGGGTCATCTGCATGGTAGCCCCCACGGAGAGGATCAGGAGCCTTCTCCTGAATTGGCTGGCTGACGAAGTCAAATCCACTTCCAGGAGCTCCGGGAGGTCCGGGGAGTCCAGGAGGTCCTGGAGGACCCTGTTTGGAAACAATGGGATTTTCCAAATTCTGAATTTACAGCAGGTGTCGGATGAGTGGTTTGAAAACAGGAGCAACACTTACAGCAGGTCCCATCTCTCCATTGCGACCACGAGGTCCAGGGGGTCCTAGTGGTCCAGGCATACCGTTCATGCCATCTTTACCAGCAGCACCATGGTTTCCAGAGGGTCCCTAAAGGGCAAAAAATAATGATCAGTCTAAGTGTAGCAGCTCATCTTATTTTTTTACTGACACTGTGTGACTAAAAAGTGAAAGGCATGCACCATTGCATCAGTCAAGTACAAAAATGATTTTGTTTTTTCAAAATAATCACATCTTGATTACACTACTCCAGATACTTTTATACAGATTTGTTTCATCTTTTTGTTCAAATGAGAGGCAGGAGAAATGTGTAATACCTATGTCAGGCCAGCAGGTGGCAAGAACATGAAGAAGACATGAAAAAACAAAGCAGGAACATTGTTTTTGCAAACAATTGTAGCTTGTTCTTTCTTAGACATTGTTTGTTTGTCAGTAAACCGTCTGTGTTGTTGGGGTTTCTAGCACATGCTCAATACACAAAGCAAATGTAGAAAAGTAGAGTGCTCTTCTCCCCCAAAAACATCTGTTTGTCAAGTAATTGCAGATTGTAAAATCTTTATTATGGTAGGTCATTGTAAAAAATCTGTTTTGATTTACCAAAAAAATAACTTTAGTGTATGGATGAAAGGTGCAAACACTTCAGAATTTGTTTGTTTTGCAAAATATGTAGGCTGCTCATTAAATGACAGTTAGACGTACTCTGGGTCCAGCAGGTCCGGAGGCACCAGCAGGTCCTCTCTCTCCACCAGGGCCCTACAAGTAGGAGAAGATGTCAGTACTGCGGATGTGTGCAGCTGTTACATGTGCAGTAGAACAGAGTTTTAATGTTTTCTGAAAAGTCACTCACAGGAGGTCCAGGCAGACCGGGCTGGCCACTGAGTCCTCTGTGTCCCTTGTGTCCTCTCTCTCCAGCCTCACCACTCTCTCCTCTGTCTCCTCTAGCTCCAGCGGGGCCCTGAACAAACCCACATGTGCCATCATGCATTTGCACAACACAGTTTTCTTTAAGACTTATGTGCAATGAACTACTGAAAACATACAGCAGAGCCACGAGGTCCAGCAATGCCAGAAGGACCAGCGGGACCAGCAGGACCCTAAAGAAAAAAAAAAGGAAAGAGGTTACAGTAAAAATATTTCCACACAAGTTTAGTTTACTTTGATCCAAAATGGACAAAGCAAGAGGAGGCTTACACTCTCTCCACGATCACCAGTCTTGCCAGAGGGGCCAACACCTCCAGGGGCTCCAGGAGCACCGGGAGCTCCAGGGGGACCAGCCATACCACTCTCACCACGGTCTCCCTAAGAAGGCACACATTTGGTAAGATAAATCTCATTTTAGAGACATTTGGAGAAAGATAACAATAACTTTAGATCTAAATATGATGAAAAAAGTCCAGCAGGTAAGGCCTACCTTGGGGCCAGGAGCTCCGTCACGACCGGGGGCACCATCATGACCTTGAGATCCCTGTGGAGGAGTTATCACTGGTTAAGTACTGATTATGTCTGACTAATGGATTCCGTCTCATGCTGTGCTAAATGAACAGCAGGCGGAAAAGGCGCACCTCACGGCCAGCCTCTCCAGGAGCACCAGACAGACCAGGGGGTCCAGCAGGTCCGGGGGGTCCACGCTCACCAACGAGGCCAGAAGGACCCTGTTTTCCAGGCTCACCCTGAAGAAAAACAAGAAAGTAAATATTTCACAGGTTAGAATTTTGTTTCACAGAAATGAAAAGCAGAATGTTTGAGAGTTAATGAAGCTTTAGACCCAAATACTCACAGCTGGCCCGGGGAGACCAGAGAAACCGCGCTCTCCACGTTGACCGGGGATACCTACAGTACCACGCTGTCCAGCAATACCTTGGGGTCCAGGGATACCAGGGGCACCCTGCACAGAAGCATGGAGAGGTCAGTGGGACAGCAATGAATTTTCAGCAGCCCCCAAAAAAGTATTATATATCACTTACAGCAGCTCCATCAGAGCCAGGAGAACCCTTCTCTCCAGCAGGTCCTGGGCCTCCAGCAGCACCAGACTCACCAGGGCGACCAGCAGGGCCAGTCTCACCACGAGCTCCTCTTGCGCCATCCTTTCCAACAGGTCCGGCAGGTCCAGGGGGTCCAGCAGCTCCCTGAAAATAGAACCCAAACCCACGATGAGACAAAAACCTCTGAGGATCTAATTTAATTTTTTCATCAGATCGGTTCTTTATGGAACTCACAGAGGGGCCTGGGGGTCCAACTCTGCCAGCAGGTCCGGGGAAACCAGTAGCACCCTACAAAGATACACAAACATGAAATTTTAAAACATGACAAGTCAACACTTTGGTTTAAATAAATATCTTTCAAATCAAAAAAGAAAGTTGTCCAGTGTTAAAAAGTCAAGTATTTTATGTCATTTTTCTAAAATAGTAGCTAAAAGATAACAAATAAACCTAAAAACTATGTTTGCAAATATCAACATAGTTGATTATTTTGTAAAACCCATTTGTAAAAAAGCTTCGGAGTAAACACATTTGAAAGTTTGGTGCATTCAAGTGCAAAAACAAAATGTCTTTCATTACGTATTAAAGGAAAATATGTGTTTACTCAACTTTATTCTATTTCTATGAAGAATTGCAAGTAACTTTAGGTGATACACACTAATTGGTATGAAATATATACATAAATATGCCTAATTTAAGTGATGTTTAAAGTTTTGTTTCCACTATATTAAAAAAAGACGTAAAACAGCCACAGTCTGATCAGGGTGTTGAAAAATGTGCATTTGTTTGCTGTATCCTGCAGTAAAATATGTTGTGTCACGTTTTTTTTTTCCTGTTGCCTTTTAATGAATGAATATGATGAATACTCACAGGGGATCCAGCACCACCACGAGCACCTCTGGGTCCAGATGGGCCAGCAGGTCCCTATGGACAGAAATATTTGAATTGAATTGAATTACACTTTAGCAAGTTAAAAACAAAAATTACACTTTGAGATAATATCATTATCAACATTTAGATGATTTTAATTTATGTTCCACATAGACCAACCAACCTGAGGTCCAGAAGCTCCAACAGGTCCAGGAGGTCCAGGAGCACCAGCATCTCCCTTGGGTCCAGTGTCACCAGATTCTCCCTTGGTACCAGGCTGACCATCAGCACCCTGATTTAAAATGACAAAAAAGTGCATATTTTCTTAACCAGGGTCTTTGGCTGTCTAGTTGGCACAGTAGCTTTTTTTGTAAATAATCTACTTACAGGGGGTCCAGCAAATCCAGCAGGTCCAGCAGGTCCAGACTCGCCACGCTCGCCCTTTTGGAGTCATTAGTATGGTTATTTCAACACTCTGAAGGCTTGCTCACTCAGTTTCACAATAAAATGCATGCATTTCTTGTTTTTGTCTGGTCTTTATTCAGGTTTTGAGTTTGAGAAATAACTTACAGGGGCACCACGAGAACCAGAAGGTCCAACAATACCAGGAGCACCAGATTCACCCTAAAACCAGAAGTGAAAGAGAGAAAGTTGAATGGTTGCAAAAATGTCCCTAAGAACTATTTGAAACGATAAAAATTAGAATTAAACCAATATTTAATAGTTTTTTTTACATTATAAAAGTAGAACATCATGAGTCTTTTGAGGGTCTCACCTTCTCACCCTGAGAACCAGGAGGTCCAGGGACTCCAATAGCACCAGTCAAACCACGAACCCCATCTTTACCAGCGGCACCATCAGCTCCCTTTCCACCACCATCTCCCTAAACACATAGAAATAGTTTGAAAATCCATCCATCCATCCATC
>JAVKLF010000047.1:13599926-13613409 GCA_034783495.1 Millerichthys robustus
TTTACCCGCTTCTTCCTGTTCAGGGTCACGGGGGTCACTGGTGCCCATATCCAGCAGTCACAGTGTGAGGGGCGGGGTTTATTTTAAAATGTTATTTTAAAAAGTTGCAAATGACAAAACCCACAAAGGTTGTCCTGTGTGTTGGGAAGCAGGGGTTCTTCTCCAGATATCAAAGCAGTTAGCTTCAATTGACTCATAAAAACTCATTTTGGTTGATTAAGGAATTTAATTTGTGTCGCTGTGATACTCACTCTCTCTCCCTTGGCTCCAGGCATACCACCAGCTCCTCTCTCACCAGGCATCCCCTGCATACCAGGGAGTCCAGCACCACCAGGGGCACCGCCGGCACCGGGCTCTCCCTGCGCAATAACAGAAAAAAACCCAGATATATTCAGATGGGATCCACAGGAAGGCTAATCTGAATTTGGCAAAGGATTTTAATGGAGTGTTAGTTTAAGCTCAAAATGTTTTAGGATAATAAGTTGTAAATAAAGATGGATGACTTGCTCATTTCCAACAGGGGGAGCATTTGGGTTCAACTTTCTTCTAACTTTTTGCTTCAAGTTCCATATTTTGTTCTTGTTTCCAGTTTATCAAATGTAGTCTGTGAGTAAAAAAACATCACCTGTCGCTTTAATAGACCAAATGTCCCCGCCTTCTCCTAATTAAAGCCAACAGGACCTGGTTTATGGGAGCTGCCATGTTGGATTTTTGGAACCAGAGTCTGTGCAGAAGCATTGTGGGCCTATAAGCCCTGCTTACTCCCCTGAACATGTCTTTTGTGTAGGCATTAAAGACTTTCTTCCAGCTAAGGTAGGAACTATATGATGGACATCAAGACCTTTAAAAAATAGACTAATGAGTCCTGTTTGAAACATGAATTATTACATTTGTTTAGTACGTGGAAAAGTAAAGTTACTGTGCTGCTGTAGCCTCACAATTCAGTAAGTCATATTAATTTTGAACAGTTAAATGTTTTGTTTATTATCCAAAGTCAATTCAGACAATACCACAGTATGATTAACACCATATAAGAAAAGATTACTGAATTTTCAAAGCACTGCCCTGTTGCAGAGTGTAGACCTGTAACACCCAATAATATAAATGTAGGCCAAACAAAAGAAGAAGACAGTTAATGTTATTAATGGAATTATTAATGCATGAAGCATTAGCATCAGCTCAGATGGTATCTAAGACATGACTTACAGCCCAAAACTAAAGTGAATGCAAATTTCCACATATTTTTAAGACTATAAATTTAAAAAAATCACAAGTTATTCAGGTGGAATTTGATTTCTATTTCATTTTTCTTTAAAACACACCTTGGGTCCGTCGTTACCAGAAGGTCCAGGTGCACCACGAGGTCCGGTGGGACCAGCGGGGCCATTTCCACCTCGTTCACCAGGGTGGCCTCTATCACCCTGGAGAAAAAGAATGGAAACATCAGTTTACATTTGTTTTCTCCAATGATCGGAAGAACAGCCTCAAAAAGTGATCTGGAGATACTCACTCTGGGTCCAGATGGGCCAGGAGGTCCAGCCTCACCAGGAACACCCTGATTAGAGAAAAAAGAGAAGGAGGAGGAGTCTTTATGATGTTCCATTTATGGCCTTCATTGCTTTATTTTCTGTAAGTCTAATTTTCTCTAAAATATTTCCAATGAACCCAAAGAGTCTGAACGCATACGAGAAACAATCCTTGGGACTCATACCTGCTCACCAGGCTTGCCAGTCTCCCCAGTAGCTCCTTGGGGTCCAGGAAGTCCCTGAACACAGATTTTATTTAAAATTTTATTTTTTTTATTGTGTTTTTTTCTGATAAAACTTAAACATACTAAATGTTGGGATATTTTACAAACTCACCTGGAATCCAGGAGCACCAGCAGGTCCCTGTTCTCCCTTCTCTCCAGCAGGTCCCTAGAACAAGGCATCACGTAGAAACATGAGACACTTTGAAATTCATCTGATTGACAGATCCTCAGTGGAGAAAGCTGAGGTACTTACAGCGGGACCAGAAGGTCCAGGAGCACCAGCATCACCATCTTTGCCAGGGGCACCCTAAAAGCATAAGTATAACTCAGTTATCAAAGGATTTCTTACTTTTAATTTGGATATCAATACATTTTTTAAATTTACTTACAACAGAGCCAGAAGCACCAGCGGGGCCTCGCTCACCAGGCTTACCGCTCTCACCCTGTCAGAAACAAAAACACTTACACTTTATCTGTATTTATGCGGAGCTCAAACAAAACTCTTTCCAAGAATAAACACTTTCATGAACCCACAGCAGCTCCCTTGGGTCCAGGGAATCCCATAACTCCGGGCTGTCCTCTAGATCCGGAGGGGCCAGGAGGTCCGGGGCGACCATCTTGTCCAGGAGCACCCTAAAGATGATTGGTGAGCAAGAGACGACAGTTGGAGTTGATTCTCTTGGGCTTTAATAGCTTTCTATTGTTAACTTGCTGCAGTTTGACTGACAGGATGACTCTGCAGCTTCTACTCAGAATGGTGGGTCATTTTGAGACCATTTTTATTCTCAAACTTCCTGACATGTTTCATTCCCTCTCTGGTAAAACATATCACTAAATTAAAGCAAGAACAGTTGGGATATAAAATAAAATGATTGTACTAGTAACACGGATGCTAAACTCACTTATATTTATATTGTCTAGCAAAAAAAAAACAAAAAACCTTTAGTTTAGTAGAATCTATAAGTACTTACAGCAGGTCCAGCTTTGCCATCAGGGCCAGGGCTTCCAGGGCTACCAGTCATACCCTGAGATAAACGTTACATTCAGTCATATAAAGTATGAATATATATTTTTGTTTTGATAGATATTTTTAAGTAGAGTTTGGTGCAAAACTGACCTTTGATCCAGGAGCGCCAGGACCACCGGGGCTTCCAGACTCACCGGTAGCTCCTTGAGGTCCCATTGGTCCAGGGGCACCACGCTCACCAGGTCCACCCTGTTAGAAGTCAGGAATGTGACTTTAAATACATCCATTTAATGAATCCTGTTTGATAAGCATACTAACAAGTAGCAGAGGAAAACAGAAATCTGATTGGATTTTTGATCAATGTACAGGAATCTTATGTCTTTATTTCCTGTTGAGTTGGACTGAACCATGAGTTGTAGAATGTAGCAATTAATTTAAGTTTTTCTTTTCAGTTTGTAGCGAAGAAAGACCTGCTTTTATCATGACACGTTTTTAAGTCAAACAGCGGAGGGGAAGCCAAACCTTCAGCTCACCTTTCCACCAGCGGCTCCATCAGCACCAGGGAAACCACGAGCACCAGGGCCGCCCTAAAACCAGACACACAGACACGTCACTCACTGGTCGAATGCTGATGGACTCATGCTTCTGAGGACAAAGCATTTAATCATTTCATCATTTAAAGTTGTTTCTTTAACTCACATGTGATAAAACACACAGCAAGCACATAAAATGCAGGAACACATGATGAAGAAACAATGGCGGTATCATACACGCTCTCCGGGAGGTCCACGGGGTCCAGCACCACCAGGCTCTCCACGAGGTCCTCTCTTTCCTTCCTCTCCAGAGGGACCGGGAAGTCCCTGAATTCCAGCGGGGCCCTGGAAAACAAAGAAAGGCCACCCTCTTATTGACCTATTTCACACAAATTAGGCAGATGATTGCTCCATTTGGATCAACGTAGGCTGAAACTTACAGGCTCACCCTTGGCACCAGACTCTCCCTTAGGACCAGAGGGTCCAGGGTCACCCTGTTGACAGATAACCACATTTGATTTTAGTTTTTCCATGTCATCCCCAATGATAAGAGACAGTAAAACGAATCACTCACGTTGTTACCCTTAGGACCAGGAGCACCGACAGCTCCCTGACCTCCAGCAGGACCACGAGGACCAGGGAAACCAGGAGAACCAGCAATCCCAGCAGCACCCTGTGGGGAGGAGAGTTGGGATGTAGCAACAGTGCCTTCATAAAGAATAGACAGGATTAAAGTGTAGGGTCCTTACAGGAGAGCCCTTAGCACCAGGCTGACCATCAGATCCAGGAGTACCCTGTTGGAAAATAAATCATAGAAAATGTTAAAAGGCACCTCATTTTTTTTTTCACTTTTACTCACAGCAAGCACATAAAATGATAAGAAATAAGAAAACCAAGTATGTACACACAGCAGGTCCTGCAGGTCCAGCAGCACCAGGGTTTCCAGGCTCACCACGGGCTCCCTGGGGTCCCTCTGATCCACGGCCTCCTGCGGGACCAGTCTCACCCTTTGACAAGAAACAACTAAATTAGGGATTCCTGCACTTTTATTCTTAAGTGATGTTGATGGTGGAGCAAAAATATGTCACATAAGGACAAAATGATTGAAAATTCAATTTAAAGACAAAATATGTTTAAATACCTAATAAAAACAAACATTTAATTAAAGAGATGAGTTTTAACCCTTTATATCTCAAGTCAAAAATAACATATTTAACACAAGTATTTGTGCCATTTTAACTTGCAATAAAGCTCTTTGTGTTGCCCTTTAACACAGACAGGTGTGACGACTGCAGAAAAGAACAGGTGAGAGTAACGGGATGTTAAAATTTAAAGCAGGATATAAAAATGAAAAATAAAAGGAGCCATTAGAGGTCTGATGGTGCCATCTGGTGGCTGTATCGTGTCTGGTCAATGTTTTAACAGCAGATTTTGGACTTTACCACCAGAATTTGTCTATAGATTTCTAAAAATGTTGATCTTTTTCATCCTGAAACCTCCTGAGACAGAGTTTAATCTTCTCAGACAGTTTATATTCGGTGAAATTATAACAGAAAAGACAAATCTGAGGTGAATATCTTAAAATCGTTGAAGTAAAATAAAAATGGATCACATCATAAAAGCACTTAGTTTCTGTCTGATAATAGCTTTTTTATCTAAATAATAAATGTTGGGAGGTTTTGATACCTTAGCACCAGCACCACCAGGGAATCCGGGGGGACCAGCGGATCCAGTAGGTCCCTGAATATTAAAACACAACACAGTGTTAAATATTCTGCACAAAATATTTAAACACTTCTTTAAACAATAAAAACCAGAACACTTACAGGAGGACCGGCAGGACCAGTGTTGCCATCGTTACCGCGAGCACCCTGCAGAGGACAGAAGACACGATGAGCATGTCCAAAATAAACCCAGTACACTAAATCATGGGTCAGTTTTCTGTCATGTTTCAGTGAACGGTTGCAATTGCAGAGAGACAAATGTGGGGCTTACAGAAGGTCCATTAGGTCCAGGGCGGCCTCTCTCACCAGGGAGACCACGAGCTCCCTACACAAGACAAAAATAAATCACAGTTTTGACAGATGTGACTAAATTACAGAATGCTTGCTATTAAATCAAAATAAAAATAAACATGGTAATGCTTTAGAGAAGAGCAGGAGAGGAAACAGACCAGGGCACCAGGGATGCCGTTCTCTCCGGGGACACCGGGCTCTCCCTGCAGACCAACACAGACACAGAGATAAAGGTCAGCTTTGCAGCATCAGAAGATTTCTGATGAGGTTTTTGGTTTTCTGAGCAGCAGCCCAGCTTACCTTGGGACCAGCAGGTCCACTGTCTCCCTTGGCTCCATCCAGACCACTGAAACCCTAAGGGAAAAAAAAAACATTGTCAAATCAAGTTACAGAGCTCGTGACTCAAGAATAAGTCCTGAAACTCACTCTGTGTCCCTTGATGCCAGGGAGTCCTGGAGTTCCAGGGAATCCACGAGCACCCTGCAGAAGAAACAAAAAATTATATGTTTGTTGTCCCGTCCTACATTTGGGTTTGCTTTAGTGACAGATAACCACCGAATTAACAAACTAAATATAACTTTTAAACATCTTTAATAAAATTCTGCCCTTTTGTGTCAGAGAAACTAGAAGAAATGAATTGGCTCACCTGTGGGCCAGCAGCTCCACGCTCACCGGGGCGTCCAGCTTTGCCGGGCTCACCCTTTTAAAAACACAGAGAATAAAAAAGTTATTACCAGCAGTATATTTAAAATGTAAATCTGATTTTAAAAATCCATCTGAGTTGTAAAGACAAGACAACAGATTTAAGAACGAAAAGTTTCAGCTGACCTGAAACACATAAACTGGGTCAGAGATGGATTTAAAAATGAATGATAATCCACTTACATCATCTCCGTTCTTTCCAGGAGGACCAACTGGACCACGGGGACCCATAGGACCCTAAAAACACACAAAAATTACATTTTAATATTGTTACTTTTACTCATCTTTTTTTGCCTAGGAGTTGCAATGAGTTTCTCATTGATGTTATCAAATAAATCATCGCGTGTACTCACAGTAGTTCCAGGCTCACCAGGCTCTCCAGGTGGTCCAGGAATACCCTGAGGACCCTGATGGATAATGAGACAAACACATCATTGCAATTTTTTCTTTTTATTAGATGTTTGGTGCAAAAAAATGATACAAATTAAACTGAGGAGAGGATGTTAAGCGTGTAAATGACCTCATGGATAATAAAATACTTACAGAGTACCCAGAAGGTCCAGGAGGTCCACGGGGACCCATAGGACCCTGTTGTTGAAGGTGAAAAGAAAAAACTTGTTTATTTATTTATTTGTTTTGAAATTAAGCATATTTGAATTCAGAGGGAGAAGCCTTCAAACCATTGGGCCGGGAACAGAGGGGCCGCTGGACTTTGAGGGGTCAGAGTAGCTCATTTGAGGAGAGAAGTTCTGTAAGGAGAAAAAACAAGAAATTAGCCACATAAACAAACCAATCTATGTATTTATTTATCGAGCTGCATTTGTAAAAACTTCATGTATTAAGTTAAATAAACTGGGCTAGTTGGAAGTTTTGCATGAGCCTCAGACTTAAAGCTGGAGGAAAAGAGGAACTGTCTGCACTCTCAGTGCTGGAGCATAAACATGCCGACAGTTTTTCTTGTTCTTTCCTGGTATAAAATCACAACGACAGATCTGTGCAAAGCCCAGAACCAGAACCGACTCCCTGATGGGTCACTGAGTTGAGTCAAAGTTGGAGTGTTTTATAATAAAATGTCTGTTTGGATCAAAGTTGGATTGTGTGGCTTTGTGGATGCTTTGAGTCGCTTACTCCGCCAAGGCCAGGGGGGCCAGGGAGGCCGGGTGGGCCGGGGAGGCCAGGCTGTCCGGGCATTCCATCATTGCCGGGAAGACCAGGATAACCCTGCATCAGACAAGATCCAGATGATGTTATTAAACTTAATATTCAGATTTTTTTAAATTTCATACATTGTCACATTTTTAAAAGTTTAACAACTAAAAAAAGAGAAAATGTATGGTTTGTTTTTTATTATGACTTCAATTGTCATACGTTTCTAATCCTTGACCTTTGAACTCTTGCTGACCTTCTGACCTGAGAGAAAATTACATCACATCGACCTCATTAGGTCACTCTTTTTGGATTTGTCTTCCCAGGTCCTGTGTGTATTGTTAGCTGTTAAAATGCTAACTGGTTGCACATATCAGAGCAAAAAACTTTCATCCAAATATTATGCAATGTAACCACATTCAAAAACAGCAAATATACAATTTTACATGAATTTTGCACAAGATGATAAAACATTGTTTTGAAAATCGCACCTTATTTGTTTTCTAAGTTCAAGAATGTTTCTAAGAATTGAGCTGTTATCAGCTCGGTGAGTTATAAAAGTTAACTGTGGGTTGAAAGACAGAAAACAACTCCTTGTTAAAAAAATGTTGAGAGTAAATCAGAACCTACCGGATCTCCTCTGGGGCCAGTGGGTCCTTTTACGACCTGGGATCAGATGGAAAAACGGAGTTACAACGAGCTGCAATAGATGTTTCTCGTATGAATTCTGGCAATTTTACAACATTAAAAAAAGGCTGAAATACCTTTGATCCTGTCTCTGTCTCTGTTTCTGTCTCTGTGTCTGTGTACTGAGGTACTGAGAAGTTAGACAAAAAAAACAAACATTAACACCTAACAGAAATAATTTGTCTAAAATTAAGATAGCTTTTAGATCGCAAACATCGAAACAGGAAGTTAATTAAAAACAAATACAAAGCATTAGAAATCAGTCCTTGATTTGTGTGGACAAAATGTAATATAAATGTTTTGGTTTGCCAGATTCCATCCAAAAGCAGGTATAATCCCATATTTGAAACAAAAATCTCGTGAAAATGACTTTAATCCAAACGTAATTTAAGATTAAATCCATAAGCGGGCTGGAGGGCTGAGAGCTTCAGGTCCATGTGTGGCCTCAGAGGTGGCCAAAGACGGGGAGGGAGGAGGCTAAAGAGGTGGCACGAGGCTAATGTGAAAACAAAAACACCAAACAGGTGGGGGAGTACCATCAGCGTCACCGCAGACGGGGCAGCACTCTCCGTCTGGGATGTAGGGATCTTCACAGTCTGTCGTGTCCTCGCAGATCACCTCGTCGCACATGACGCTCCCTTTGTCACAAATACAGATCTGGCAGGGTTCTGGTTTCCATACATCTTTGTCGTTGTACAACTGGCCGTCTAATGTGCAGCTGGCAAATGGGCCTGGCAAAAACAAACAAACAAACAAACAAGATGCAATGAGTTTGGCATATTTGAGGCAAAATAATAAAAAAAAAATGTGACTCCAAATGTCAATTTTGTAACTTAAAGTTTAACTTTAATGTACAGTTTATTCGTTATGTAGTCAGCTGATCCAGGTGATATTTAATTAAATCCATTCCTGCAAAATGGCTGCAAGCGGTATAACCAAGGTCTTAAGTTTTTATCCTTTTGGCTTCCATTTCAAAATACATTGCAAAGACTCAGTTTATACTATAAACTATATATGCTTTATATTTATAAAATAAAAGGTTAAGACTTAAAAAACAGAGTTTTGTACTGCTTCATAACTGGTAACACTCTTGGGTTTGGATAAAGTGGCTAAAATTTTGGTTGTGTGGCTAAAAAGTGGGGTGAAAAAAATCTTGCCAAACCACCAAGAAAAAAGAGAGAAATAGGTTATTGTTTAAGTTTGGCCAGTAAAACTTTTTTATTCTATATGATGACTCTTTAAATGCATCATTATTTTGAGTTTTAGTGGCCCAGACAGTGGTCAGGGGCCCCCTCTTGTCCACCCTTTGGCTTCGGCCCTGCCCAACACCAAAAAAGATAGGGATTTTGGTGACAAACATATAAATCATACTGTAGCTACAGCCAGATGTGCCAACATGAAGAAAACCAGTTCATGTTTCTTGCCTTTTTTGCATTAAAAAAGAGAGATTTAATGAGTTTTGCATTTGTTCAGATCAACATGTCAGAATTCTGACTACAAATACAATAAAAAACTGATTATGGTTTTTTTTTTTTATTTGCAAAGGCAAATCACAAAGGACTTAAACACGTTTGTGGGTTTGGGTTTGTGAGGCGGAACCTTAAAAGTTTGGACAGTAATGGTTCCAGGATTGGCCACAGGGTGGCGCTGCTGCTCTGCAGAAGAAGGCCTCCCGCGCCCTCCTCATGATGGTGATTAACTGACGTCTAGACAAAACTTTTTCATTGTCGACGTCAGACTGCAGCGATTTTTCCATTGTCATTTTTCCCCCAAAATTAAAAACTACAATATTCTAAGCTCTTATTAACACAAACACTTAAAAAGCTTCTTTTTTTACGACTTTAACATTCATTAAACGTCTATTTGCTCTCTGTTGGTGAATTTAGGGGTTTCTTATGGATGCAAATTTCTAAAACTACAGAAAAACAATTCCAGACAAACCCAAAACGATTCCTTTTTAAAGCAAAACTGTTTTTGAGTCTCTAGTTGAAGCCAAATGTCCTGCCTTTGCGCATCAGAGAGAATGCAGCTGTTCCCCTCAGGTCTGCTCTCCAGCAGCAGGACGCACACTGCTAGGACATGTGTCTGCACGCCAGGCAAGAAGAAAAAGGGAAAAAATCCAGGTTTTAAACTCCAGATCTCCAAAAATTTAAGAAAAAAAGCGCCTCAAACGCTTTCACCAACTCTGCAAGGTGGAGTCAAGCAGTTCCAGCATCCTGCTCAGCGGATTGTCCACATCCTGAGAGTTCCACCCAAAAAACAAAAATAAATAAATAAATATAAATCAGTTTGATACTTACTATCATCCTCGCCTTGACCTCTTGCCAGAAGCACCGCCGCGCTGAGCAAAAGCGCTAACCGAATATCCACAAAGCTGAACATGTCTAAATATTAGACATGTAGATTCTTTGTGGCAAAGGGAATCCTTTTTTCCTCCTCAGACGGCACTCATACAGGGTAGGGTCCGGTCTGTGCGTAACTCCAATCCAGACCCTAGCAGAAACTCCCTACTGCCTTAAACAAATGACTTAGCTTGGCTTTTATACGGCCGAAAAACTTTTGGGGAGGTCCTGTGCGCAGCAGATAGCTCGTGCATGTTGGAGTCTCAGGGTCCCTCCTTCGTGTGAGATGATTGTGGGGGCAGTCTTATACATCTCAAACGTGGATGATGCAGAAAAACCATCATTTACGCGCCGGCTCTGCAGCAATCACGACTTTTATCGTCGACTGTACCTGGATTTTTCTTAATTAGGACTTGACGCGTTTTGTGAGACTTTAAATAGTTTGGATAGAATAAATGTGCAGATTTATTTGTTGGTGCCACCTCAGTTGTATTCTATTCCTCTAAACATAGAAAGAAAAACGAATATATGTTAGGATGTGGAAGCTAAAATGGAGCGTGCGTATTTTACGCACAGAATTTACGCATAAAGATGGAGATCCTTTAAAATGCTTTTTGTCTAATCTTCTTATGTTACTGTCCATTAAAGTTTATCTAGATGTATTTACATCAAACATTTCCTCCAAACTGGAAAAGGTTGTTTCCACTTTTAAATAAAACTCCACACAAACACTGAGTTGTTACTTTATTAAAAGTTTAAATATCTCTGATTCTAAACAAGTTTTGCTTTCATTAGTCAAACTCTTTCAGTAGTCCTGAAGCAACAGAAATAGAAATTACAACAATCTGGGTTTAGGAGACATCCTGATGTTAGACATGGAGGAAGAAGGGAGGAGAGAGGGAAAAAAACCTGGCAGATCCACTAAACAGTCTCATTCCACTGTGGACACGTTGCAGCTTCTACAACTACAGAGAGCTCCAATCTGACCTCATTTACACTCTGATGCTGTCTTTTCTCTTTTTTTGACATGCTGAGCCTAAAGAAGCTGCAGATTTCCCAAGCTGCCAACGAGGAACGACATGCATGTTTTTTTACATCAGATCCAGAAAAAAAAACAGATTTGCAGCTCATGGAAATATGATTTTTTACAAATTAAAAAGCTTTTTAATTTCTTTCTCTTTTTTTTGTCTTGATAACACACAAGAGCTGTTGCGGGATGACAAACCCTCAGAAATCAGTGAATTTGTTAATTTTCATACAACTTTTTCACAATTTTGAGTCACACTTGAAGCCCAGTGAGAGCAAGGGTTACTACGAGAAAAGACCAAAGCTGATTGCTGCCATCTTAAAACAGCTCCAAGCAGTTCAAATAGACATCGTCTTATAAATCAGTTTCACATGATAATGATGATCCAGCAGAAATAATATATTAGTCCTGCAAGAAGTGACTCGGGTTGCACAGGAAGTGCTACAGCATCTCATTTATGAACAAATTGTTTTAAACGACCCCAGAAGACAAAAAAACATATTTAATCAATCCCAGAGATGAAACAGCCAGATTGTTACAAGTTTTATGGTATGTGAATATAATAAAACAAGTAAGTCCTGTGTTTGACTGAGATGAAACTCTTTAGATAAGATGTTACTTTAAGAGAAATAAATTATTTGTCTTTTTTTTTATCTTTTGTACATTTCTTTGAAGCGTCAAAGTGAATTCAATCAGCAGAAATCAGAGCGTCTCTGTGACTGAGGCGAAACTCGCTCACATGCTCACAGGACGGTGTTTAAATAGAACCGGTAATTTTCTAAGTGTTTGTGTTGGATTCAAGCTGCTGCAATCTATAATATATGGAGTTCAGAGCAGTGATTTGGGTGGAAGCAAACAGAATGATTTTGTGACATTTCAGTTGTCTTCAGATGCTTTACCATCGTAGCTCTAAGCTCTGTGTCTTCTCCCTGTCGGTTACGATGTGCTGCAACACATTTTTGCAGAAGAAACCTGAAACTTATTTGGTCAAATGTGCCAGAAATAATCCAGAACTGCACTATCACCTAAGAAAGCAATCACTGGAAATCCACCTATGTGTGTGAAACCAGTACAATAATAATGAACTTTCAGACTTTTGCAACTAAAAAAAAGAAAATCTGTTCATTCATGGCAGGTTGGTGGAAAACAGGAGCCAAAGATAAATCAGGTTTTGTTATCCTGATCCTTGTTAAAAAGGGATTTCTTGAATAAAACATGATGGCTTGTCTGTTGTAGAAGCAATGAACTAAAACTGTGCCTGTTTCTGAGGATTCATTCATGTTCTTCATCATGGTTTTTAGCCCATGTTTCCTCTTGCAGATTTGCTAAATGACTTGTCATATCTAAACTTTAACATTTCTTTAGAGCTGGTTTCTTTTTGCAATTATGGATCAAAACAGGTAGGGTTTTTTAAAATCTCATCTTGGATTATTACAAATTCACTCCAAAATAATTATTGGGCTTTATAAAAAAAAAAAGTTGATTTATGCACAGAATCATCATTAGCAGCTGCATTGCCAAATAATCAGCTTCAGTCGAGGCAGTCTTTAGTAAAATAGTCCAGCTTGCAGAGTAAGTGAGGCTAAGTTCCCTCCGAGAGCTGCAACCAGCAACACGTAGCATCTGCCTGCCTCGTCCACGTGTTCCTACTTGTAGGTCTTTCTGATCCAAATCCACCGAAGCCAAACCCTCTCTCTGCCTCTCACTCTCGTCTATCATTGTGTTGGAAGACTTTCTTCAACCATATTTAAGCTGCTGTTGGGGTATTTCTTTGATTTTTTTTCCCCTTTAATGTCTCCTGACTTTATGTCTAACTGGTATTTTGCAATAAGGCCACTATTACGTATTGTAGATCATTATGATGTTTGGGCTTTTTTATGCATTGTTTAGGCAGAAGCCTGCTGCATGCCCACCTGCTTCAGACAAATTACAGGGTACCATGTAAAAAATTGTAGAGCATCACCATGAAAAGAGTCAGTAAGGAGCATATCTTTAAATTCTAAATGGCTATTATCAAACTGTAGCACTGTTTAACTTTTAAATATTTCTCAAAAAATTGCATGTTCAACTTTATTTACTGAAAATAAAATCTTAATCCTGAGAAAGTTTGGAGAAAAGATGTGCTTTTGGTATTCATTATTCAAGAGAAATTAGGTGCCAGTTTAATTTAAACAGGTATTGTATATAATTTGTAAAAGTCATTTCAGACATGTGTAGTTTAACTCTTTGTGACCCGTTTAAAGTTTAAACAATGTTTCTAAAGGGAAGTCTGAGCTGTGGAGCTCCAACAAGAGCTAGATTCTCCCATTTGTTT